>CAEMYA010001682.1:0-12087 GCA_903131615.1 Diplodus sargus | reverse complement strand
TGTTATGAACTACGGGAGCCCATGAGGAGCGATCTCCGCCCCGCTGACGGCGAGGAGCGCTGCTACCCCCCGACCGTGCGCCACTACACTACACATTTCTGGGGAGAACCCTGTGACCGTTAATATTCTTGCTAATGAGCTCACGATTCACAACTTCACCAGGCATGAAAAAGCCTTGGAATCTAAATTGTAAACATCGTTGACAAGCAAACACGTTTACAAAAAATAATGCCCATAACAGGTTCGAATATTAAGGGCTGCCTAATATTCGTTCGAATATCTTTATTTTTGTAAATAATCGAATTGTATTCGAATAACGAAGTTCGGAGTCAAAGCCCTGTTATTAACACAGTTGAATTCTGAGTCTCGTTCCCGACTCGTCACATTCTGGCGCTTTGGGATTGTAGGTCCGGTCGGCCGACGTCCCAAAGCGTCAGAATTTGACGGGTTGTGAACGAGACTGAAAAATCAACTCTCTCACCAACAGGAGCTTTAAGATAAAAGTCATCCTGAGTTGAAGTTTTTCAGTCAGTACAGACGTCACATATCATCATAAAGGTTTGGAACAGACACACGTTTGTTGTTGTCTGACAGAGAAGAAAACACAACGTTTGTGTTTTTATTTTCAGAAGCAAGAAGGAAAAGTGCAAATCAATGATGAAGAGGTTGATAGAGAATAAATCAGTGTTGAAGTTTTGATGTTACATTTGAGATGTTTTAAATATGAAGCAGAACAAAAAGCTCAGGTTGAATCAGGACAGAATCTATGAGGTCAAATCTCCTTCAGAACTGATGACATCAACACTGAGATTTAAACAGTTTGAATCATGTTTTCAAAGTAGGGCTGGGCGATATGGCCTTTCACTAATATCCAGATATTTTTAGGCCATGACACGATATATATCTCGATATTTTCCCTTAGCCTTGAATTAACACTTTGATGCATACAATCATGCCAGTATGATGATTCTAGGTGTCTGCATTAAAACATTGTTTACACTGCATTAATATATGCTGATTTCATGGATTAAAGCAAAAAAAATATCTTTAGACTGAAATGTTTTTTCGAGCTGTAGTCAAGTCATATTCCCAATTTATAATTTGTGAAACATGTTACAGGGAACGTTACTTGACGTGCTAAAATAATGAGATAAGATTCACAGCTTCACCTCACACCATGTTCTCTAATGCAGACATCACGTTTACATATTTGATCAACAGTGTTTTACAGGAGGATGATCTGAAAATCTGTTCTATTTACACTTAAAATGTTTTTTGTCTTTTCAATGTAATTTTCAATCTATGAAATCAAACTGTGCCCTTTTTTTTGCCAAGTTTCTCTCAAGATTAACTCTTTCAAATAATCAACCATCTAGAGAACCTTATTAGTTTGCTATTTTTCTACTTCTTCTTCTCATCATTATCATTATTTATTATCATTATTATTATTATTATTATTAATAATTATAATATTGTTAAAGCGAGCCTCTTATAGTTTAACAGAAAAATACATCATACAAACAGCAACTTTTGCAGCCTTGTCAGTCTGATGCCGAGTTATCACCTTTCTGTCAACATGTTGTTAATAATCAAAGAAGCTCTGAGGCTTTACATCTGTTCTTTATGTTATAATACAAGATTTAAGCACTGAGCTACAATCAGGCTACATTCATGATTTTGTACAGTCAAACTAACCAAAAACTTCTTATTGATCATTATAGTTTCAGGGCGTTCCTGTAACCATGGTAACTCACGGTGCCAGAGGAGGGAGAGACGCTGAATGAAGCCGTTTACACAGATACACTGCAGACAAAGTCCAGACTGTAGTTGTTATTTCACACATGTAGCACACAACAGGAGACTCTCCGTGTCAGAGGAGTTCTCACGTGTTGACTAAACTCAAAATCTAATTGGTAACGTAGCAGCGCGACGAGTCCTTGATAGCTAAGCAGCTAAACGTTAGCGCCGCTCCGTGTTTAGATCCCGCCCTCTGTGAGTCACTACACTGTCATTGGTCAGGCAGCACACGCTGCTAACGATACCATTGGCTGCAGAGTGTGACAATCAATCTAGGTGCGTTTGTTTTATCGCTCTGTGCGGAGAGAGAGTGAGAAAAACCTGTAGTTCAGTGCCCGCGACTAAAAGCAACTGCGTGACAATTGAATGTATAACGTTACTCGAATATTCACGATATAGTCATTTTCTACATCCCACAGAGAACAAGCCGCGATACATCGAGTATATTCGATATATCGCCCAGCCCTATTTCAAAGTATTAACCACGGTTTAAAATAAATATTCCAATGGATTTAAACATGTGAGAACAACAACGGTATGTGTGAAATAATTGTGTCACACTTATAATTCATCAGCAGTGTAATATTTTCATTGTTATTAAAGTTTGTCTTCAGAGTTTCACACATTCAACACGTGCAGTGTGTTGAATCACAGATTACATTACACTCATGTGTCTTTTGTCCAGCGAGACTTAAACATCATCAACCTCCTTTTTTCAAAGATTCAACACTTTCTTCTCAGAGATTTAAATCTCTGCGGGGGGCCGCACCTTTCTGATGTCACATTAGGGGGTCTGAGTCCAACAATTTGTGTCACTTTACAAACCTGACACACAAACATTAACACCTTCCTCACTCTGTGATTGGTGAGCTGAGTGGAGGTGAGATAGAGCCCAGGTTTCAACTTCTCTCTCAGCTCTTTGTTCATTTGTTACACATCTATTTCTGTCACTGTGAAATATGAACTGAGTGAAACACTATGAATGTCTTCCAGGAGAGAACATGTGAGAAGTTCCCTCCATATTTAAACCATTGTTGAGCCTCCAGCAGCTCTTGGCTCCACCTTTGGCTGTCTGAAACAGCTATGAACACTTTTAGCTTCACTGATGCTCACTGATCCCATGCTAACAGGTGGAGTTAACACACTGCAGACCACTGATTGGTCAGTGGGAACAGACAGATTCGTCTCATCCTCCAAGCTCTGAAGGAACATTTCACTTTCTACATTTTCAGCATCTTCTGTCTCGCTGCCTGCAGCCTTTCTCAAGTAAAGCTAGTTTCCTTGTTGTGATGAACAACCACACGAGTGTGCTGTGTGTAGAGAATGTGTGGTCGAGCAAAAGAGAGAGAGTGAAAACTTTAAGTTAATTAAATCTTTATAGATACACAAAAACACATGAACTGACCTCAGAGTCTCCAGTCGACAGTTTGGACTCTCCAGTTCAGCACAGAGAAGCTTCACTCCTGAATCCTGCAGCTTGTTGAGACTCAGGTCCAGCTCTCTCAGATGGGAGGGGTTGGACTTCAGAGCTGAGGCCAGAGAAGCACAGCTGATCTCTGACAAACTGCAGCTCCTCAATCTGAATAAAGAATAAATGATGTAAGTTTAAAAGACAATGTTGCTGCTTGAAATCATTCAGTGTTCAATAATGTGTTCAGAGCTGAAGAAGGTTTAGAATGTAGACGTTTAGAGAATGAAACTCCAAACACCTGAACCCAACAGGATGCAGGTTCAACACTGTCAGATACACAAAGTGAAACAGAGCTCTCATTAATATTAATGACAACGTGCTGCTGCTTCAATAAAGACGTAGTGATGTCACCTCTTAAACTCTGCAGCTCCACCAGAGGCTCCATCTATACAAACTCATGTTGTGCAGCCAAATAAAAACCTTCAGAAACTGACTGAACATTTGATTCTACTATTTAAAGCTCCTGTTATTAACAGAGTTGAATTTTGAATCTCGTTCCCGACTTTTCAGAATTTGACGGGTTGTGAACGAGACTGAAAAATCAACTCTCTCACCAACAGGAGCTTTAAGATAAAAGTCATCCTGAGTTGAAGTTTTTCAGTCAGTACAGACGTCACATATCATCATACAGGTTTGGAACAAACACATGTTTGTTGTTGTCTGACAGAGAAGAAAACACAACGTTTGTGTTTTTATTTTCAGATGCAAGAAGGAAAAGTGCAAATCAATAATGAAGAGGTTGATAGAGAATAAATCAGTGTTTAAGTTTTGATGTTATATTAGAGATGTTTTAAATATGAAGCAGAACAAGATGCTCAGTGTGAATCAGGACAGAATCTATGAGGTCAAATCTCCTTCAGAACTGATGACATGAACACTGAGATTTAAACTGTTTGAATCATGTTTTCAAAGTATTAACCACGGTTTAAAAAAAATATTCAAATGGATTTAAACATGTGGGAACAACAACAGTATGTGTGAAATAATTGTGTCACACTTATAATTCATCAGCAGTGTAATATTTTCATTGTTATTAAAGTTTGTCTTGAGTTTCACACATTCAACACGTGCAGTGTGTTGAATCACAGATTACATTACACTCATGTGTCTTTTGTCCAACGAGACTTAAACATCATCAACCTCCTTTTTTCAAAGATTCAACACTTTCTTCTCAGAGATTTCAATCTCTGCGGGGGGCCACACCTTTCTGATGTCACATTAGGGGGTCTGAGTCCAACAATTTGTGTCACTTTACAAACCTGACACCCAAACATTAACACCTTCCTCACTCTGTGGTTGGTGAGCTGAGTGGAGGTGAGATAGAGCCCAGGTTTCAACTTCTCTCTCAGCTCTTTTTTCATTTGTTACACAACTATTTCTGTCACTGTGAAATATGAACTGAGTGAAACACTATGAATGTCTTCAGGAGAGAACATGTGAGAAGTTCCCTCCATATTTAAACCATTGTTGAGCCTCCAGCAGCTCTTGGCTCCACCTTTGGCTGTCTGAAACAGCTATGAACACTTTAAGCTTCACTGATGCTCACTGATCCCATGCTAACAGGTGGAGTTAACACACTGCATACCACTGATTGGTCAGTGGGAACAGACAGAGTCGTCTCGTCCTCCACGCTCTGAAGGAACATTTCACTTTCTACCTTTTCAGCATCTTCTGTCTCGCTGCCTGCAGCCTTTCTCAAGTAAAGCTAGTTTCCTTGTTGTGATGAACAACCACACGTGTGTGCTGTGTGTAGAGAATGTGTGGTCGAGCAAAAGAGAGAGAGTGAAAACTTTAAAAAAAAGTTAATTAAATCTTTATAGATCGACACAGAAACACATGAACTGACCTAAGAGTCTCCAGTCGACAGTTTGGACTCTCCAGTCCAGCACACAGCAGCTTCACTCCTGAATCCTGCAGCTTGTTGTCACTCAGCTCCAGCTCTGTCAGATGGGAGGGGTTGGACTTCAGAGCTGAGGCCAGAGAAGCACAGCTGATCTCTGACAAACTGCAGCTCCTCAATCTGAATAAAGAATAAATGATATAAGTTTAAAAGACAATGTTCCTGCTTGAAATCATTCAGTGTTTAATAATGTGTTCAGAGCTGAAGAAGGTTTAGAATGTAGACGTTTAGAGAATGAAACTCCAAACACCTGAACCCAACAGGATGCAGGTTCAACACTGTCAGATACACAAAGTGAAACAGAGCTCTCATTAATATTAATGACAACGTGCTGCTGCTTCAATAAAGACGTAGTGATGTCACCTCTTAAACTCTGCAGCTCCACCAGAGGCTCCATCTATACAAACTCATGTTGTGCAGCCAAATAAAAACTCACAGAAACTGATTGAACATTTGATTCTACTATTTAAAGCTCCTGTTATTAACACAGTTGAACTTTGAGTCTCATTCCAGACGATTTTTCCTCTTCCACAATTCTCTGCAGTCGGCCATTAACCCACCCGCTGCCCCTTCAGCTCCGAGGAGTGAAACTGAGACTGCTGTTTGGACTCACTGACTGTTTGTGAGAGTGAGAGCAGCAGCTAGCTGAGCTCTGAGACCACCGAGTGAGAAACAAGATGTCCGCCGCCGAGGGTCCTCCACAGTCAGCCTGCCATCAGCCCGCCGCGTCTCCCCTTCAGCTTGGAGGTGACCTACTGGGACTCTGGTGACTTGAGCTCTACTACGGTGATACTCACCTGTTGTTCCTGCACGCTCAAAGTGAACCGGCTTCACCTGTATATGGCCGCCACGCTCCCCAGCTTCCACCAGGCTGCAGCGTGACGTTTGTCTTATTTCTCTTTGTTGTGTTCCTAGTTGCAGCTTGTTTGTGTGTGTGTGTGTGTGTGTGTGTGTGTGTGTGTGTGTGCCCACAAAGTAATGAACAAAACAAAACAAGGTTAAAGGAACATTGCACTGAATTCATTGGTTTGACTTGTTAAAGTTTCATTTAGAACAAGGTCAGTAGAACACCACATTTTGGTTTACTGTGATAGATAGATAGATAGATAGATAGATAGATCGATAGATCGATAGATAGATGTTAGAAACTGTGGATTTGCTCCCCCTTCATGTCAGTGGTCTGTGACAAGGAGACCAGATGAATAGTGGTGCAGGCACCTCCCACTGTTCCTCCCACTCTATAAACACAGGCCTGGATGAGGCCTCCCTCCTCTTTGTCTCCAAACTTTTACCAGGCTGAGTGTGTGTTGGTGCTCACCTGAGTTTGCCATGTGTATTTGAAATCCCTCACTGTAAGTAGCATGTTATCTGCTTCATTTGGATTATGAAATGTATTATTTGAAATATTAATTGTATCCTAATTTACAAGTACTTAATTCGGAGCCGGATGTCTTATTTGTTTGGGCAAATATTGTAATTTGTTCTCAGTCGTTTAGAACCATGGCAATCCTCCAGGAAAAATTATAATGCCAACATTCACATAATTCTGGGAAAATAAACAAGACGAACTGACTGCAACTAGTGTTTCCTGGTGGTTTGTGGCTCCAGTTAGAACCATTATATACACAAAATAGATATACATTATTGATCCCAAGCTGGGAAATTACGGTGTAGCAGCAGCGTTACACACAGAGACAATAACAACACAATGAAATAAGAGGAACAACCTCGACATATTAAAACAGCAATAGAAAAAAGTAATATACAAAATGTATAAAAGTGTATAAATAAGCAGAGTAACTGCAGTGCAAGATAAAATATAAGGTGCGGTGAACAGAGTGTGTAAAACCAAAGTGAGAAGAGACTTTGTGTTCCGACCAGAGTGTTAGCTGTTATTGTACAGTGTGATGCTGTGGCAGGAAAGATTTCTGTCCCTTTGACAGCGGAGCTGCAGCCGTCTGTGAGAGAAAGTGCTCCACTGTCTGTCTACTGTGTGATGGAAAGGCTGCTGATCATTGTCCATGATGATAACAGTTTATTCAGCGTTCTCCTCTCCACCAAGGTCTCAAAAGACTCCAACCTGAGACCAAGTACAGAGCCGGCCTTCTTGATGATTTTATCAAGTCTGTTAGTGTCGCTGGCTCTGATGCTGCTGCTCCAACACACAGCAGCAAAGAAAATGATGCTGGCAACCAGTGGTGGGAAAGTTCACTTTCTACATGAACTAGTTCAAAGTTCAGTTCACAAATTTTAAAATGAACTAGTTCAGTTCATAGTTCATAATTCAATAATTTGAACTAAGTTCACAGTTCCAAAAATGAACTAGTTCTTCGTTCTTGTTTTTTTTCCATATGTTGATGCGAGCTATTATTTTTCAATATTATTGCCACAGCCCATATAGAACCACAGACAGCTATTATTTTATCAGTTTTAACACTGAAGCTGCAGCTCTCCCACAATATACTGCAAAACCAGGTTGTCCAGCTGCAGCTGGGAGATGAAGACAGCGGAGCCGCTACTGTACGCCGTTAATGTGATCTGGGTGGTAGAGGATCTGTTTTGGCTCACCGTTGCTGTGTCTTTTGATTTTTTATTCACTTGCACAGACCTTGAAAGGCTCGCCGGGTGCTTTAGTTCAATGTGCCGTTTCAGGTTTGTGGTACAGGATAGAGTACAAATAAAAAATAAAAAATAAAAAAAATACATAAATAAGTAAATAATAAGTAATTTTTAAAAAAAAAAAGAGAAAAAAAAGGGAAAAAGAAAATAATAAATGAATAGATAGTTCATACAGTGGCTTCAGGGAAAAACGTTTCATAATGACTCAGTAAGGTATTACTTTTTTTGTTATTTAACAAAATCAGAGATTTAAGCAAAGAGCTCAGTTCCAGGAGAAAAGGAGCAAATTTAGGTAGTGATTTTGCAAATTTCTGTTGGAGAATAGAACATTTTGCATAGGACAACAAAGTTCATCATGTGTTCAACAGCATTATCTTCTAGGTTAATATAGTAGCAAATAACATGTTTCAGGGTCAGAGAATGGACAGAGTTAGCAGCATCAAAAAAATGAGATTCAACAACACTTCAAAACTTTTTAGATATATTACAATAAAAAAACAGATGTGAAGCCTTCATTTGTTTTTGTCTCCATGCTGAGCACATTGATGACGCATGCGGCAGTGCGACTCTGTGGGGCTGGTGTTGCCAGTAGCCCTTTTTAGATAGAAAAGGCGGCGCATTTGCTCCAAGGTAAGGGCGGCAATGTGCCGGCCTGTCTTTCTAAAACCGAGGCGTAATATTCCTCCTTTTCCAAAAGCCACCTCTGAGGTAGGCGTAAACATGTGACGTGACGTGAAGCTCGAAGTTTGGCTGCGAACAGTTGACAGCGAATTTGACTTCAAAATAAGAGCTTTACATTGCACCCCATTGGAATTTAGAACTGGGTTCTTAGCGGGGGGCTTTTAATTTGAAAGTAGCGACCGTCCTTTGCCTGCCGACACAACAACAAGCTAACACAACCAAACAGCTACAGACGCTGCATCTCCTGGATCTCCTCTCAGCGGCTGTTCAGTTGTTCATCTTAATGGCCGCGGATGAAGTGATGGACTGACTGCTGTGATCAGCTGTTTCCTGGTTTTAAAACTGTTATGTCTGTTCGGGACGAATTAATCTGTGTTTGTTTGGTAATGTCCCAGTGCATTTTTGGTATGCAGCTGTTTCTGTCTGAAATAGTTGAGTTTCGTTTTGACCGAAAGTGAAGCGAGATGCACAAACCCTTTCGTCCAGAGTCCATTTTATACACAACAGCCGGATTGGGTGTTTTTCTGCTACATATTAAGGCCTGTTCACGGTGTGTTTTAGCCGGTTTTTGCCTGGAAGACTCGATGGGAATCTTGCACTATCTTGAACGAAGTTAAACTGAGAGAACGCGCCGTTCACAAACCCCAAAATGAACGCGTTCACAATAACGTTCATCAGGCAGAAAACAGTACGTTCAGTTCACGTTCGCCCAAAATATGAACGAGTTCATGAACGATCGTTCATTGAACGCGTTCAGGCACAACACTGCTGGCAACAACAGACTGTGAAAGATCTCCAACATCTTGCTGCACATGTTGAAGGATCTCAGCTTCCTCAGAAACAGAGTCTGCTCATCCCCTTCTTGTACACAGCCTCTGTATTAGATTTCTAGTCCAGTCTGTTGTCGATCACCACTCTCAGGTATTTTTCTGGCTATTATAATTCTTATTCTTCTGTTAATAATTTGAAGTTAATTTATTGGGACATAGTTGTCATGTGACTCATTTTAAATGCACTTAACTACAGTAGGAACACATTAACAAGGTACGTAATAATCCTTTAATATATAAATAAAAAGAGACTGTTATCCAATGAAGAGCACATAAACACATGAAAGGAGGTGTGTCTTTAGTCCAACGTGACTTAAACATCATCCAAACTCCTTTTTTAAAGATTCAACACTTTCTGTTCATTTAAATCTGTGTGTATCTGTGTGTGTTGTACGTCAGGCAGTAATATACAATAATGTAGTGTCACCTGTGTGTGTGTGTGTGTGTGTGTGTGTGTGTGTGTGTGTGTGTGTGAGTGATATAAATATATAATTAGGAGTCAAACTGTTCAGACTGTCAAACTTTAATCTGAGTTGTTGTTTGATTTGAGCTCAGACAAACCCAGAAAACAAGTGAACTGAAGGAAACTTAAAACTTCTGCTATGGATTTAAATTTTATAGATCGACACAGAAACACATGAACTGACCTCAGAGTCTCCAGTCGACTGTTTGGACTCTCCAGTTCAGCACACAGCAGCTTCACTCCTGAATCCTGCAGCTTGTTGTTAGTCAGCTCCAGCTCTGTCAGATGGGAGGAGTTGGACTTCAGAGCTGAGGCCAGAGAAGCACAGCTGATCTCTGACAACCTGCAGTTCCTCAATCTGAATAAAGAATAAATGATGTGAGTTTAAAAGACAATGTTCCTGCTTGAAATCATTCAGTGTTTAATAATGTGTTCAGAGCTGAAGAAGGTTTAGAATGTAGACGTTTAGAGAATGAAACTCCAAACACCTGAACCCAACAGGATGCAGGTTCAACACTGTCAGATACACAAAGTGAAACAGAGCTCTCATTAATATTAATGACAACGTGCTGCTGCTTCAATAAAGACGTAGTGATGTCACCTCTTAAACTCTGCAGCTCCACCAGAGGCTCCATCTATACAAACTCATGTTGTGCAGCCAAATAAAAACCCACAGAAACTGACTGAACATTTGATTCTACTATTTAAAGCTGCTGTTATTAACAGAGTTGAATTCTGAGTCTCGTTCCAGACGATTTCTTCTCTTCCACAATTCTCTGCAGTCGGCCATTAACCCACCCGCTGCCCCTTCAGCTCCGAGGAGTGAAACTGAGACTGCTGTTGGACTCGGTGACTGTTTGTGAAAGTGAGAGCAGCAGCTAGCTGAGCTCTGAGACCACCGAGTGAGAAACAAGATGTCCGCCAACGAGGGTCCTCCACAGTCAGCCTGCCATCAGCCCGCCGCGTCTCCCCTTCAGCTTGGAGGTGACCTACTGGGACTCTGGTGACTTGAGCTCTACTACGGTGATACTCACCTGTTGTTCCTGCACGCTCAAAGTGAACCGGCTTCAACTGTATTTGGCCGCCACGCTCCCCAGCTTCCACCAGGCCTGCAGCGTGATGCTTGAATTCATTGGTTTGACTTGTTAAAGTTTCATTTACAACAAGGTCAGTAGAAAACCACATTTTGGTTTACTGTGATTTACTGTGGATGGTTACATTGATTTTTTCTGGCTATTATAATTCTTATTCTTCTGTTAATAATTTGAAGTTAATTTATTGGGACATAGTTGTCATGTGACTCATTTTAAGTGCACTGAACTACAGCAAGAACACATCAACAAGGTACGTAATAATCCTTTAATATATAAATAAAAACAGACTGTTATCCAATGAAGAGCACATGAACACATGAAAGGAGGCGTGTCTTTAGTCCAACGTGACTTAAACATCATCCAAACTCCTTTTTTAAAGATTCAACACTTTCTGTTCTGAGATTTAAATCTCTGTATCTGTGTGTGTTGTACGTCAGGCAGTAACATACAACAATGTAGTGTCACCTGTGTGTGTGTGTGTGTGTGTGTGTGTCTGTGTGTGTGAGTGATATAAATATATAATTAGGAGTCAAACTGTTCAGACTGTCAAACTTTAAACTGAGTTGTTGTGATTTGAGCTCAGACAAAAACCCAGAAAAAAGGAAGGAAACTTAAAAACTTAAAACTTCTGTTATGGATTTAACTTTTATAGATCGACACAGAAACACATGAACTGACCTCAGAGTCTCCAGTCGACAGTTTGGACTCTCCAGTCCAGCACAGAGAAGCTTCACTCCTGAATCCTGCAGCGTGTTTCCACTCAGCTCCAGTTCTCTCAGATGGGAGGGGTTGGACTTCAGAGCTGAGGCCAGAGAAGCACAGCTGATCTCTGACAAACTGCAGCTCCTCAATCTGAATAAAGAATAAATGATGTAAGTTTAAAAGACAATGTTCCTGCTTGAAATCATTCAGTGTTTAATGGATGAACAGGAACAGGATGCAGGTTCAACGCTGTCAAATACACAAAGTGAAACAGAGCTCTCATTAATATTAATGACAACGTGCTGCTGCTTCAATAAAGACGTAGTGATGTCACCTCTTAAAGGGGCACTATGCAACAATATTAGCAAAAATGACCCTAACTATGCAGGCTGAAAGTCATTCTGAGTGTTCTTTGACACTTTCTGGGTCGTTTGGTCGTTGCTATGACCCCCCCTAGCGCATCTGGGCGGAGAAGCAGAATATGCAACTTGCTGCCACCGGTCCGAAGTCAATCCGGAAGTGAGCCGGCG
>CAEMYA010001681.1:0-13602 GCA_903131615.1 Diplodus sargus | reverse complement strand
ACCGCTCTGCATACAGTTGCCTTACTCAAGTGCTCTGCATCTCCGACGTTGTACAAAAAACTGCAATTTGCAAAAAACCGCAGCGCAACACACAATATCTGCTGGGATGTGAGAGCATGACTTCGGTTGGTTATGTTGGAAATGTAAGGACGGATTAGGTTGTGTATGTAAATGATGGACTGTGAGGTGAAACGGTACCGCTCAAAAAGAAAACTGTCTGGAAATGCAAGAACATCGAGGCGCGGTCTGATAATCATCTCCCGACGAATATTTAATTCTCTGCGCAGTAAAGTTGCACCTTCATCCACGGGATCATTATCAAAAGGACATGCCATGGTCCTGAAAATAGTCGCCACCTTATATAGCCTAATTTATAATGTAGGACTACTGACTGATTTTTGCAATGATATTCTGAAAAAACAGACGGCAGAACTCTATTACGCCAAAACTCGCCCGCTGACTGAATGAATGAGGAAATCAACTACCGTGAGTGGCTGAAAGAGGGCGGAGACAGAGAGAAACTCGAGGTTTGTTGAGAAAAACCTGGTTCCGACCAGGTTAGTTTCAAAGAGTATGTTACCATGGTAACTGACCTAAAGCTTAAGTTACCTCTCTCTGTGAAACAGGCTAGAGCTACCCCTCTTTCTCTGGTTTGAGTTACCTCCCTTTGTGAAACGGAAAACTCAGGGTTTCCCTCATTTCAGGGTTAACAGACTCAGAGTTTTCACTAAACCTGCTTTGTGAAACGGACCTCTGGCGGCAATTTGGTACAGGTGTTTAATTCCTTCCTCTCAAAAATCCGGGATTCATCCGCCAGCTTCTCGGTGAATTCTCTGGCATCCTTCTGCAAGTGAAGTTGTTGCGGCGGAGGAAACGATTCAGCCAACCAGCACTCTGCAAACTCCTCATCTCTGCTGTCCCTCACGGTGGCGTACATTTGTTTCTCCATCGCCCTGATCATTTTGCGGGACACTCTCGTGGCGTGCCCGTTCGCTGATAACTCATCCCCGCATGTTTATCTCAGGCTCCTCGCTCGCTCCCAGCCTGGCCCTGTTGCTGTCCTCCTTGGACAGACGCTGAAGCTCCGTTTGATTTTTTCGCCAGTCTCTCACTCTCTTCTGGTGCTTCTCGTCTAGCGGCTGCTTCTCCTGAGTTTTCCTCTGCATATTTTACGACAGAAAGTTTGAATTTCAAGTCTTACTTTCTTTTTTTTTTTGCTGCACCGGAGCCATGGCGATCATCAGTGTGATACTGACTGACAGAAAGCAGTACAATACGTGAAAAACGCGAAGAAGATAAACGTGCAGTGTCAGCGGTCCCGTCCCCTTCCATTATTTAAAAAAAATATATAAATTAGACTTATTAGATTTATTTGGAACCAGCGGTTATATAGGCCTATCAGAATACACACCTAACTTTTAAAGGGAACCCTGCTGTTATTTGGTAATATACAGTAGTTACCGAGGCAAGGCGCAGCAGAATAAATAAATAAATAAATAAATAAATAAATAAATAAAATAAAATAAAATAAAATAAAAAAACGACCCATTATTGATCGGCAAAATCCCGGCACTCCCGATGACCAGTCCACCCCTGCAATAGCAGTTCTCTTGAGTGTGTGTGTGTGTGTGTGTGTGTGTGTGTGTGTGTGTGTGTGTGTGTGTGTGTGGTGCAGTGCGCACAAGCATGCGCTTGTGTTTAGGGGCACATACAAAATATTTGAACTGGGGGCCATCACCGTGATGTTACTACTGACTGAGACTATTGCATATGGTTAATTATATATTTAATGATCAGCAGTTCCTTGCCCTGTGTAATCAGGCAGCCTTCCCAAACGTCAGGCCCACCCGCCGCCTATGATGCCACAGTAGCCTACGCAGCGTGATGGCGCTGTTAGCTTATTTAAGTTTCCTTCAGGTGACAACGTAAAGAAACGGTGGATCGATTTTGTCAAGAGGAGCTAACCTTACTGCGGGGAGTTAAACATCACCACCAACACCATCTCTGCAGTGTACACTTTTCTCCCTGATCGTTTCAGCAACTGTCACCAGGTAATGTCTGGATTTCTGCAGAGTCCGTTGAGGCTGGTCACTGGGGCCGAACCGATCCTCTCCGTCCCGGCGTGCATCCTCTCCTCCCGCCGACAGCAAGTGCCAACGGCCTTATGTGGCCGCCCCCGGCGCCCCCTCGACCCGCTGATGGCGGGTGCCACCGGCCTTATGTGGCCGCAGCCGACCCTCTCCGTCCTGCTGACGGCGGGTCCCACCGGCATAATGTGGCCGCGCCGTACCGCAGCCGACCCTCTCCGTCCCGCTGACAGCGGGTGCCACCGACATAATGTGTCCGCCGCCGCAGCCGACACTCTCCGTCCTGCTGACGGCGGGTCCCACCGACAAAATGTGGCCGCGCCGCCGCAGCCGACCCACTCCGTCCCGCTGACGGCGGGTGGCACCGGCATAATGTGGCCGCAACGCCGCAGCCGACCCTCTCCGTCCCGCTGACGGCGGGTCCCACCGGCGGTTGGGGGGAATTATTGGTGAGCCGTCCCAGTGTGAACGGATAATCCGGAGGCGCGGAGCGAGGGCTGTCGGTCTGACAGTCTGATAACTGCTCAGGTCCCTCACTCAACTAAATTCAGAGAAATGTCCCACAGAGCAACGTTACATGACCGGACAAAAGTATAGTAACTGTAACCGTCTTTAGCAACTTATATGAGGAAAACAAATACCACAGCTGTCTGTGGAGAAGCGTCTGTCCTCCTGTCCGTCCTCCGCCTGTCCTCCCGACTCGTCATCACATTTCTGCTCAGAAAACAGCGTTTGTCACCGGAAAAGACTTGTCACTGAGTGTTTGTGACGAAAATAAATCACCCGCGACTGCCAGCTCTCCTGACCGAGACTTCAGGGAACTTTCCCCCAGAAAACAGCCTCCGTCCCCGCGAGTGACAGAGCCAGACAGCGTCCTGTTTACTGATGGTGATTACGTATAATTATGCAATTTAGCGCGAAAAACTTCACTCCGTCACTATCCAGGATGTTTGGTGGGTCAGAATCTAGATCACTGCACATTATAACAGCATCCATATGATTATAAACTGTCCGCGGGTTTAGGTAGACAAGGGGAACACCTTCAGGGAACACCTGGGGAAACACCGACGTCATTAACATGACGTGTACCGTCACCGTCACTGCTACCGTCCTGCCGACAACAGGTGCTCTCATCCCCGCCACCAGCCAGACTTTAGATTCTCTGTCCGAGCCCGACCTGGTCGTTATCCCGGTCGTTATCGCCATCAGCCAGGGAACGGTCGGATGCTCGTGACCATGCTTTTTTTTTTTTTTTACAAGATCGCTGCAGCCCACAAACACGCACTGTAAAGCAGCTAGCAGCTATAAAGCAGCTAACATTGAGGATGAGTATACGGCGCAGCGCTGCTGTTCCACCGTCTGGGGAGAACCCTGGTTAATGTGTCGCCCTGCCGGCTCGGACACAACGTGCACGGGCAATTAAATGCATTTTGCTGAAGGTGCCAATCCTGAAGGTGATTTTACATCGTGCATCCTGTCATGTCCATG
Organism: Diplodus sargus; assembly: GCA_903131615.1. NCBI lineage: Eukaryota > Metazoa > Chordata > Actinopteri > Spariformes > Sparidae > Diplodus > Diplodus sargus. The sequence goes on along the minus strand of CAEMYA010001681.1, from coordinate 10,027 downwards.
TAATGTTAGCAGAAGTTATTGCATTTAATCATGACATGATTTGGCCTGAGTCCCTAGTCCATCTGACAGCACAATGATAATCCACATCTTATATTTATATGTGCACCAATATAGCTATGACAAGGAATTATATGTAAACTGGGCTTTTATGTTTGTGTGTAATGTAAAACATGGCCTGTGAGGAACGAGGCTGAGCACTATCAGTGTCTGACTCAGAGTCAGTTTCTGGCTCTGATGGCTCAAACGGTCCGGCTGGGTCCATCGATGACGCTGCTAGTAGCTTCCATTGTTGCTGTAGGTTAGGTCCTCCACAAAACTAAACAATATGTAACAATAAGACCCAAAGATATTATTTCAAAATTCGAATATAACGACAAATCAATTTGCTCCACAATAAACCTCATGATTTTAATAGGTAAATTCCACATCCATAAGAGTAAATTTTCCAAGTCCCTCCCAAACTTTAATGTCTTCACAAATGAGTTTATTCTTTACATAGACACCTTAAAACTGATGCCAAATAAGAAAAGTGAATGGACACTACAATACTTAAATTAATTTTCACTTACCCCAAAATAAGAAATGCCTTATAGGCTACATATTTATTTTATTCTATTCCAATTACATGTATTATTTTATCAAGAGATTTTTTTATATTTTTTTATTCATTTTGTATCTTGTCTTATCACTCAGTGCCTGCTCTATCTGATTGTCTGTACTTTCCAAATGTTAAATAAAGATTTTTATACAAAAAAAAATAGGTTAGGTCCTCCTGCAGTACACGGAGGCGGCTCCCCTCCTGTGTGGGCGTGGCTCCAGCGCCTCTAACCGACACGCCCCCAGCGTTTCACAGCAGAGAGGAGTGCTTGTTTTTCCAGGATTTATAGACCTAATTATATATACTTGGCAATTTTTTTAATCTTTCAAATTTGGCTCAGTGGTCAATGACACATGTTTCTGTGGTATGACAAACTCATAACACAAATTTATTTTTGCTTTACACGGACTTTAAGCTTTAGGTCAGTTACCATGGTAACATACTCTATGAACCTAACCTGGTCTGGACCAAGTTTTTCTCAACAAACCTCGAGTTTCTCTCTGTCTCCGCCCTCTTTCAGCCACACACGGTATTATATTTCCTTATTCATTCAGTCAGCAGGCGAGTTTTGGCGTAGTATAGTTCTGCCGTCTGTTTTCGAGAAAATCTGAGAAAATCATTGCAAAAATCAGTCAGTAGGCCTACATTAGAAGTTATGTTGACTATTTTCACTACCATGGCATGTCATTTTGATAATGATCCCGTGGATGAAGGTGCAGCATTACTGTGCAGAGAATTAAATATTAGTCAGGAGATGATTATCAGACTGCGCACAGATGTTCTTGCATTTCCAGATAATTATCTTTTTGAGCGGTACCGTTTCACGTCACAGTCCATCATTTACATACACAACCTAATCCGTCCTTACATTTCCAACATTACCAACCGAAGTCATGCTCTCACATCCCAGCAAATATTGTGGGTTGCGCTGCGTTTTTTTTTTCTTTCTTTTTTTTTTCTGCAAATGGGAGTTTTTTATACAACGTCGGAGATGCAGAGTACTTGAGCAACTGTACGCAGAGCGGTCAGAAAAGTGTTCCTCGCCCTGAAACGGCTTCTACCCATCTTTATCATTTTCAGCTCCTCTGCCTCCGTTAGAGGTGGCGGTGCTGGGCCACCACCCGTTTTACGGGCATCTGCTTTCTTTCTGTTGGCTGAGTAGAAGTCTGCATTAGTTTAAGGCATAATTATTTAACAGAACATGATATAGATGAGAAGACATTTATGTTCGTGAAAACAGCATTATGTTGGGGATAAAACAACTATACAGTCAAACAGCCACTTTTCAATGTAAAACATGATGGAAAAAATAGGAATCCCCATGAGATTATGCCGAGGTCTAATGTTTGTATGTTTCATCTTAAGTTGTTGCCAAGTGCGCTTCTCCCCTGCTGGGTTGCACCTAAATGAAATAAATTAATAACTATACGCATTGACCCGAGCAGCAATGTTCTCCCACGCCGTCTCTCTCTCTTTTGCTGCTGCAGCGGTGTTACACTTCCTTCTAAAAACTTGCGCAAACTCACCGTATGAGCGCATTAATATTTCCAATTTCAGTGAGGTGGAAAACGTAGCCGCCCTCTTCCCCGTTGCCATGGTGACTCGTCGAATTGGGGCTCCATTGACGCTTTCTATAATTGCTGGCCTTCAGGGTTAGACTCAGAGTTTGTTGAACCTGCTTTGTGAAACGGATCTCTGGCGGCTGAACTAATACATATCATTTAAGAGGAAACCTTTACATCACCTGCACTACAAGAAACATTATAACTGGGCGCAATGACGGCAGCGGCACATTTTAGTTCCGTGGTAAATTAAAGAGAAAAAAAAAAGAAGAACAAGACATTTTTGACACCAATTCATCTGACCTCTCTACAGCTGTTGAAGCCGACAGAGAGCTGATACAGCTGTCATCAGAAAAGGGCGTCGCTCCACGTGACGTTGCAAAGGGTAAGTGGTCTCATTCCTCTTCAAACACATTTCCTCGGTCCTTTCCCCTCGTGGTTTTCTCATGTCTCTCCAATAATCATCAGTGGTTTCCCACATACTACCCACATACTCTTGCTGCAGTCATGGAACCACTTACTAACAAACCAAACTGAGCTTTAGTGACACCTGGTGGCAAAAATAACCAATTACCCAGTTTCCCCAGCACCTCTCTCCTAAAGGGAATAACCACAGGGCAGTCTACCCACTGCATCCTTTAAGTTCCAGCAATTTCTATTGTGTATCAGGCCCTTTCTAAATGTCTTTGATGAGGTGTGATCATTTTGCACTGTGTAAGTTCACTTCTAATATTTATTGTGGTCCAGCCAGTACTGGATATTATAGCCTGCCATGTCCCTTGCCATGCATTTTCACACCAATCACTTTGTGTATTAATAATGGTTTTGTAGAACAATAAAGCACTGTGCATTATGGTAATTCAAAGAGCTTCAGTATCACATCTGGTTCATTTAAACCCTCATTAAATTTGAACAGGCTCCTTAGCTGAAGGTATTTTCAGAACTCTCCTTTCACTTCGGTGGTATCCTTATGGGGAGGGATGACATATTTCAGCTTTTACATAGATCCCAGTGGACAGCATGCACTGTGATAGGTTTCCTTCTTTGACAAATACAGCTTGTGTTCAATAGTATTTTAGAAAAAAAAAAAGAAAAAGAGCAGACCTGAAAGTAACAAGTACTTTTTAGGCTTCCTAGAAATTAACTCAAGTAACAGAAAAAATATTTGTCTTGGAAATGTATTCAAGTAAGAGTAATAAGTACCAAAGAAATCTAATACTCAAGTAAAGTACAAATCCTCTGCATATGTCCTTAAGTACAGGACTCAAGTAGATTTACTCCGTTACTGTCCACCACTGCCACTGGGAATGCTTTAATCAGGGGATTATTTCTCCATCTATTTCTCTTGCCAGTGAAAGAACTTACAAGGGTTTCAAGGGGGCTGTAATAGATTTCTCCCTTTTTATCCAATCCAATTGAGAATCGCATTGTGCCCAATGTTTCACTAACTTGGCCGTTCCAAATGACAAATTATATACAGTATTTCTACAATTGGAAGTGCAAAGCCACGGCTTTGCCTTTGAGTGCATAGCTTCTTAAAGCTGATCCTCTGCCTTATCCTGTTTCATAAGTAGTTTTTGACGATTCCATGACAATATTCCCCAAATTTGCACTCAATTTAATCATCAACTACTACACACTCTCTGGAATCCACTTGAATTAAAAAGCAGAAACAACTGAGGAAAAACATGTTTTTCCTCCAGCCTAAAGCAATTAATTTTGTACCCAGAAATTTCTGAAAATGACTCAATCCTGCTTAAAACTAGAGGTCTAGATTTACCTGGGTATGATATCAGTAATAAAATATCATCTGTGTACAAAAATAATGTCTCATAATGTCTGTCTGCTGTTATTGCTACAGCAAGTGGTTCTACAAGTGGAGCAAAAAACAGAGGACTAATAATAATGATAATAATATATTTAATTTTTATAGCGCCTTTCAGGGTACCCAAGGACACTTAACAAAATAGAACCAACAAAACAGAGAATAAATAGAGAAACAAAAATATACATATAAGATAAAAAATAGAAATGTTGATTGATTTGGCTGGATCTAGAGCTGATAGAACGTATTAAAAAGATGTTTTTTTATGTCTCATTTGAAAGTCTCCAAAGAAGTTTGTTTGCGAATTTCAGCTGGGAGAGCTGGTGTGTGCCTGATGAGCGCAGCGTCCGGGACTGCGTGTAGGGGTGGAGGAGGTCAGATAGATATTGGGGGCAAGGGAATGGAGAGATTTATAGGTCAGGAGGAGAATTTTGTAGGTGATACATGATTTAACTGGGAGCCAGTGAAGGCAGATGAGAGTGGGGGTGATGTGTTGCCAGGGCTTGGTGAGGACCCTGGCAGCAGCAGACGAAGACGATCTCACTGATTTGAATTTCTTGTAAGGTTGAATAGAGGTGGCCATTAGTCACAACAGATGCTTTCAGTGATGAATGAATAATTTTAACCCATTTTAAAAATCCATCCCCAAATATTTACAGTGTCTGCATGATAAAGAGTAATTCCAGCATATCAAACATTTGTTCTATGTCATTTATGGGTGTGTCTTCATTGCAGCTAGACCAGATAATATGTAATCTTATCTTGGCCTCCACACATATTATTCTGCCTTCATTATCTTTATGTTGCCTCATCATTACAAAGTTCAGTTTTTTGTGTACATGTATCGCCACCCCGCACTTTCTGCTGGAGTCAGAGCCAAGAAATATCTGGCCAACCCATTCTCTCTTAAAATAAAATAACTCAGAGTCAACCTGATTGTGCTCCTGTATAAAGGCCACATCGGCTTGTTCACATTTAAGATCAGTCAAGCATTTTTTCAATTTTACTGGGTTCTGCAATCCATTTATATTATAATTGATTAACCTTATGAAGTTAGATGTTCTCTGATGTTTTGTATAATTTTAAATGTAAGAAAAAATACCTTTGATCAGATATGTAAGAAAATAAAAAAACTCACTTAGTGAGCATTTAGGGTGCTGTCCGACAGACCAACCAAATTTAAAAAACAAAACTGCACAGAACACTCTACACAAACCTTAACGATTTCAAATAACAATTAACAATAGACATAGATAGAGAAAAATGTCTGCCCTGAAAGGGAATCAAACCTGTACATTTTGAAGTGTAGGAATCAAACAGACAAAATATTTGTAAATATTACATTTCTTGTTTGTTTTTACTTTTTCTTTTCCTTTCTATTTTTTTAAGGAATGAATGAAATACTTTCTTGTGACAACAAAAGACAGCAGGTGCAGTATTTAGAGATCCTGTGTCAGGTCAGTGGTGAATGGAAGTACATGGTTAACATCCCACAGTGGCAAACATACATGAAGACAGTGACACGCTCAACATAAACCTTCAGCTTGGTCTCCATTGCAAAGATGTACCTGTTGTCTTGTTTTTACATTCTTTGTTGAATTCAGAAACCCAAGACTTTAGATGAAGGGAAACATTAAAGACATTCATAGCCAGTCTGACAATTTTTTCTCTTTATTGAATCAGTTAACACGAATGAGTAACGTATACATTTTAACTATCACAAATAGAATGAGTGACATTTGAATTATGTTTAAAAATTTAAATATTTAGAATCAGACACTTCACAAAAACACAAACGAAGAGATTCTAAATTCAGATTTAGGAAAATCATTATTTAAATGCTTGTTTAAAACATGACTAATACATCTATCTTTTACCTTGTATTAGATAAGAAACAAACTAACCATAATCCTAACCTACTACAGACTAACCTGACCCTGACAAGTAAAAGATACCATATTTTCCAGACTAAAGTCCCTCCGGAGTATCAACCATGCGTCATGAAGAGGAAAAAAAACATATATAAGTCGCATTTATTTAGAAATGTATTTCACAAAATCCAAGACCAAGAACAGACATTTAATCTGGAAAGGCAAGCTATTCAACTACACAATAGCACACAGAACAACAGGCTTAATAAGTGTCCGGTATATGTTTGTGTTCAGTCTTTTACCGTTGTCTTTAAGTTAATGTTTCAGTTAATTTTTTTAGTGGTACAGATGCAGCGCATAGTCACAAGCCTAGAGCGCCCTCCGTGGCTGTAGACGGTAATGTTTTTTCCTTGGTTCCTGTCAGTCGGTATGAATTAACATTTAAAAACATGTTGAATTATATATTGTAGTTTCTGGGCTTTTCTTCTCAAAGGTGTCGGCGTGTAGGTTGATGATAAAAGAATTCTGCGGAGGCAATGCGGGTGAAGGGATAGCAAAATATTTATTAAAACAGAATCTAGAGCCTTGAGTCCGGATCAGAAGCGGCCGCTTTCTGATATTATCAAATTGGTGGACAAAACACTGCCAATAAGTTCTGCCCTCGTTGCTGTCAAAAAACTCCTGACAGCCTCTGCTCTCAGAAAGTCTACAAAAATGCCACCCCCCTCTTCCTCTTCTGTGGGCCTTTTTATCCTTCCTTCTCCAGGGCATCCCCTTCGTCTGATTGGTTCCCTTGCCGTATTATTCAATGGGTTAAAAGAGGAGTTTGACCCGTGTTAGGCATCTCTCACTATTTGGCATGCAGGTCAAACCTAGCTAAGCATTTTATTGTCTGCTACCTGCGGCCCCTCACAGTTGGAAGCTACCTTCTGGACCTTCATTCACACAATGAAATCAATAAGACATGATTAAATAAAAGCTAAGTAAACTAGAATATGTTGTCCTCCAGATACCTCAATATATTTTGATATATAAGTTGCACCAGACTATAAGTTGCAGGACCAGCCAAATTATGAAAAAAAAGTGTGACTTATAGTCCAGAAAATACGGTACATGTTGACTGAATTATTGTTTAACGCATTGAAATACTTTGCATCAGATACGTTCCATACAATGTTTTCTATTTTAAAAACGTTGTCCTTTTAGGATAACACTAGTAAAGACTGACTTTAAAAAAGGGACTGTAAAGGATAATATTTCAGTTTCAGTGAAAGATGAGCACTATTTGCAATGACTTTATCTGATATCCAAATTGTAAGCTGTAGTGGCCAAATGTCTACATGTACTGATAATATCTTCAACCTTGCCATCTTGTATACAGTATGTGACTGTTTCTGATTCTCTACTCTTCTAAATATCTATGAAAGGTAGATGAGTACCTTGTTAGTGTTAGTACTTTCATTTGAAGTTGAATGTCTTTTTCAGACTTTCCTCTGCCTGAGTGCGTGTGATTTTTTCCCAGGTTGATGGAATATCAGCAGGCTTTGCATCATATGCTTCAGCAAACTCTTTGTTGAACTTTGCCTGCACATATTTCCAGTAGTCTGTTGCCTGACAGCTTGCCTCAGAAGAAATTGTCCAGTCTGGGTAAATTTCTGTGTAACGCTTGTAAGGGTGATATTCACCCTTTGTCTCAATGCAGCAAAAAGATGCATCACTGATCACCAAAGAAGAGCAGATGTCAATGACAAGTTTTTTCGTTCCAGCCCATCTGTATCTACCCAGACCCTGTGGTCGATGAATTGTTGTCCAGTGTTTTGGATGTTCTCTTCCTCCTGCATCACAAGGCACTTTGCAGAATGGACACTGTTTACCACAGCCAATCATTCGTGACAGAAGCTCCCTCTGAGGATTCACATGAAGAGAGTTTAGTTTCACTTGGATGCTTGTTTCTTTGAACTTCTTCCTAAGAGCTTGTTCCATGTCCTTCACACACTCAGTGAGCCAGTGAGCAAACTGTTCCTGGTCAGCATTGTTCAGGATCATGAAAGCACCAAGATCATCCTGGGAAATGACCAGTTTATCAACAAGTTCCTTACGGACATTTTCAACAAATGTATTCAGGTCTTCACTCTTTTCTGTTTTAGCTTTGTTGATAGCATTGTTAATGCTGTTGATTACTGACTTGAGATGTTTAACCTCAAACTCAAACACTGTAGGCTGATTTGAGAAGTGTTCCACTATGCGTTCATAAACCCATTTGTTGGCATAACTCTCATATGAGCAAATGTAACTCTGATACTTTCCAAAGTCCTGCTTTGAGAGCAAATCCAGTAAAACTGAATACTGGAAGGATGACCGTGTGCCAAACTCAGACTGTCTCTGCATTTCATCAGTGATATCAGGACTCAAGGCATCCTTGATAAAGTTCTCCACTGCCGGCATCAAACAGCCCTCTGTGAATTCTTCTGCCTTCTTCTGGCACTGGTCTCGTTCATGGAACACATCTTTAAAACCAGCACGAAACTTTTCTTTGTTTTGATTCAGACATCTGTAGGGATCATTGTCATGTAAGAAATCTACATGCATCTGTTGAAACTGTCCAGCTGCAAATCCACAGATGTGCTGTTTGAGAGGAACTTCAAACTCGATCTCTATCTTCTCATTCTGATTTTTCAACTTCTCATCAATCAGACGTAGGATCTCCTGGATGTAAGTGTCGTGGTAGTTGATTTTTCTTTTCACTTTGTCAGTCACAAACTCTGTGCAGTCCATTATTATACAATCAGCTAAATTTTGTGAAGCCATTACGTGATCTTTCCAGTTTAACCACTTCTTGAGATTGTGTTGCCACCGCTTGAAGAATCCTTCCACAGTGTATTCAAAAGGCCCATTTCCACAATCTTGCAGACTTTTTTGACTCAACAGTTTACATGCATGACTCCCCTTCGGTGACAGATTTTTTCTTAGGTACAATGAGACGCTTGCGGTGACATCTGTGGCATTTGGCTTGGAATAAGAAACCTCATTCACTGCTTTAGTCCACATCTCATCAAATTCTTTGTCTAGCTCCTCATCTGTCAGCTCAACCTTCTTTTTCCGACATTCATCAATCAATGCACGCACTTTGTCCTCTATCTGTTTTGTGTGATTCTTCTTGATTCTGTCAATTTCTGCCATTCCCTCTCTGATGTCCGCTGCTGCTGTGAGCTGATTGATTACAGAGTTCTCCGTTTCTCGTCGAAGGCTCTTTGCACTGTTTGCAAAGTCTACTCTGTACCTTTCAACTAGATAGACGTGACCCTCTGTTTGTTTGAAGTACTTTGCCAGATTATCAAGAAGCTTTGACTCCCATTCAGACAGCACTATGCAAGCTTCACTTTTCAAACTAGTGAGAAAATCTGACATGTTTGATGTCTCAGATTTACCAGCAACTGTGCCAAAGTTGGATATTCTTATTTCAGCTGCAGTGACCCAGGTGTACATCTCTTTTTTGAATTCCCATTCCCATTTGTTGAATTCTGTGCACAGCCTCATGTATGCATCAGCCACCAGGCTGTTTCTGAAGCTGAAGATGAAGTTTTCATGCTTCACTGCATTCCACAGGCTTTCTGTCCACTCTGTAAACTCCAAGATATTGTTAGCAGACATCTTGCAACTTCCTAACATTTTGATGATGTTTTTCTTGAGCTCATAAACAGCCTCACTGTACCCTGCATTGACTGGTGCCATTGGTGGGTTTCCATTCCAGAGACCAGGAACGTACCAGTTCCCAGTGTCTGGACTGTACTCCATCACATCAGTGAAGCTCTTGTTCTCCTCTTTCTTTTCCATTTTGGCTGCTGCCTGCGTCATCTCGTTTAACTGTTGCAACAGCAGTTTTCTGTCTCGTAAGTTCTTGTCATGGGCTGAAACATCTGACACATTCTGGTGAACAAACTGACATTTGGGCTTTTTGCCCACCTCTGTCATCCTGAGAAAAGCGTGCACCACTATCTGTAGGATGTCTTTCATTTCTGTTGAGTTCTCCATTGCAATATTAATAATGGTGATATCACTGAGCCCCACAACAAGTGTTGCAAGCTCATTGTCGTGCTCGTGGCTGTCGTCCAGTTGTGCGAGTTCTGGTGACTTTAAGCCCTCAGTGTCAATGATCACCATGTAGTCACAG
>CAEMYA010001678.1:0-18045 GCA_903131615.1 Diplodus sargus | reverse complement strand
ACAGAAATACTGGCTGTCAATGCTGTTAATTACCAAGACAACTGAAAAGCTGGAGCTCTCCTACGAAACACTGATCAATAGTTTTTGGGAATGTAAACAGTCTGACTGATAGACAGCTACCTCTGGTCAATATGTTGTATGTTGGGGATAAAATGCTACATGTGAACACTCCCTAATCACACTGATGCCCTCTGAACACAGAGAGGCTTTGTGTTGAAACAAACCACAGAGAATCGAGCCACTTTTCATTTCCTACATACAAGTACGCTTCTGTGAAAACCACAGAGAACTTCAACCGAACAAGTTTGTTGTTTTCTATTTTCTGTTTCTCTCCTGTCACAACGCTGTGCTCTGTTAGGTTCAGGCACAGACACTTGGTTATAGTCAGGAAAATATAATAGTCTGGCTTAAACTGTAAACGCTATTGGAGATGGCACAACTCCACATGAAAAATATCAGGTTATTGTCACAAATAGGCACAGCTGGAAAATGTCCTGAGTCCTTCTTAAATATTCCACTTACAATTGTTGGTCCCTCATCTAAAATATGCAGTAACTTCACACCTACTTCTGCTGACACTCAGACTCAGACTGCAGGTTCAGCAGGCCTCGTCACTGCGATGGACTAACTTCATTAACATCCAAGTTAAGACAACATCGCACCCCATAAATCACTAAATATTAGCACCTCTCAGCTATTTTAGTGTTTCTGTTAATCGAGCTACAACCTCAATAAATATGGTCGTGACTGAAGGCAACACATCAAAGATGAACAACACAGAAACGTGCCATGTTGTCTCTCTTTTCTCCTGACCGTTATGAAAAAAAGGCAGCGGTGGAACGGGAGACGCAGCGGAGAGAGAGAAGATCTATGCTGCTGTCAAAGTTTTAGTGTTGAATTAGCAATGCAGCGATGTCCAGCTGAACAAAATATATGTGTAAGACGGTTTGTTATGAATTATTTGACCCTCCTTCCATTTTTTTTAAAATTGTGATCATCAAAACATCTGGCCACTTCATCCTTAACTCAAACTTTAACTTTCTGATTTTTCATCTCCACTAATAAAATACATGCACACGTATCTGTACAGTAGATTATGCCAACATTGCATTCTGTTTTTACTTCAACAACATGATGTACATTTTGATTGATTTTCATACTAAACATAAGAAAAGATATATGTATATATGTTTAGCTTATAACCATTTTTTATCATCAATATTATTTTGATGGTGTTTTAATTGATGTACATACATATTTTTCCTTTACTACGGAGTTTCTGCACATGATGATCTCACACATGCATCCACTCAAATCTAGCGGTAACGGTTCAAGCTCGAGGAAGGATTGATATCAGCTGACTGCAACCTTCTAACTTGGAACAGTTTTGCCTCGTTGATGCTCTTTTACTCTTTGTTTTTGTACTTGGAGAATTGTTAATCCTGCTTTTTATTTCATTGCTCAAAATGTTTGTTTATCCGACTGAGTTAAAGTTACACACATGTGCTGAACTTAAATAAACAAAATAAAGAGATGTGTCTTTATAGATGGTTTATGAACAAAGGAAACAATACACATATATAATAAATCCATTCAGTACAATTGTTTTGTACTGATGCATACAGTCGATGAAAGTCAGGAGAGGAAGTTAACAGCTTTAAAACTGCAGATGAAAGAGACAGAAGGCAGCTCATGTCACAGCTCTGCAAGATGAATATTCACTCATGAAATGTAGGAAAAAAAAAAAATTATTACAGGCCATCATCAAACACGTAGCTCTTTAATGTGGTAAGTTTTGTACCATATTTGATTTTCTTTACTGAAGTAACAGAACTCAAACTATTTCAGTGTTTGCACATTGAATATTATTCAATCAACACAAATATTTAAATGCACATCATACATTTTAGTTTTTAAGCTGGACCAATCACTTCAGAATGCGATAGAACCACATTAACACAACACAGAACCAAAGCTTGGTTTCAAGGAAGCCAAATATATTAATTTCTGAAAAAGACAGATCATTTGTTCTGATAAATATACTTCTAGTATTAATATGATTACTGTAACAATTCAGCGGCAACAATTTAAATGAATACATGTTGGCAGGTTTCCTTACGGTCTCTTGGATGTCCAGAACAAATTCAAACCCAATCCAGTGCTGAGATTGTTAATCTATCACAAAAGTCCTCACATCACTGTAGACCGTCTCCTCCTCTCTTGCACGTCTTCTTCCTGATTTTCGGGGTTTTCTCTGGGTAAAAGTTGGTGTAGAATAAACCAAAGCGTCCTCATTTCTCTGAAAAATAAAGAGAAATTAAAGATGAGCGAACGGATTTCCACACACGGTGATCTCTCGTGTTACTGCTTCACATTCTTTACCTGCTGACTTTGCTGATCACCACTGACCGCTGCAGAGTTCGTTTGTGGTGTGACAACAGCTGTATTATTAAAAGAATATATAAATTGCAGATGTTTTAAAGAAGTATAATACTGTAGGAAAACGGTTTAACAAATTGATGAATGCATAATGTCTCTTACCTTTACAACAATCACAGGACTTTTTCCTGAAGGCACACACGAGGACGCCTATCACGATCAGACTTACAGCTACAGCAGCACACAACAGAAGGACGATTACATTGTCTGAGTCACACGTGCCACTTACTGAAACATGGAGGTTAAGAAACAGTTATACATAATTTACACTATCAGAAGAGGTGATGTTGATAAAATTATAGATACCTTCAACGTCCAGTTTTGTTCCATTTCCAAACAGAATCTCTCCACATGTGGCCACAGCGCAGTAATAAGTCCCGGCATCAGAGGAGCTGACGTTCTTAGAGAAGCTGTAGACACATTTCTGTGGAGATCGAGCCTCGAGACTCGTCTCACATTCAGCACCACTGTTTCCATGAGCGTAAATAAAACTGGGATTAGATTCTGATCCGGCTCTGAACCAGAACACACTGTGTCCTCCTGGACACGGTTTGTTCTGGGAGTCAGAGAGGACTGAACACTGCAGAGTCACTGAGTCTCCTGGAAGGACCGGATCAGGTGGAGAGTCTTGAGTGATGGCGGTGACATCAGGTTCTGGTCCTGGGAAATAAAAATGAATAAATAAGTTAAGTTATTGTTAGTTATAATAAGTTATAAATGCAGTGCAGCACAATGCAGCTCTGAAAACAGTGGAATCTCTATGTTGCTGTATTTACCTTTAATTCTCAGAAATGTTCCTTTCATGAATTTAATCGGGAACTTTGACGCTTTTATACAGTAATAGACTGCAGTATCGCTCAACTGTGCTTCCAGAATATGCAAAACACATTTTCCAGGCTCTTGTTTTGTCGTGATGTGACGAGTCTCCTCCAGATCCTTCAGATCCTCCAGATCAAGGGCCCCTGTTTCTCCTAAAACTTTAGGAAAGGTTCCAGAAACAAGTCGGATCCAATATAAATTTGTGGAATACTGAGTAGTCCGGCGGTCACATGTTAGAGTCACATTCTGTCCAACAGCAACAGTCTTTGTCTCAAAGTTGGGATCGGCTGTGCATCCTGAAAATGAAATTAAACACAGCAGTGATTAAACACATGTGCCTCCTCTACATGACTGCAGGAAGATGATTATTTCAAAAACAGATCTGGAGTAAATGTAACATTAATACTTACCTCCAAGTTCGAGCACGAGCAGTACATGAACTATGATCAGCATCTTCTGGTTTACCAACGGAGACCAGAGTTGATTTGGGCTGTACTGTAAGATGAGTCACCTTCATGTAGCCAAATAAAAATGGGAGGAGACAATTTCAGGACAATCTGATTGGCTTCTCATTATGTCGACGCTTCACTGTACAACCACAGCGGAAAAATGTCAACCACAACACACGTACATGACACGACTTCAGCAGAACACTTTTGCCCTCTCGCGTCTGGTTCTCACAGTGGGTTATTACAGTAAACACAACACATATTTAGTTGACAACATTTCAACTGTGAAGAAATTAATTTCTCACATTCCTGTAACTAAAAACACTTTTTAAGAATATTATGCTTATGGTTACAAAATGACGACATGCAAGCTTCTTCTATGTACACGACGGCACATGACTTCCAACATTGGCACAGAATATGTAAGAAGATTTCTGCATTATGTCTAAAAACATCTACATCTTTATTTATTTTGTCGAGTTGTGTACCTACATGATCCCAAATGTTTCCAACAATATTCAAACCCAGAGAATTCCATATGTTTACTCAAGTTAGAGGTGCATTTCATTCAGCAGTTAGACAAATGGCAGAGAGACAGTCGGTGAATGAGACTCAATGTGAAATTTGAAAACATTACCTCATCTGTGTGTTTGAGTTCAGGTCAAACTCTCGCTGAATGACTCCAGTACCTTCTCTTCTTTGGCGTCTCTCCTCTCTTATGTGACGTTCATGAAGTGAAGTAAATTTCCCCTCCAGCTCCAGTTGCTCGTGACTGTTATCCAAACACTCGTCGATGGAGGTCTTCTCCGCAGATTGCTACTGCAGTCAGGCTGATAAACAGGAGTGAAGATGAATCTACGTCCACTTAAACCAAACCTCTGAGCTCTTCCTCTGACTCCAGGTGTTTATTCCTCCAGAAGCTCTGGCTCTGCCCCGACTCTTGCAGAGCCGGCTGGGTCTGAACAGTGCATGATTGAAATACAATGAACGACCGTGGTTGCAATTCTGCTGTTATCTTTGGTGCTTGAAGGTCATCATAATATCACTGTCTCCAACTTCCCACTAAACTTACAATAGTTAAAGATGCAAAAAGAGATTCTCAAGAAAGATGGTTGAATGTTTAGTTTCAGATCCTGGTCCTCAACCTCTGACCAATTTTGGGGTTCAGTATCTTGCTCAAGGATACTTCGACATGGAGCTCAGTTCCGCCCCAGGGGAGCCAGGATTCGAACCAGTGACCTTCCGATCACTGGTTCACCAGCTCTACCCACTGAGCTACATCCACCCCCATTTCTTATTTTTTCATTTTTATCTTTTTTTGTTCTACAGTTAGTTCTATAAATCACCTGCTTTGTTCACAATACTGCCATCTATTGGTCAAAACACATTTTTCTCTTCTACCCAGGTCATGTCATATATTTGTACATAATACATATAATTTTTTATCCCTAAGCATTTCGCCACCACCATTGCGTTTTGGTCTTGTTTTATATTCTCCATCTGCCCGGACAGCGCTGCCTCTCAAACCACCAAAGCTGTCTTGCACATTAGCGCAGTGTGATTGACAAGTGACAGCTGCAACAGCCTGAGCAAATGGGTGGGACTTACCCACATGGACGAAATGTGATTGGCTATCAGCATAGGCAGTGATAATGAACTCAGGTATAGCCTATCACAACAGTGGCCGCCCGACCCAGCCCCCCAGCGGACCACAACTCTGTTGGCCGTTGCGATAAACTTTTTTCCCCCTTTCTTTTTCTTTTTCTCATGGCGACCACCCCACCGGCCCACCGGGGAAATCCCCAGTGCCTCCGTACGCCAGTCCGCCCTTGACTTGAACAAAAACGAGCTCACCCACAAAAACACTGATCAATATTTTTGGGGATATAAACAGTCTGACTGATACACAGCTACCCCTTGCCAATATGTTGTCTGTTGGGAATAACACGTCACATGTGAACACTCCCTAATCAAACTGAGGTCCTCTGAACACAGTTGCAGAGCAGCTGACTCTGCCTGTAGAGAAAGGTGGTGCTGGTTGTGGTGAGCTGCTCTAACAACGGAGTACACACAGTGTTGCAGCGACTCTTTCCTCTTCATTTGTCTTTTCACTTTCCTTGTGGTCAAATCGAGTGCTGCAACGTTCACTAGCTGCCTCCACTTCACTATCCTGCAAGATGTATGATAGTGTTTGTGTGTAAATGACACACACGTCAGAGATTCAGGCTGAAACATCAAGATGAGTCAAATCAGACTCCCTTAAAAAGTCACAGAGTTTAGTGAGCGGCTGATTTTTAAAGCTAAAACAATAGAGATTTACAGTAGTACACATCAATTGTATTGAAACATACGATCATTATATTAGTTCACTTATTCCGGTCCTTCACTTTAGACTTCAGCACTCATGTGGAACATGATGTGGTTTGTGGATAGTCAGGCAGACTTCATGTTCAAGTTCTCCTTTATTTAAGAAGTCTTGTTGAACAGATCAGGGTTTGGACCAGTGAGTGATTAGCACCTCCCCCCTCTGACAAGAACTTGTCCTGCTCTATGTGGAGCATGTTACCGCTCTCTCTCATGCACTCACTAAACTTTCATTTTGTATCCATGTCTGCTAATAAATCCCTCTCTCAGACACCATTTCTCACTTTGCTTCATAGTAAAACAGACACTGATTAGACAAATACATTTAGCTCCAGCGCGACACTTCTCAAATCAGAGACTGCTGATTGATCAACATCAACTCAATTTAAATCTATCTATTGGTTGGGGCATATAGTTTAGTGAATGGAGTGAGGCTGTGCAAGAATCTCTCAGTCATCCAGGTCATGTTAAATCTAGGTACTGTATCATCTCTTTACAGGGACGTCAAAGCAGCTCGCATAAAACAGAAGCTCTCACCTGGAAAAATAAGTACATATACAACACAGCACATCCAGACATACAAGAGGAGTGGGTGAAAAACTTGTCCAACAGAGAGCTGACCCAACCAGAGAAGGATGTCCCTGCCAAAGTGACTGAACTTTGCAGAAGCTTCAGAACAGATACCGGTAGTAGATCTCATCAAAGCAACAGAGTCCGCCATCAGAAACAACAAGCTGCAGACACAGAGGCAGAACAGCTACGGTTGAAGGTTCTACGGTTGGTTACCCAAACTGGACCGCTAAAAGATCCAGAGCAGATCCACTTACATCTGAAGGAGCAAACTCATTCCTTTGAGGACAACGATGTGAACATCTTGGCCGGAGAAGACAGATAGGTTGAAAGAGGAGTAAAGGAATCCATTGATGTCGAACTGGAACAACCATCAACAACAGAGGAGGTGACCTAAGACATTACTTATCACCCACCTACCATGCTGTACTGAGATCTCTCCGTAGCAACCCACATGAAGGCCGGTCGGACCAACGACCAACATGTGACCCTTACGAATCTGAAACTCAGAGCTCACATGTGCCCTTAACGGCTCTGTAAGGACACTCCCACACAGAGTTTAAAACCCTGCAACTCCCCTCCAGTTAGAGCTGAAGAAGCCTCTTGGATGAGACTTGAAACATCTTTAAGACACTTAAACAAGTCCAGTTGCACCCAAATCATAGATTTAAGGGAACGTTTACCCACGCTTATTCACATTTTGGAAATATTAGCAGAAATGGATATAAAAAAGACATTCCAAGTTGAGAACAAATGTTACAAAATACCTGAAATTCAAATAAATGAGAATCTGTCAAAACATCAAATAGTTTAGTAAGCGCATGAGAGAGAGCGCTAACATGCTCCACACAGAGCGGGACAACACCCACGTGGCAGGAAATGTACTTTGACTGTATATTCTTTGATAACCAATCAGAAGCATTCGATGGTCTGAGCGTCATGACCACGTCACCACCTTCATACTCTGAAATACGAACAAGCTTCCTCATAAAGTCAGTGTGTGAAGATGATTGTGTTCTGCGTTACACTGCTTCTCCTTCATCAAGGATGTAAGTGCTGTCGAATCATGACCATTATTTTTTCTCATTTAAGTATCTTAATGCAAACTAGATGTAGAGTATGGTGGTTAGTGTGATGATCTTTTATCTTATTTATCTTTTTTTTACATTACACTCTAATTGACTGATTTACTGATTAATCTATCGTACATTTTAATTTCTTTTAGATGCTCTGATTCCAGTGACCACAGTTTAACTTGGTGAACCTGTGACCTTCACATGTGTTCTGCCTTTAGATGAGTTGGCCAGTGAACGTCTTTACTGGTACAAGCAGAGTGTCGGGGATGATCTGAAATTAATCGTAACATTTAGGAAACATATAAAACCTGTGTTCGGACCAGAGTTTTCTGAATCTAGATTGGATCTGAAAGTTGAGAAGAATATTAGTGAACTGACCATTTTTAGAACAACTGAAGAAGACGAGGGAATGTATCACTGTGCAGTCATAGAGTGGACTGAGACTTTTTATGAGTGGAACCTATTTGTCATTAAAAGGTAAATATGTAATCAGTTTTTTGCAATGTTTTGGAGTCACTTCAACCACTTTTAGCTTTATGATGTTAATGTTCTTTATCTTAACCGAAACATCACACAGGAAACACTCAGAGGACATCGAGCTACACTGTTGTTCAGCAGCCGACAGCCTCTGATCCAGTCCGTCCAGGAGACTTGAAGACTCTCCAGTGTTCAGTCCTCTCTGACTCTGAGACTAAAACATGTCCAGGAGATCACAGTGTGTTCTGGTTCAGAGTCGGATCAGATGAATCTCATCCAAACATCTGGCTTCTAAATTTGGTAAATGTAGCACTTTTTAAAATACATGATCAGTATATCAGTGTGTTGCAGTTCTGGAGTCTAACTGACGTGTCTGACTGACGTTTTGAGGTTTTGACAGTGAACTGCTGTGTGTCTGTTCACCACAACTGTAGACAAACACTTATGGAAACTTTTATGTTTTAGTCACAATGAATCTTTCCTCAGAGAAATGCACTGATAAAACAATACATTGCATGAATAACATGAGAGAAAAACCTCTAAACTTAATGAACTCCTCCTTCGTTCTGTTGCTGCAACACTTTGTGAAGCTCTTCTGCACGTCTTGTCATGAGAACGAGCAAAGCCACATGCAACAAGCTGCACTGACAGCTACAGGCTGCGGTCGACTGGTTGACCGACCACCAAGACTGTTTACTCAGAACAGAACCGACTACGGGCCTCAACAGGATACGCACAAGGGGACTATAAATTGGATTTTTAAAGCTACAACAATAGAGATTTACAATAGTACACATCAGTTGTATTGAAACATACAATCATTATATTGGTTTATTGATTCCCGTCCTTCACTTTAGACTTCAGCACACATGTGAAACCTGTTAGCGGATAATCAGGCAGACTTCATGTAAGTTCTCTTTCATTTAAGAAGTCTTGTTGAACAGATCAGGGTTTGGACCAGTGAGTGATTAGCACCTCCCCCTCTGACAAGAACTACCAATCAGAGGGACCGAAAACTGAGCTGAAGGCGATGGTGACATAGCGTGACCTGGTAGGAGTGTCTCCAAACGTCCTGCTTCTTGTAACTGCCCCTTCTTAAAGTTGTTGTGATATTAAACACTGGCCATAAAAGGAATGCTCAGAAGTGTTACAGGCCACTTTCATGAGGCTGAAATAGTCAGTGAGAGAGGCAGAAGAGTCTCACCTCAGTTTGAAACCCGACCACAACAACGCTTCAGTTTCAACACAGCGTTTGTTTCTCAGCGGTGACTGTGAATGTGTGTTCTTGTGCGTCTGTTTTGGAAAGTACGAAGCTGAAAAACAAAGAACATGAAGAGCTTCTGTTTGAAACTTTTTTACAGTTGGAGCTTTTCCTGTAAACGATGATGGGGTCAACAGTACTGACCCTGATGAAGACCACAGAACACAACACACCGGTCCAACAAATACACTGCAGGCCCTATAGATAGAAAGGTTGTGTGTGTCAGTGTGTGGTGTTGTGTTGGATTGTGTTATGTTGTGGTTTAACATAGTTCAGAAACTCTCAGTCGCCTTCAGCTGAATGTGTTTCTGTGACACTGTGAGAGTGTCGCTCTGCTGCTGACTTTCACCAGCCCTCTGAAGAGAAGCGAAGCAAGTGTAGAGGATGGACACTGTGCTCTTCCTGCCTATGTGAGTGACAGGCAGAGGGGCGGGTCATCATCGATGATGTAAAGCATCTGAATTTCTTAAAAATGGCTCCTAGGTCTTTGTGGATCACCAATAGAAATGGCACAGTACATCTTTCTCTCAAGCACTTGAGGTACACTTTTTCGGCCCTGGCACGGTTGGAAGAAATACGGTCGCTCATGCTCGAACACAAGTACAGGTGCGCAACGTGGACATGAAGTTTAATCGTGCTTGTTACGACGCCTCGCATAATCAAGAAATCCAGGAATGTGAGAGCTGTCTGCGACCAAAACCACCCAAAATAAGTCACAAAAAGTCTGTGTTCTACACTGTGTCCGAGTGAATTACATCATGGTAGTTCATCTTCCTGTCAGAACTTTGGCCAGAGCTTCATTTAATGATGGCTGAAATTGTTCTTTTAAGACAAACCATGATTTCTTGTAAGCTAACTTAATAGGTTTGGTGCTTTTATTTTGAAAAATGTAATGGAACATTGCGTGTTTGTTATTTCTGACTTGAACACAGAATAAGGTCGTGGTGCTTTCAGGGGCAGGTGAGTGCAAAAGTGAGTTCGCGAGTGTATTACACATTATGGCGTGATGCATCCACGATTAATGTTCAGGAACTACTGCACTGTGTCATTTACGTAGCACCCTTATTTAAAGGCCTGGTCCCCCAACACACGTGTGTTATCTTTTACCCTGTTTGAGTCGACCTCCAGCCAGGTGGTGGCTGGGTGAAGACGTGTTGATGTCAATAAACTTGACGTCCTGTTGAGGATCATAAACATGTATACCAACAATGGAAGAGTGAAGGTATGTCAGCTAAATGCAGGTTGTCAGTGCTCACACAGTTCTGTCAAAGGTCTAATTATAAACAACGTGTGAAAACGCCTGTGTGGGTGGACCTTCATGTACATCCTCACCTTTACACCAAAGTGTGAGGTTTGTGCAAAATGTTCATTCTTGTGGTTAGAAAACTCTCTTCATACATGTCATTTAGGGTGATGGGTGTGTGTTTCCTCAACATCTTCATTGGTAGAGTTCAGTTATTTCCACTGTGGTGGTTCACTGAAACTACACCGTAACGAGGAGCCAATCAGACTGCTCTGAAATAATTCCCTCCCCCTCGATGCCGTTACATTAATGTAATACTCTGATAAATATCAGTGGTATTTATTTCATTATTTTCATGGGAATAAGTTATGGATAAAATGCCAGTTCATGGTGAAGTTAAAATTCACATAAATAACTATTTGATATAAACGAGGTATTAAAATGTATAAGTAATTAATGTTTAAAATGAGTAACTTTAAAAATATCATTTCATGGGGTGTGAATGTCTTTTAAGAAAAAGCTAAAAGTAATTCTATTACGTTATGTGCGTGAGGTCATGACCTGAATGTTTACACTTCCGGGGGAGGGACCCGCGAGAAGAACAAGAAGAAGCAACGTGTTAATGGCGTAGAGCAGAGACTTTGGGACTGTGTGTGTCGCCAGTGTGGAGTTATCAGTGACGGACTGTGAACTGTAGTTGAGCGCCGTGTTCCGAGTGTCTGAAACGGACTCTCCGCCACTGCTTGTGTTTGGTGAACACGAAGACGAGTTCGGTTCCATTAGCTAGCAGGAGCTAGGCTAACACCACGGGAGCTAGGCTAACACCACGGGCCTTGCTGAGGTGAAACACCGCCTGCACGGACGGGAGAAGCTTCGGTGAGTCGTCTCGGGAGAAGAGTCGTCAACACAGGGACGCTTCGCTGCTGTCGTGGGAGACGGAGGTTCACCGCTGCGAGCTGCTGCGGGTGGAGACGGTTGCTACCGCAACGAGCGAGAGATTCATCAGCTGCGGCAGCCTGGCCTGGCTGACTTCGCCGACACACGGAGGTAACTGGTAACAGAAGGTTTCCATCATGAGCTCCAACTAAAGCGCGCCAACGAAAGTAGAATAAGAGTGCACTCAAAATAAAACCAGACAGTTTGAGAAAAGACAAAAAAAACTCTAAACCCCGGGGTTCTGTTTTTTTTATTTTACATAGGTTTCTCTTTCAAGCACAAAGGTTTGGATGTGTGTGTGTTACCTAAATGTTTAATACATTTCTGAAACTGAGATCCTGTGTTTGGTTTTATTGAATTGTGTTTCCTTATTGAAGTATTAAGATACAAACAGGTCAAGTGTATTCCCTGCAGTCTCCAACTTTATTTAAGAGTGAGAATCACACATTACCCTAGACTGATATACTATTTTGAGATGTGACTTTTACCATAAGACATTTGATAAGCGTTAAAGCTTCATCTTCATAACATAAGGTGGGTTTTAATACACGAGCCGGTGGTAAAAGGGTTACATTAAGATGAATCTTCCTCTAATACGATCTGATTTAACTGCTGTCTCAAGGGAATCAACAACAAAATGCTGCTCTATTTATTTCATCTTTAGGATGCACAGACAGTCTGAACTTTGAGATGAAGACTGTTGATGTTGGAGATGATGTGACTCTGACTTGTGCCCGTCAGGACTCTTGGCTCTCAACACAATTGTTTTGGATTCGGCTGGTTTCTGGAAACATGCCTGAATTGTTGGGAGAAACATATAACTTTGATTTTGATGGTGTGAACCAAACTCCTCATATTACAGCAAAACAAGGTGATGGAACATTTCTTCTGCATATTGGTGAAGCACAGTTAAGTGATACTGGACTTTACTACTATGTAACAGTGAAGAGCCTTAACATGACATTTGTGGAAGGAACATTTCTAAGAATTCAAGGTAAACATGACTTATAGCAGCAATTTACAAATTTAGATTTTTTAACTTTATTTGAAAGATGTCACATGTTTCCTTAAATTATGAATTATCATATTTAAATACTTTTATTTTCATTAAAAGGAGTAAAACGTCCTCATTTTCCAGGACCAGAACCTGATGTCACTGCCGTCATTCAACTCCCTCCATCTGATCCGGTCCGTCCAGGAGACTTCACCATGATGTAGTTCCAGAGGACAGATACTGACATTTAACATACTTAAACTGCGGTAATCTTGGGTTTAGTGAGGAATGAGTTCAATTTAAGATTCAAGATGAAATTTCAGCAAGCAGGAATGTGAGAAATGAATTTCTTCACAGTAGAAACGCTGTAAACTAAAAATGTGTTGTGTTTACTGTAACAACTCACAGTGAGAACCAGACGCGAGAGGTCAAAAGTGTTCTGCTGAAGTCGTGTCATA
This sequence comes from Diplodus sargus, assembly GCA_903131615.1. NCBI lineage: Eukaryota > Metazoa > Chordata > Actinopteri > Spariformes > Sparidae > Diplodus > Diplodus sargus. Next base: position 4,959 of record CAEMYA010001678.1, on the reverse strand, counting down.
TACGTGAGTTGTGGTTGACATATTTCCGCTGTGGTAATACAGTGAAGCGTCGACATAATGAGAAGCCAATCAGATTGTCCTGAAATTGTCTCCTCCCATTTTTATTTGGCTACATTAAGTTGACTCTTCTTACAGTACAGCCCAAATCAACTCTGGTCTCCGTTGGTAAACCAGAAGATGCTGATCATAGTTCACGTACTGCTCGTGCTCGAACTTGGAGGTAAGTATTGAAGTTACATTTACTCCAGATCTGTTTTTAAAATAATCATCTTCCTGCAGTTGTGTGGAGGAGGCACATGTGTTTAATCACTGCTGTGTTTAATTTTATTTTCAGGATGCACAGCCGATCCCATCTTTGAGACAAAGACTGTTGCTGTTGGACAGAAAGTGACTCTAACATGTGACCGCCGGACTACTCAGCATTACACATACTTTCATTGGATCCGACTTGTTTCTGGAACCTTTCCTGAAGTTTTAGGAGGAACAGGGGCCCTCGATCTGGAGGATTATGTCGGGACTCGTCGCATAACCACAAAACAAGAGCCTGGAAAATTTGTTTTGCATATTGTGGAAGCACAGTTGAGCGATACTGCAGTCTATTACTGTATAAAAGTGTCACAGTTCACAATGAAATTCATGGAAGGAACATTTCTGAGAATTAAAGGTAAATACAGCAACATACAGATTCCACTGTTTTCAGAGCTGCATTGTGCTGCACTGCATTTCTAACTTATTATAACTAACCATAACTTAACTTACTTATTTATTCATTTTTATTTCCCAGGACCAGAACCTGATGTCACCGCCATCACTCAAGACTCTCTGTCTGACCCGGTCCTTCCAGGAGACTCAGTGACTCTGCAGTGTTCAGTCCTCTCTGACTCCCAGAACACACCGTGTCCAGGAGGACACAGTGTGTTCTGGTTCAGAGCCGGATCAGATGGATCTAATCCTGATTTTATTTACTCTCATTATCTAAGTGCTGAATGTGAGACGAGTCTCGAGGCTCGATCTCCACAGAAATGTGTCTACAGCTTCTCTAAGAACGTCAGCTCCTCTGATGCCGGGACTTATTACTGCGCTGTGGCCACATGTGGAGAGATTCTGTTTGGACATGGAACAAAACTGGACGTTGAAGGTAACTTTGTTTTGATGTTTAGGACATTTGAACATTTAAGTATCAAGTTATACAATAAGTCAAATCAAATCTATGAAAATAAACCATTGGGTTCTCTTTTTCTTATATTTTGAATAATTAATGGTAACATGAAACATGATCATATTTCCCGCTTTGGTAATGTTCCTTGTTTTTTCCTTTTGATAATGTTTCAGGACCCAGTACATGTTCATCGACAGCTGATGCACTTATTTACCTGCTGTGTGCTGTCTTGGCTATAAGTCTGGTTGTTATAGCCTTCCTCATTTACCTTTACAACGGTAATAGAAGCTACTCATAGTTCTCTATACAACACTATAACATTAAAGCTACTCCATCCTTATTTATTGTTAAATATATACTTTCTGTTTCAAAATCCAGCTGCTGTTGCCGGGCAGAATACCAGTGGTGGTCAAAAAACACAACAGGTGAGGAATTTAAATGATGGATTAACTTTATTGAAACAGTTGTGACTCTTTGTTTTGTTTTAACTTTGTCTTGTGGTGTATTTCCACAGAGAGATGTGGACATGAGACTTTATTCTGCGGTTGTTTTCGCCGTGATGAAAACTGACATGGGTGTGATGAAGCACGCAGACGCAGCAGAGACAGAGAGGATCTACTCTGCTGTCAAGGCCTTTGGGTTGGATCAGTGACTTAAAATGACATGTTTGGTTGATGTCAGTCCATTTAGAGCTCAGTGGGATAATATACAGTAGCTAGTAGTGACTATTAGGTAAAGCTTATATACATATTACACCTGACTGCCTCTCTGAGTGGAAACTACTGCAGGCAGGAGGGAAACATGCAAACTGAACCCAGACAGTATTTAGTTTCACTCTTCATGTAAACGGTGATGGACAGCTTGTAGTTCTAATCTGTCCTTCAGTCACTGTTGTGTCTCTTTCAAACAACTCTGCACAGTTAAAAGTTACATCGCAGAGTAACTGGGCTGATGTAAGGTGAAAGATTTGTTGCATGTCATGTTTAATCTCTCCTCATTCAATCTGAGACGAATTCTTAAAGGGCAGCTCCACCAATTTGACTCATTTAAGTGTGTTCAGGTCTGGTCTGCATATGTGAGAAAAGTCATATCAGGCCTTTTGAAGCGCCAGAGAAATGTCACCAGATAAACCGCCTCTGGTGATATCGCTGAGTGGCTGTTGCATTGTGGGAAATGTAGGCTTAAGGTTTTGAAATAAAGCGTTTCACTCTGTTGTACTCATTAAAGACAGTTTAATAACAAGTAATCTAAATCAATACAAACGTATCGAGGGGTAACACCTGTTCAATTCCACACATTCTTCTTCGTTTCCAAAACCTGGCGGCAACATTACCCAAAATGCAACAGCCACTGAGTGACATCAGTGGATGCAGTGTATCAGATCACATGCATGCACACTAAATATTGGCACCTCTCAGCTATTTTAGTGTTTCTGTTAATCGAGCTACAACATCAATAAATATGGTCCTGACTGAAGGCAACACATCAAAGATGAACAACACAGAAACGTGCCATGTTGTCTCTCTTTTCTCCTGACCGTTAAGAAAAAAGGCAGTGGTGGAACGGGAGACGCAGCGAGAGAGAGAAGATCTACGCTGCTGTCAAAGTTTTAGGGTTGAATTAGCAATGCAGCGATGTCCAGCTGAACAAAATATTTGTGTAAGACGGTTTGTTATGAATTATTTGACCCTCCTTCCATTTTTTTAAATTGTTGTTAAATCATCAAAAACATCTGGCCACTTCATCCTTAACTCAAACTTTAACTTTCTGATTTTCCATCTCCATTAATAAAATACATGCACACGTATCTGTACAGTAGATTATGCCAACTTTGCATTCTGATTTTACTTCAACAACATAATATACATTTTGATTGATTTTCATACTAAACATAAAGATATATGTATATATGTTTAGCTTATAACCATTTTTTATTATCAATATTATTTTTGATGGTGTTTTGATTGATGTACATACATATTTTTCCTTTTCTACGGAGGTTCTGCACATGATGATCTTACACATGCATCCACTCAAATCTAGTGGTAACGATTCAAGCTGGAGGATGGATTGATATCAGCTGACTGCAACCTGACTTCAAACTTCAAACTTGGAACAGTTTTCCCTCGTTGATGCTCTTTTACTCTTTGTTTTTGTACTTGGAGAATTGTTAATCCTGCTTTTTATTTCACTGCTCAAAATGTTTGTTTATCCGACTGAGTAAAAGTTACACACATATGCTAAAGTAAAGAGGTGTGTCTTTATAGACTGTTTATGAACAAAGAAAACAATACACACATATAAGAAATCCATTCACTACAATTGTTTTACACTGATGCATAAAGTCGATGAGAGTCAGGAGAGGAAGTTAACAGCTTTAAAACTGCAGATGAAAGAGACAGAAGGCAGCTCATGTCACAGCTCTGCAAGATGAATATTCACTCATGAAATGTAGGGGGAAAAAAAATTAAAGTGTTTCATCAAACACGTAGCTCTTTAATGTGGTAAGTTTTGCACCACATTTGATTTTCTTTACTGAAGTAACAGAATTCAAACTATTTCACTGTTAGCACATTTAATATTATTCATCAACACAAATATTTAAATGCAAATCATACATTTTAGTTTATCCAATTCATTACATTATTTTAATGACTTGAGGAAAAACGCAAATGCAAAATCTAACAAAATCTGTAGTAGTCATTTTTTTAGCTGGACCAATAACTTCAGGATGTGATGGAACCACATTAACACAACACAGAACCAAAGTTTGGTTTCAAGGAAGCCAAATATATCAATTTCTGAAAAAGACAATGATACTAAGTCAATATACTTCTAGTATCAATATGATTACTGTAACAATCCAGCGGCAACAATCTAAATGAATACATGTTGGCAGGTTTCCTTACGGTCTCTTGGATGTCCAGAACACATTCAAACCCAATCCAGTGCTGAGATTGTTAATCTATCACAAAAGTCCTCACATCACTGTAGAACTTCTCCTCCTCTCTTGCACGTTTTCTTCCTGATTTTCGGGGTTTTCTCTGGGTAAAAGTTGGTGTAGAATAAACCAAAGCGGCCTCATTTCTCTGAAAAATAAAGAGAGATTACAGATAAGTGAACAGATTTCCACACAAGGTGATCTCTCGTGTTACTGCTTCACATTCTTTACCTGCTGACTTTGCTGATCACCACTGACCGCTGCAGAGTTCGTTAGCGGCGTGACGACAGCTGTATTATTATTATAAAAACAGAAATAGCAGATGTTTGAAAGACCTATAATACTGTAGGTTCTGATTAACCACAGCACCAATGACAACACTTTGGAAAACACAGTTAAAAAAATAAAAATAAATGCATAATGTCTCTTACCATTACAACAATCACAGGACTTTTTCCTGAAGGCACACACGAGGACGCCTATCACGATCAGACTTACAGCCACAGCAGCACACAACACAAGGACGATTATATTGTCTGACTCACACGTGCCACTTACTGAAACATGAAGGTTAAGAAACAGTTATAGATAATTTACACTATCAGAAGAGATGATGTTGATAAGATTATAGATACCTTCGATGTCCAGTTTTGTTCCATTTCCAAACAGAATCTCTCCACATGTGGCCACAGCGCAGTAATAAGTCCCGGCATCAGAGGAGCTGACGTTCTTAGAGAAGCTGTAGACACATTTCTGTGGAGATCGAGCCTCGAGACTCGTCTCACATTCAGCACATAAATAATGAGAGTAAATAAAATCAGGATTAGATCCATCTGATCCGGTTCTGAACCAGAACACA
>CAEMYA010001676.1:69411-82768 GCA_903131615.1 Diplodus sargus | reverse complement strand
TAGAAATTAGGCCGTTCTATCGGGCCCCGATATATCGGTGGCCGATAATCGGTCGGTCACTATTGTGAGTTGGGCTTGTCAATAAAGCAGATTTGTTGTCTCAATTCAAGTTAAGTCTATTTCTTGAAACAAGACGATTCATCTTTTAGAAATAACACAGCAGCTTAAAAACCTCATGACATGTCAAAAAAGCTTGTTTCATCTGAGATATGACTCAAAACAAGATTTTGTCAAGACAGTTTCACTTAACAAGATATTCAAGTTGCACTGTCTAAAAACAAGCTCCTTTATCTCACTTGAATCTTGCTCTTTAGGTGACTTTGTCTTATATTAAGTGTGATGAGATATTTTGACTAGAAATTAGAAAAATATACTTGAGTTTTTGCAGTGCTGTGTTTTGGTCTGGACCCAGATGTTCTCCAGTTAATCCTGTAAACTAATAATTTAATGGTTTTCAAGAACTTCTTTGGATTTTTGAAGTTTTCTCTGGTTGTTGACAAATAAAACGAAAGTTACAGTTGTAACTACGGTTCTATGAGTCCCGGATGACCGCCAGAGACGGTGCTTTAAGCACTGGATAACTCCACCCGCGCTAGCACATGTCGAGTATGAATAACAACAACGTCACTTGTGACTACTGCATGACCCCGGGAGGCTATATCTTCCGGTGTCAGCGGGCGATTGTCTCCCAAAATCTGCTCGCGAACGCGCAAGGATTCTGAGTGACAGATCGCTCTGGCGGTCATCCGGGACTCATAGAACCGTAGTTACAACTGCAACTTTCGTTCTATTTCGTCCCTACTGACCGCCAGAGGCGGTGCTTTAAGCACTGGATGACATATACCAACAGTGTCATGAAGAATCCCGTAACCCACCTTAATGACGAGAGGTTGAAGATTCAGGGCAAAGGACCACGCCCAACGGGTGGGGAGCAGCGACATTGAGCCGGTAAAACCTATGGAAGGTGCCTGGCGATGACCAAGAAGCTGCAGTACAAATCTCATCCAGGGGTGCGCCTCTCAGGGCAGCCCAGGACGTGAAGACACCCCGTGTAGAATGGCACCTGACCCCTGTCGGCAATGCTCGACCATTGACCCTGTAAGCACAACAGATGGTGTCCACAATCCAATGGGAATGGCGCTGTTTGGAGAGGGCACAACCCCTATTATGACCCCCATAACAAACAAACAATTGTTCTGACTGCCGCAGATGTGCAGTGGCACTGATATAGGCAACCAGGGCCCGCACGGGGCACAAAGCGCGCAACTCATCATCAGCCACTGGGGGCTCAAACCGCGCCAGGTGAATAGGACGGATGACATGGCCACGGGGCAGGGTCTTTGGCAGAAATGCCACATTAGGCCACAGGGTCACCCCTGAACCATCAGGCCCCCAGCGCAGGCAGGACTCGCTGACAGACAGAGCGTGCAACTCCCCCACCCAAGAAAGGCTGTTTTCAATGACAGCCACTTGAGGTCAGCCTGGGCGATGGGTTCGAAGGGCGAAGAAGACAGGGCCTTCAGCACCAGGGAGAGATCCCACGCTGGAACCCTGGGGGATACCGAGGGACGCAGCCTCAGCGCCCCCCTTAAAAAAAGAGACACCAGCCGCTGGCACCCTACAGTAGCATTGTCTACCAGGTCGTGTTGCCATGAAATGGCTGCTACATACACCTTCAGAGTGGAAGATGCACGGCCGTCATCCAGGAGAGATTGAAGAAAATCCAGAACGGTGGTCACCGGACAAGAAGTGGGGTCCTCCCCCTTGTCAGCGCACCAGGTAGAGAACCTCCTCCATTTGCACTCGTACTGGAGACGGGTGGACGGTGCACGAGCATGCGAGAGGGTTCGTCGGACAGGCTCAGTGCAACCGGTCAAAAGTGTGTTGGGCCCTGCAGTGGCCAGGCCCACAGCTGGAGGCGGCAGGGGTCCGGGTGCCAAATCCGCCCCCCTAGCTGTGATAGAAGATCTTTCCTCCTGGGGAGACGCCATGGCGAGCCGCAGCAGAGCTTCTGCAGGAGTGGAAACCAGGTCCTCCCTGGCCAGAACGGGGCTATCAGGAGCAGGCGGTGGCCCCGATGAAGGACCCGCTGCAGCGTCGGGAGGATCAGAGGCAGCGGTGGAAAGGCGTACAGGAACACGCTGGGCCACTCGTGTCCCAAGGCATCCTGTCCCAGAGGACTGCCCTCCTCCATCCATGAAAACCACAGGGGACAGTGGGTTGACTCCCTCGAGGCAAAGAGATCCACCTCTGCCCTGCCGAAAACGCCCCAGATCAGCTCGATAACCTCTGGGTGTAGCCTCCACTCCCCTGGCGGAGGCATGCGCCGAGAGAGGAAGTCGGCCACCTGATTCAGGTCCCCCGGGAGCCACATTGCTCGCAAGCTCGACAGACGGGGAGCAGCCCATGTCAACAGGCGCTGGGACACCTGCAACAGTTGCGCCCACTTGGTGCCCCCCTGATGATTGATCTGGGAGACCACTGCCCTGTTGTCTCACCGGACCAGCACATGTTTCCCCTGCAGGTGTGGTAGAAAATGTTGGATAGCCAGGTGGACAGCCCGCAGTTCCAGCACATTGATGTGCTGCGTGCAGTCCCGAAGAGACCACCGTCCCTGGGCGGATCTGCCACGCCAGACAGCACCCCAGCCTAACTGGGATGCATCCGTGGCAACCGTCTCTCGGAAGGAAGGAAGGACCCCCAGAGGCGCACCCCCCAGTAGGAACGCCCTGTCCTGCCATGGTGTCAGGGCGCGAACGCATACCCGAGACACCCTGATCAGCTTGTGTTTGTGAACCCTGGGGTCCAGGTGGAAGCTGTTCAGCCACATCTGCAGTTTGCCCAGGAGCTGCAGGAACTGAATACAAGGTAATCGACTGCCCCTCTTGAAGAAAGGAAGGAGTCGGAGAATGTCGTCCACATGCTTCCCTGACAGATAGGCCTTCATGGCGACTGAGTCCAGAACCAGACCCAAATAGGCAACCCGCTGAGTGGGGACCAGGCAACTTTTTGCCATGTTGACAGTGAGACCCAGTCGGGCCACATGCAGCAGAAGACGGTTGGTATTCCGGATCACCTGCGCTCGGGAATGTGCGCACACCAACCAGTCGTCGAGATAGGTCATGATCTTCATGCCTCCCGCCTGCAGAGGTGCCAAAGCTGCCGCAACACAACGGGTAAACACTCTTGGGGACAGGGAGAGTCCAAAGGGGAGCACCCTGAATTGGTAATGGTGGCCTTGGAAGGCAAACCTCAGAAAGGGCTGATGATGAGCAGCGATTGGGACATGGAAGTACGCGTCCTTCAAATCTACATACGTGAACCACTCGTTGGGGCTGACCACACGCTGTACATCTGCTGCAGTCAGCATGTGAAATGGCAGAATTTTGAGATACCTGTTCAGGCCTCGCAGGTCCAGGATGGGTCGTAGTCCGCCATCCTTCTTGCCGACGAGAAAGTAGGTCGAATAGAACCCAGCAGGTCGTTCGCGAACGACTGATTCATTCATGATTCGCGTCGCTGAGGACGTGAATCTCGTTCACCTACTGTGCTGAAAGAGGCCCTGCGTCAGTCAGTCACTCACTCAGGGCAGAGAAGTAGGAGAGGAGAGAGATTCACCTTCAGTAATCATACTGCTAAAACTAGCGCTGTGTTGCTAACATCTGTGTAGCATCAGTTAGCGGAGTTACCGGTGCTTAAAGCACCGCCTGTGGCGGTCAGTAGGGACGAAATAGAACTGGAGTTTTGCTTTATAGAATAGAACATTACATTTCTTAATTATTTCTGAAATCTGTTCCTGACTTACGTGCCCTGGTCCACACAGAATCATGAAGCAGTTCAGGACTCAGCTGTAAACACGATGATCAGGTCTTTAAAGTCTAATTTTGCAGAGGAGGACGTGTTTGTTTACAAGATCTTAAAGGTTCTATGAAAGTAATTCCAGGTCAGCTTAACGTCATTAAAAACAAGCTGTTCCCACCCTGTTAAAATGATATACATCATATAAAAAAGCCTGCTCAACATCTTCATACTAGGTTTTTAACAACACAAGTCTTACTTTTATTGGTTTTTGTATCTCGCTCAACTGTTATCACACAATGATCATTTTTGTAAACATTTAGAATCAAATCTTGTTGGGGAAACAATTAATCGTTTGAGATTTAGGGGATCATATTTTACTTTAAATGCCTCAGATGCAGACATTAGCCAGTACCAGTTCAAATCACCAAACAACCATATTTAACTGTAGTTTAGTTGAGACGGAAGTTTAGTAAGAGCAGACAGTGAGTTCTGAGGGGCAGATGGAGGCCAAAAACATCCCACCAGCAGAATATGGTGAGATAGTTTTAAATGGAGCTAATATTGCTCTGAATTAACCTCTTTACTGACTCAGAAAGCACTAATTCAATATTAAATACATTTGATAAAGAAAGCCGCTCCACTGTCTTTTCTTTGACGTCTGTACGATAAACATTGAAGCCATTGATGCAAATATCTCAATTCTGTACAGATTCTGCAAGCTCTGTTTCAGATGACACAATATCAGGCGTGATCAAATTTGTCCAGATCTTAAACATTTGAGAGAATAAACTTCTGACACTGATATGAATAATTCCAAGACCAGATCTGGATTTAAGATCTGCAGGTGTGAGGCATTGTGCAGGAGTGACAGGACCTGGATTTGTCCCAACATGTCCTGAGAGCAGAAGGTCTCCCAGACCCATGGAGGGTCCCAGGAAAACCACATAGTGATATAAAACACCATACAATGATTAGCCTCATAGTAAAAGAGGGATCTCTGTAATTCTGCTCAGGAAGGGAGGGTAAGCAGACGTCAAGTAATATCACACAAAGAAAGAGATCCACAGTTTATCCACTCTGGAAAAAAGGCCCAGCAGACTCAAGCAAGCTGACAGAGATCCACCAACATCCAGCAGCACAGGAGGTCCAACAGACCAGTTCATCAGTTTGAATCAGGCCCAATAAAACCAGACAATCCAGCATTCAATTCAGTGGCTCACATGCTCCACATGGCTGGTCGGTCGGCCTCAGGTAGGTCTGGGCCTCAAACAGTCCAGATTTACAGTTCAGTGGTAATCCAGTAACATCCAGAGAAAGATGTTTCATCTGGTGATCACACACTGAAGAGATCTTGTTCATTCACTCGGGTCAAAATGTCATATAAAAAAGATAGAAACATCAAAACTCAGACATCAGACACAGACATACCAACAGTGGACTGACCTGGCGGCCATCTTGGATTGGATTGATTGACAGCAGCAGCAACAAAGAACAAAGAGCTTCACCTCAGTTTACATCAAACATGTTGTCTTCTTCTTCTTCTTCTTTTGGATTTGATTGGCGGCTGGCATCCAGCTTATAGGTGCATTGCTGCCACCTACCAGACTGGAGTGTGGTACATTAGATGACAGAGAAAAGAAAAAAAAAAGAAAAAAAGAAACCTTAATCCGATCCATGAACCCTGTTTCCCTCAAGTATTTATTCACATACCTCCTAATGCTTTCTGATCTTTGCAACATGTTCCCTACCGTGAAGCTCTCTGTTTCCCTTTGCAGTGCTGATTTCAGCTCTCTCTCTCTCATATAACTTGCATTCCATAAGAACATGCTGCACAGATTCAGGATGATCACACAGTCTACATTTAAATACAAAAAATACTTTCAGCCCTTACATTTCCAACCAGCCTGAGCTCCAGAAGTTTGACTTGTCATGCTCTGAGCAGTCCTCTAGTTTCGCCTTTGCTGGATTAGACCTTTTATGGCCCTGCAGATAGACCCAGTATACCAGCATGAGCTTGGTCCTTCTTATTCTTAGAGGTTCTTTCCCCCATCTGAACTTGCAGAGCTGCAACTGGAGAGGTCTTAAATGCCCCGCTACATATCCAGAGTCCTTCAGCCTGCTCCACATCCAGCTTCTTAAGGTGACTTTCTGCTGCTGACATATATACAACACTCCCACAAACATGTTGTCAGGAAGAGTCGTGCATCATGTGCAGGAGTGTTGACCTCTGAATAATTCTCCTCTTACAATGTGTTAATCTGTGCACATAGTTTATCAATCACAGTGGTTTCATATCAATATATTACTTTCAACCTAATGACCCATAAGACTGAGGAGACTCTTAGAATTTAGGAATATTCCACAAACAGACTTTGTGTTCAGTGTGCAGTTGTTAATGGTCAGACAGTTGTTTCTCTCGAGATCGATTTGAGTGAATGTTCTGCAGATTCCTCCTTCAGTGTGACCTTCTTGGATGATGATGACTCAGCATCACTGTCATTTCTCCAGCTTCCATCAGCCTGAATGTAAACAGACCACAGCAAGAGGAGGAGCTACACAACTGAATATGAAAGGCTTCATTTTAGAAGTGAAGAGCTGCTGTGTTCTCTCTGTTCTTCATTCACTACAACTGAAGATAATGCAGCTCTTTTTAATCTGGATGATGATCTTCATGTTTCATGCTGGTAAGTCAACTTTAATCAAGTTTTTCATTGATGAAACTCACTGTAAAGAAATACAAATGTGACAGTGAAATATATGTTTGTTCTTTCAGGATCCTCTGAGGATTTAGTGAAACCATTTAAAGATGTAATGCTGGCTGTGGAAGGAGACACTGTGACTCTCTCCTGCAACTATTCAGGCTCTGTTAGCTACTTCTACTGGTATCAACAGAGGTCCAGTTCATCTCCACAGTTTCTCATTGGAGAAGGTTCAGATAATACAGAGAAGTTGTCTTTCAAACATGACAAGAGCACAAAGGAGTTTCATCTGCAGATCTCCTCTGCTGCCGTGACAGACTCTGCTGTGTACTACTGTGCTGTGAGGCCCACAGTGACAGGAAATACCAAAACTCTGTACAAAAACACAAGCTGACACACTGACAAGCTGCTGGAAGCCTTTTTTCTTCCACACTGTTGTACTGAACTTTTTACCTCCACTAGAGGGCGACATCATCCAGTAGGCGGTGCACTACTTCTGCACTGAGTTCAACCATTCTGTCAATAATAACTGCTGCTGTGAAGAGAACAACTCTCACACTGAATGTTGAACATCAGCTAGTTTCTCCTGTTCATTTAAACCTTGTTGTAGAGATGAAACATTGGCTGTGGATTATTCTGGCTGCTCTGTTCTGTGGTGAGACACAAAACACAACAAGTTGACTTTTAAGACCGTTTCATAACATTTAACTGAGCTGTGACTGATTTTAATTGTTATGATACAGAAAACTAGATTAGATCATCTTTGTTTGTATCTTTTACATAACTCATGTATTTTAATCTGTCATCAGACAGCAACTATTCTACATGTCTGTGTGTCTGACTCTCTGGCTAGGTAACTCTTTAAACCTACTGATTGTTCTCCTTTAATCAATCATCTTTATTGATTCATCTCTTCCTCTGCATGTTCTCTTCTTCCTCAGAGTGTAAAGGAGCAGACAGAGTGATCCAGCCAACAGGAGATGTCATTGCTGCTGAAGGAGACACAGTTACACTGGACTGCACATTTGAGACTAGCGACACATTTCCCTATTTGTTCTGGTACAAACAAGAAGTAAACGACTTCCCAAAGTACATTCTGAAATGTTCCTCACAAACAGTAGAACATGCTGTTGACTTTGAGAAAGACAGATTTAATGCTACAATCATCAACAAGTCTGTCCCTCTGAAGATCCAGAAGCTTCAGCTGTCTGACTCTGCTGTGTACTACTGTGCTCTGCAGCCCACAGTGACAGGAAACACCAAAACTCTGTACAAAAACCTTTGGAGCAAAGACAGCACAATACTCCACAACATCCACTAGAGGGACTCACACACTGTTAAACTTCAGCAGGATGTGATGATACAATCTGCGATAATGATGAGATGTAAAGCTTCAGAATTTAAACTGCTGACAACATATTCACCCTGAACATAGAATAACATTCACCAGGGTAGCACTGAAAACACTTTTGATGTTGAAATCAGATCTCAAACACACTGACAAGAACAATCTATAAAGCACAATAGATTAATCTAATTTGTTGTTCATCAAGATTTCTCTAGATTTCAATACTCAGCCAACAAGTTGTTGTTTGATGTTTGTTAAACAACATTTGTTTTCACAGACAATCTTTAATATGATGAAAACTGAAATGTATCTTGTGTGTAACATTCTAATCACATATATGAGACATTATTAAGTAGTCGGAAGAAGGGGCACCACCTCAGTTGATTCATAAATGCCTTGATGGACGATGATGTGGACTTCCCGGAAAGCGCCGAGCATGGCGAGTAGACTCTGATCCTCGGTCATCAGGACACATCCAGATGATGCTGAGTCGGTTCAGTGAAGCAGCTGGTCTCACTTCTTCGGGATGATGAGTCCAGGCTCAGACACATCTTACGTCATGAAGGTGCTGGAGAGACTGGTCTTGGTCCACCTGAGGACTCAGTTGAGAGCCCTGCTAGACCCTCTGCATTTTGCTTACCAGCCCCACTTGGGAGTTGATGACGCTGTCATCTACCTGCTGCAACGAGCCCATTCGCACCTGGATGGTGGAGGAGGCACTGTGAGAATCACATTCTTTGATTTCTCCAGTGCTTTTAACACCATCCAGCCACTGCTACTGGGTGAGAAGCTGTGGCTGACGGGTGTCGACACTTCCGTTGTCTCCTGGATTACTGACTACCTGACAGGCAGGCCACAGTTTGTCCGTATGGGCAGTGTTCTGTCTGATGTGGTGGTCAGTGACACAGGAGGTCCACAGGGGACTGTACTGTCTCCTTTACTGTTCACCTTATACACCCCTGACTTTCAGTACAACATCGGGTTGCGTCACCTGCAGAAGTTTTCTGATGATTCGACTGTTGTTGGGTGTATAAGTGAGGGACAGGAGGAGGAGTACAGGGCTCTGGTGGACAACTTTGTGGAGTGGAGTGGACAGAATCACCTGTGGCTGAACATCAGCAAGACCAGAGAGATGGTGATAGATTTTAGGAAGAAGAGGAAGACGGCTTTCCAACCACTGTGCATTCTGGGAAGAGATGTGGAGGCGGTGGAGGATTATAAGTACCTTGGTGTTACCATAAACCATAGACTGGACTGGAGATCTAACACTGAAGCTGTTTACATGAAGGGGATGAGCAGATTTTACTTTCTGAGGAAGCTGAGATCCTTCAACGTGTGCAGCAAGATGTTGGAGATCTTTTATCAGTCTGTGGTGGCCAGTGTACTTTTCTTTGCTGTGGTTTGTTGGGGAAGCAGCATCGGAGCCGGTGACACCAACAGACTCAACAAACTGATCAGGAGGGCTGGCTCTGTGATTGGCTGCAAACAGGACACTCTGGAGGCTGTGGTGGAGAGGAGGACACTGAAAAAACAACAGATACAGGAAATCTTTCCTGCCACAAGCCATCACTTTATACAATAACTCTCTCACCTCTGCCTGACAGAGAGATCTCTGACCGCTCCATTGTTTTTACTCAGTTTATAACATGCTCACATCTGCACATTCTAGGTTGTTTTAAGTCTATTTAATTATATTACCTGTGGTTCTATTCTTGCACACTTACATATACACATTATGGTTCTGTCATTGCACATTCATAGAAATTGTTTATTTCTTGAACAGTTGTATAGATTATTATTGTTTATAGTATAGTTTGCACTGTGTATTTACATTGCATATATTGTTACGACCAGGGGCCTAGGGGAAACCCTGGCGCAACAAGAGTGTGAGACTCCCCTCTTCCCATCCTCAAAGCACCAGCAGCAAAGAACGTTTTTAACAAAGTTTTATTCAAAAACAACACAATCACACATGCTGGCAGTCTGGGACAGCAGAGGAGAGCCTCCTAGGAACTGGGCGGAGCCGGCCTTTAAACTCGCAGGTCCAAGACAGCAGCCAATCAGCTCCCTCCGGCAACCTGCAACCACTCAACCACACCTGCAATCAATCTCACACACTCTCATACTCACAGGTAAAAGAGGGATATTAAAAGACAAATGGTAACATATGACCTTTAGGGTCGTAACAATATCTTGGTTTCTATTAGCGTTATGTACAGAGTGTTTTTCTTTTTTATTCTTGTGGACGCACTGCTGCTGTAACAAAATAATATCCCAGTCTGCGATCAATAAAGTAATTCTATTCTATTCTATTCTATTCTATTCAGTGACAGGCTGCAGAGTTGAGATGCATGGAGCCAAAAAGTCTTCAAAAGTCAAAGTTAACTAGATAAAAAATAAGGAGGATTACAAAATGAATGATGATTCATCAAGCAAGCCTTTGCTTCTGGCTTTTAGGAATCTTTGCAGTCATTTTTCTCAGTTCACAGTTCATTCTGGAGCTTTGCTTTCTTCTGAGTAAAAAGAGAAAAACAGAAGCCCACACCACCTAAATGCTTGTCAGCAGTATGTCCAAGTCGGAGTGCTTCAACACAGAGAGCCCAAAAAGTGTGATTAGCAAAAGCCAAGAGTCAGGACAAGAGGAGGAGCCAAAAAGAGGAAAGTGACCGTAAGACAGCATGTGTTGTAAAGTTTTATAGTCAAGGGCTGTCTCAAAGCATAAGTGAACGATACTGGTTAACCTGGACTGCACATTTGAGACCAGCAACACAGGTCCAACTTTGTTCTGGTACAAACAGGATGGAAACAACAGCCCTGAATTCATACTGAGTCATGTTCAAGAATATGACGGGAACACAGCAGATGAGTTTCGGGAAAGATTTTCATCCACACTGGATTCTACCTCAAAATCAGTTCCTCTGAAGATCCAGAAGCTTCAGCTGTCTGACTCTGCTGTGTACTACTGTGCTCTGCAGCCCACAGTGACAGGAAACACCAAGACAAGGGTGTATAATGAGAAGACAGGATGGGACAGGACCAGATGCTCCCCTGTAGACAAGTGTAGGAAAGTGAAAGTGTAAGGGTCTCCATGACCAGGAGCCTTGATCAACTCTGAGGTAGGCATCAGAGCTAAGCTACAGGAAGGAGCCCACACCAGAAGTTCAGGGCTGACTCAAGGTCATCTAAGTATAGAGATACCATCCTGTCCACTTTAGCTGACATCAGCAAAGTTAAGTAACACACACAACAGTTATTTCATCTGTTTCAATAAAGATTGCTCTATCATTCCAACCAGCCTTGCCTCTGCAGAATTCTTTTATCATCAAACTACACGCTGACACCTTTGTTGAAGAGAGCCCAGAAATTACACTTCATATGAAGGTCAATAAATGCTCTTGTGTTTAGAGCATATGAACAGAGGAGGAACACCTTCTGACAACTTCAGAAACTAACATTACATTATCGTGTGCTGTCACACACAAAATAACAGCTTGTTTGTCAGATCACATAGATGTAAATCTTGGGTGTAGATGGAGGACCACTTCCCTCATCCTGGAAAACAGGACCACCTTCAGTATATCACTGCAAACACAACTAGCAGTGTTGTCAGGAGCAGTGTAGTGTTCCTCAGCAGGCAGAGTGATGGAGTGTTTGTTAGAACAGTGTGACGGCCCCAGTATGTCTGTGTGTGCTTTGACTTGCTGTGTTGTCTCTGAGGTGGGAGCTGGCTGCGGTGGTGACCGGGAGGACCTGACTGTGGTTATTGGAAGCACCTGGGCTCAGTGCTCCACAGGATGTAAAAGGCCCAGCTTCTTGCCAGCCACTCTCTCTCTCTCAGACCTTGACCACGTTTGCATCTTCTTGGTTTTGTAACCTTTTTTTTACTTTACTGTACAACACCCATCACACCTCCACATACATGCACCCACATGAACACCACTGATAATGCTGATTGAAACACATCCCATTGTTTAGTGATTATTTTGAGTTACAACAAAAACATGAAAACATGGACCTGTCAGTTTTTTGTTGTCCTTTTCCCTTCATTTGTCATGGACGAGAGCCAGGTTTGTGACAACAGTTACTGCACTACTGTTGGTGTCCAACTCAGGAGTTCATGTAGTTGAGCCTCCAAAGATAATGTGAAATTTTCACCTCCACAGGTGTGAATCGTAAAAGAAGTTAAAATGACTGGTTCATCACACCTGGATTTATTTTACCACAGGCATGACACCTCCACTGCTACTACTCCATCATAGAGGACACATGGAAGGAAAAGAGAAGAACACAACAGAATCTTCCCACCTCCAGCTGTTACAAACTGCTGCCTTCAGTCTGTTAACCAGGAGGAAGAAGAAGAGGTGAAAATACAGATCTAAGAGGAGACGGAGAGGTTCAGGGAGGAGCTGAGCTGTTACTGAACTATAGAAGAGAGAGGAACTTCCATATTCAGCAGAGTTCAATGGACAAACCAGAAACATTACCTTTATTCAACATGCTGTCACTGGACTATTATGGGCTGTCTCTGATGTTTCTCACTATCATAACAGGTATGTTACATCATGCTTTTATTCTGCCAAGTTAAATTCTCATGTTTTCTAAGATCATTTATTTTGAGTTTTTTTTAACATAATATAAAACAGATTCTTCTTCCTTTAGGTGTCAGCTGTGAAGAACTCAGTCCAGTCAAGAATGAAGAGTCCAGTTTAGAAGACAGCACTGTTACTCTGTCCTACACATACTCCAAACAAGCAACTGGGAGTGATGAGTTCTACTGGTATCGACAATATCGAGGAAAACCACCAGAGTTCCTCATCTTTCATTTGGGAACACAACGTGAAGAAAACAAGAGACTGTCTGTCAAAGCGAGTAAAGATAAAACCAAAATGCATCTGCAGATCTCCTCTGTTGCAGTGACAGACTCTGCTGTGTACTACTGTGCTGTGAGGCCCACAGTGACAGGAAACACCAAAACTCTGTACAGAAACCTTTGGAGCAAAGACAACACAATACTCCACAACATCCACTAGAGGGAGTCACACACCATGAACCCATTACAGTCTGAGCCAGTGTCACTGGACTGATGACAAATACAACAAAACATCAACCAATAAAGATTCCACACAGAGCTGCTGTGACAACAGACACAAATGGATTGGTTGAGTTGAAGGGAAAAAATAATATGAAGAGCTGATTGGCCCCGCCCATTTAGCCTCAACTCAACCAATGACATCATTCCTTCCTCATTGTGCTGCAGTGGAAGAACACTGCTCATCTGCTGTCTGTCTGGCTTTACTAAATCCAAAGACATGTTGCTTTACTTCTTTTTACTCTTCTGTCACTTTACAGGTGAGTTTTGGAACACAACAGGAATTTAAGTGGTGGTGAACCTGCTGCATTAACCACATATACACAACCTGGATTTCATCACTTTTCTCATGTCTTTGCTCTGACAGAGTCAATGCTCCTCATGTTTTCATCAGATTGACTAAATGGATGTTGATTGAAT
>CAEMYA010001676.1:56109-67913 GCA_903131615.1 Diplodus sargus | reverse complement strand
CAGCAGGATGTGATGTTACAGCCTGGAGTGTTTTCAATGATGATGTAATGATTTAAAAACCAAACTACTCACAGTGAACATTCACCTGAATGTTGCCCATGTAACCGTGGCAACGCTCTTGCCATTATTTCCACTCCTACACAGTTCATCAGATTTGAAAAGAAAACCTAAAATTTAAAGAAAATATGTAAAAACAAATCTATTTGAGTGTAAAGTCTGTAGAGGAGTCAGAATGACTTCAACATATTAGTCTACTGGAAATTTCTTGGACCCAGAAATCGTGTTTCCTATAAACTTTTATGATTGAAATATCATCTATAGGCCCTGTGGATGAAATTCAACTTGGTTGCTAAAATTTGCATGTTAGGCAATTTGAGTAATTAGCATAATTAGTTAATAAAGGGGAGACACGACAGGTGAAGAATCACGATATTTTTTCAACTAATATATGTCATCTTGAAACTTCGCCAGTTGATTAAGACAATTATTTTTGTATTATGAGTTTTCTGAAATTGTATGTTTAAATATGCAAATGATGAATTATCTAATTGAATATGCCCTAATTTGCATATACCGTATTGACCCGAATATAGGACGACCCCGATTATAAGACGTCCCCTCTTTTCAAGACCAATCTTCAGAAAAAAACTCTGTTAACCAAAATTTGTTTCTCAATAACAAACTCACATTCCCTCCTGTCAATCTCTTGGAAGTGGCAGCTTAGAGGACCATGACAAGCTTTTCTCTTACTGTTCGCATTTTCAGACGATCTTTTTGGACCCGCCATCTTCGGACGTTACACTCCGTAACTCCATATTTCTTCGCTGCCTGACAGTCATTTGGCGCCTCCGCTGCATTGACCATCATTATCTTAAAATTAGCATCATAGCTCCGCCTCAGATGTGTAAACTTGCCCCACTTCTGATCCACTTTGCTCTGTACAATCACGGCGCCTCTCCATTTTCATCTCCCGTCACTTCTCCGCTGTGATTGATGACAGCAGCCACAGTGTCAGTGACATCTCTAGAATAAGATGGCGCCCTCTGCTGTTACGGTCGTGTAGCGACCCAAACAACTATCGGCATGTGTCAACGGTTAGACCCCGATTATAAGACGACCCCACTTTTTCACATAATTTTCATCGAAAAAAACCTCGTCTTATATTCGGGTCAATACTGTAATTCCAGAACATAAATCTAAACATTGGATAAAGCCAGGATCAAAAGTCCTGTTTCATTTTGATGACATATTATAGCCAATGGTTTTTACTGAGGGATTTTTGGATTGGATATGCAAATTAGCGCATATTTAATCAGATAATGCATCATTTGCATATTTAAACATACCATTTCAGAAAACTCATGATACAAAAAATTATTGTCTTAATGTAAGTAATCATGGGGAAGTTTCATGGTGATATATTTTAGTTGAAAAAATGTCCCTATTCTTCACCTGTAGTGTCTCCCCTTTATTTCCTCATTATGCTAATTACGCGAATTGCCCAACATGCCACTTTTAGCAACCAAGCTTAATCTCATGCGCTTAACTTATAGATGACATTTTAATAATGAAAGTTCATAGGAAACAACATTTCTGGGTTCAGCATGGGCCATATAGGGGTTTCCAGTAGACTATATATACTAACTGTGTGTTAACTACAAATAGATATAATATCTCAGAGCTGTGACCGGTTAATGATCAGTCAGAAATTACTACGAGAAATTCTCATTTTTTAATTTTCTATCATCAAATTTAAACTGTTGAAAATCAAGTTCTGCTGGACGGCTACTTCCTCGACGAGGTCTTTACATAAATAAGACTGTCAGACAACAAATCCTCTGAGAAGTGAGCTAACAGCTGAAATTCGTCCTCCAACATCGTCTTTTATAACTGATTTATATTGAAATGGCTCCTCAGTGGCAAAGCATCGGGGGTGGATGAGATCCGCCCTGAGTACCTCAAGTCTCTGGATGTTGTGGGGCTGTCTTGACTGACATGTCTCTGCAGCATCGCGTGGCAGTCAGGGACAGTGCCTCTGGACTGGCAGACCGGGGTGGTGGTCCCTCTATTCAAAAAGGTGGACCGGAGGGTGTGTTCAAACTTTCGGGGATCACACTCCTCAGCCTCCGTGGGAAAGTCTACCGCAGGGTACTGGAGAGGAGAATTTGACTGATAGTTGAACCTCGGATTCAGGAGGAAAAATGCGGTTTTCGTCCTGGCCGTAGAACACTGGACCAGCTCTATACCCTCCACACGGTGCTCGACGGTTCATGGGAGTTTGCCCAACCAGTCCACATGTTTTGTGTACTTGGAGAAAGCATTCTACCGTGTCCCTCGTGGCATTCTGTGGTAGGTGGTCCAGGAGTACGGGGTTGGAGGCCCTCTGTTAAGGGCTGTACGGTCCCTGTACGACCGAAGCAGGAGCCTGGTTCGCATTGCCGGCAGTAAGTCAGACCTGATCCCGGTGCATGTTGGACTCCAGCAGGGCTGCCCTTTGTCACCAGTTTTGTTCATTATTTTTATGGACAGAATTTCTAGGCGCAGTCTCGGGCCGGAGGGGATCTGGTTCGGGAGCCGCTGGATTCCATCTCTGCTTTTTGCAGACGATGTGGTCTGGTTGGCTCCTTCGAGCCAGGACCTCCAGCATGTCCTGGAGCGGTTTGCAGCCGAGTGTGAAGCGGCTGGGATGAGAATCAGCACCTCCAAGTCCAAGGCCATGGTTCTCGACCAGAAAAAGGTAGCTTGCTCCCTCCAGGTTGGGGGAGAGTTCCTGCCTCAAGTGGAGGAGTTTAAGTATCTTGAGATCTTGTTCACGAGTGAGGGAATGATGGAACGTGAGATTGACAGGCGGATCGGTGCAGCGGCCGCAGTAATGCGGTCGTAGTATCGGTCTGTCGTGGTGAAGAGAGAGCTGAGCCGAAAGGCGAAGCTCTCGATTTACTGGTCAATCTACGTTCCTACCCTCACCTATGGTCATAAACTTTGGGTCATGACCGAAAGGATAAGATCCCGGATACAAGTGGACGAAATGAGTTTCCTCCGCGGGGAGGCGGGGCGCTCCCTTAGAGATAGGGTGAGGAGCTCTGTCACCCGAGAGGAGCTCGGAGTAGAGCCGCTGCTCCTCCACATCGAGAGGAGCCAGCTGAGGTGGCTCGGGCATCTGTTTCGGATGCCCCCGGGACGCCTCCCTCAGGAGGTGTTCCTGGCATGTCCCACCGGGAGGAGACCCCGAGGAAGACCCAGGACACGCTGGAGTGACTATGTCACTCGGATGGCCTGGGATCGCCTTGGGATCCTCCTGGAGGAGCTCGAGGAAGTGTCCTGGGAGAGGGAGGTCTGGGTGTCGCTGCTCAGACAGCTGCCCCTGCGACCTGGCCCTGGATAAGTGAAAGAAAATGGATGGATGGAATATTGAAATGTCCATTAAAATCATGATTTCAAGGTTCTTACATAGAATCTGAGAAATTAATGGCATTTCTCTGAACAGCTGGATTCACAAATCACCTCACTGGCTCAACTGAACTTTGGAAGGCAGAGAATCTCTAAAAAGGTTTTTCATTGGCTCCACCCACTGACCTTTAACTGAACCAATGAGATGGTTTCTGTCTCTGGAGCAGAAGTGTTTGAGGAACTAAAAGCACAATCAGCTTGATGTTGAGGAGAAGAGCTGATATCTGCTGTCTGTTTGACTTGAACAACTCTACAGACATGTTGCTCTACCTCTTTATACTTTTCTCTCACTTTATAGGTAAGTGTTGGAACAGAGACCAAAGTCTCATTAACCTGCTGTCTGAACCACATATTTGGTCTCCTTTAATAACTACGGCTGTATCTGTGGACGGTAACAATATCACGATAGAAAAGGACATTTGGTTTATTAAAGAAGGTCTGTTGAGTCTCTTGATGTCAGAATGTTACAGATGACTAAAATGATTAAACCTTATTTTGCAGCGCTGGGTTTCATGAACAGCATAAAGCCAGAAAGAAGTGAAGAACGTGTTGAAGAGGGAAGAAACATCAACCTGACCTGTAAATATGAGGGTGCTATCTACAGTATCCAGTGGTACAGACAATACCAGAGATCCAGACCAGAGTTCCTGCTCTCCATCACAGAGGGAGGATCCATTCATCCAACTGACTCTGAGTTCTCAGCTCACATCAACAAAGCAGAGAAACGTGTGGATCTGAACATCATCTCTGCTGCAGTGACAGACTCTGCTGTGTACTACTGTGCTCTGCAGCCCACAGTGACAGGAAACACCAAAACTCTCTACAAAAACCTTTGGAGCAAAGACAACACAATACTCCACAACATCCACTAGAGGGAGTCACACACTGTTAAACTGGTTTAAATCCTGGTTTGAGGAGTGCTAACCAACATCCGAATGAATCAAACAATATATGAACGATATCACAATCGATTCAAAAACACAAAAGAGGAATATGTTACTCAGATTAATAGAAGCAAAAATCATCTAAGACTTAGAATTTTAGATGCCAATATTATGTCACCAAATCCTGGTTGGACGTTTGTTACACAACATTTATTTTCACAGAAAATATGAAATGTGATGTTTTACCAGAGTTTAGAAGAAAAACTAAAATATATCTTCTCTGTAAAATTCTCACTATATATGAGACAATATAAAGCAGTGGTTAGAAGGGGAACCATCCCCATTGATTAAGTCATGTGGTGATGGATGGGCTGATGATGAGATAGGTTCAGTGAAGAAGCTGGTCTCACTTCTTCAGGGCGATGAGTCCAGGCTCAGACAAGGTTTCACTTGGTCCACAGAGGAGACACACAGCATGTGTTCTCTGGTCTTGTTGTGTTTAGTGACAGGCTGCAGAGTTGAGATGGCATGGAGCTAAAAGGTCTTCAAAAGTCAATGTTAACTTGATAAAAAAAAGCAGGATTACAAAATGAATGATGATTCATCAAGCAAGCCTTTGCTTCTGGCCTTTAGGAATATTTGCAGTCTTTGTTAGCAGCATATAGAAGATGGAGGGCTTCACCACAGAGAGTGTTCGAAGTGCGATGGGCAAAAGCCAAGAGTCAGAACAAGAGGACAAGCTTAAAAGAGACAATGGACCGTAAGACGGCATGTGTTGTAAAGTTTTACAGTCTAGGGTTGTATCAAAGCATAAGTAAATAATAATCAATAAAGGGATATTCCAGTGTAAGTTAAATCC
Organism: Diplodus sargus; assembly: GCA_903131615.1. Lineage (NCBI taxonomy): Eukaryota > Metazoa > Chordata > Actinopteri > Spariformes > Sparidae > Diplodus > Diplodus sargus. Next base: position 62,720 of record CAEMYA010001676.1, on the reverse strand, counting down.
ATCGTCTAACACATCGTGAAACCATCTTCCTGACCCTCCCCTCTACACTCTCCTTCCACTCTCCTTACTCATCACACAGTTCCGTCCCTGCAGCCATTACACTAAAGTCATAGCTATATTTCACACAGGTGATTTTTTATTGTTGTTTTTAGATATTTTCTCATTGCTGTATTTATTACTTATGTATTTATATTTTACCCATCATGTATGTTTTTACAAACTAAATCATTTTTTCTGATTCATTTTGTTTTATTTTTTTCTAGGATTAGTGTTTTGGTTCACTTTGGTATCTTGTGATCTGAACCTGTGAGAAATGTTTGATTTGCCATTGTATTTTAGTTTCCACTGTCCTGGGTTGGATGATGTGTGATGTGTGCCTCTGTGTTTTTTTTTTCCTTCATGTGTGTGTATGAGGACTCCATTGCAAACTGCGAGCAAAATCTACCTCTGGGTATAAATAAAGTAAAACTTGAACTTGAACATGAACTCATCAGACAGCAGAGTTGAATTGTGTAAATGAACACAACACAGGCACGAAGAGCATTTTGATTAAATCATCAAAATGTTGTTGAACTTATATTTAATAACTTTATTTCCAACAGGAACAAAGACATTCGTCAGTAGCCAGGAGAACTTCTGTTAGAGAGAAGTTGTGTGATATTGGAGTATGAGCAGAAACTAGAGCTGACCTAAAGTCAGTATTCAGACACTCAGTCTGTTTAAACTGAAGAGGAGCTGCTTGATATTCAGCTCTCCCTGCTGACACTTAAAGAAATCATGTTTGTAGAGACTGCACAGAAAATAATCTGCAGAGAGAAATTTATGTTTCACAGCTGGGATTTTTCAGAAGAAGAAGCAGCTTCCATTTTCAAAAGAATTGAGATGAATTAACTCAGCAAGTGTTTCACATGTTTGACTCATCAACAACACAAAAACACTTTTTTTATCCAACATGAGTAAAACATGATGAATATGATGGTGACTGCAGCATCAGTGTTATTTCATAGTTGAAGGTAGAGGAAGTGTAACAGAGAGGAGAGAAAATACCAATCTAAGAGGAGACAGAGAGAAATCTCATGATTTATAATAATTAGTAATTATCCCTGATAATTTTTGACATCCAAATTTAACCCAAAACTCCTTATTGATGGTGCACAAACACTGTATATGGTGCCCCATGTGAGGCAACACATGAACATTTCCAGTAACAAAATGTTGCACAGTGATAAAACAATGTTTTGGATTATAGAATAAGTCCCTCTTTTCTTTGCAAACCGCGAAAAGATGATTCATCCTTAAAACCATCACAGCTACATTTCTGTAATTCACCACAGTAATCAAGGAATCAAACACAAAAAAAGTACAAAAAACAACAACAAAACTTCCAGCTGATACAAACTGCTGCCTTCAGTCTGTTAACCAGGAGGAAGAAGAAGAGGTGAAAATACAGATCTAAGAGGAGACGGAGAGATTCAGGGAGGAGCTGAGCTGTTACTGAACTATAGAAGATAGAGGAACTTCCATATTCACCAGAGTTCAATACACAAACCAGAAACATTACCTTTATTCAACATGCTGTCATTGGACTATTATGGGCTGTCTCTGATGTTCCTCACTATTATAACAGGTATGTTACACTATGCAGAAAGAAAAAGTTTAATGCCACTGACAAATGTGATTAATTTATTTTGAGTTTTTTTCCTCCAAAGCATGAAACGTATTTCTCTTCCTTTAGGTGTCAGCTGTGAAGAACTCAGTCCAGTCAAGAATGAAGAGTCCAGTTTAGAAGGCAGCACTGTTACTCTGTCCTACACATACTCCAAACAAGCAACTGCCCAAGAAACTTTCTTCTGGTATCAACAATATCCAGGGAATCCACCAGAGTTCCTTATTTCTCACTATGGAACAGGAAAACAAATATCTGATTCAGTCTCTAGACTGTCCTTCACCGTGAGTGAAGAAAATACCAAAATGCATCTGCAGATCTTCTCTGCTGCAGTGACAGACTCTGCTGTGTACTACTGTGCTGTGAGGCCCACAGTGACAGGAAACACCGAAATTCTGTACAAAAACCTTTGGAGCAAAGACAACACAATACTCCATAACATCCACTAGAGGGAGTCACACACCATGAACCCATTACAGTCTGAGCCAGTGTCACTGGACTGAAGACAAATACAACAAAACATCAACCAATACAGATTTGAAACCTTACTGCTGTGACAACAGACAATATGGTAAAATGTTCCCTCAGCACAAGCAGACAATAGCAGTGAAGAGACTTCTCAACTATAAGCAGCCATTCTGACCACAGACATCACGACCCTCAGCTCAGACAAGAGCGTTCAAGTATTTTTGCAGCAGTCACTGTGAGAAAAGTTAGATTGACATGGTTAGCTATCTATCTATCGTTTATCTTGTGGAATCATCACAGGAGGAGAAGGTCTGCCAGACCCATGGGGGGTCCCAGGAAAACCACAAAGTGATATAAAACACCAAACAATGATTAGCCTCATAGTAAAAGAGGGATCTCTGTAATTCTGCTCAGGAAGGGAGGGTAAGCAGGCATCAAGCAATATCACACAAAGAAAGAGATCCACATTTCATCCACTCTGGAAAAAAGACCCAGCAGACTCAAATCAAGTTGACAGAAATCCACTAATGTCCAGCAGCACAGGAGGTCCAACAGACCAGTTCATCAGGTAGAAACAGGCCCAATAAAACCAGACAATTCAGCATTCAATTCAGTGGCTCACATGCTTCACATGGCTGCTGACTCTCCACAAATCCACCCACAAAAAGTCAGTGACAAAAGTTAAAATCCCCAGGGAAAATCCAAATTCCACTTAAAACATATGAAGACATCTTGGACACCAGAAGGCCTGCTGGGCTGCAACACCATGAAAACAAATCCAATAGCAGGAGTGAGTATGTGGTTACAGATTAACATAGAAATACCAAAATATTTACAATTCTGGCAGTGAACCACCTGGAACATATGTAGACTAGGGGTGGGCAAAAATATCGATATGGCAATATATCGCGATACTTTCATCTTTATTTATATCGCAACATCGTAATATCGTGATACGTATCGTATCGTGACCAAAGTATCGTGATACGTATCGTATCGTGAGGTTCTTGCCAATACTCACCCCTAATGTAGACTGATGCTCTGTCTCTCTTAGGTGCTGTAACCCAGCAGGTGGATTTCAGGTAGGCCCAGTCCTCAAACAGTCCAGATTAAGAGTTCAGTGGTAATCCAGTAACATCCAGAGAATAAAGTTTAATTTGGTGATCCCACACTGAAGAGATGTTGTTCATTCAAACAAAATGTCATATGAAGAACATAAAATCATCAAAACTCAGACATCAGACACAGACACACAAACAATGGACTGACCTTGCGGCCATCTTGGATTGGATTGATTGACAGCAGCAGTAACAGAAAACAAAGAGCTTCACCTCAGTTTACATCAAACATGTTGTCAGGAAGAGTCGTGCATCATGTGCAGGAGTGTTGACCTCTGAATAATTCTCCTCTGTGTTAATCTGTGCACACAGTTTATCAATCACAGCGGTTTCATATCAATATATTACTTTCAACCTCATGACCCATAAGACTGAGGAGGCTCTTAGAATTTAGGAATATTTCACAAACAGACTTTGTGTTCAGTATGCAGTTGTTAATGGTCAGACAGTTGTTTCCCTCCAGATCGATTTGAGTGAATTTCCCACAGATTCCTCCTTCAGTGTGACCTTCTTGGATGATGATGTCTCAGCATCACTGTCATTTCTCCAGCTTCCATCAGCCTGAATGTAAACAGACCACAGCAAGAGGAGGAGCTACACAACTGAATATGAAAGGCTTCATTTTAGAAGTGAAGAGCTGCTGTGTTCTCTCTGTTCTTCATTCACTACAACTGAAGATAATGCAGCTCTTTTTAATCTGGATGATGATCTTCATGTTTCATGCTGGTAAGTCAACTTTAATCAAGTTTTTATTTGATTTGGTTTGATTAAACTCACTGTAAAGAAATACAAATGTGACAGTGAAATATATGTTTGTTCTTTCAGGATCCTCTGAGGATTTAGTGAAACCATTTAAAGATGTAATGCTGGCTGTGGAAGGAGACACTGTGACTCTCTCCTGCAACTATTCAGGCTCTGCTAAGGGCCTCTGCTGGTATCAACAGAAGTCCAGTTCATCTCCACAGTTTCTCATTGGAGAAGGTTCAGATAATACAGAGAAGTTGTCTTTCATGCACTATAGAAACAGAAAGGAGTTTCATCTGCAGATCTCCTCTGCTGCAGTGACAGACTCTGCTGTGTGCTACTGTGCTGTGAGGCCCACAGTGACAGGAAACACCAAAACTCTGTGCAAAAACCTTTGGAGCAAAGACAACACAATACTCCACAACATCCACTAGAGGGAGTCACACACTGTTAAACTGTAGCAGGATGTGATGATGCAGTCTGGAGAGTTTTTACTCATGAAACACAGTTGTGATGAAAAGCTTCACAAATTAAGATGACATGACAGAACTGATTGATTCCAGCTGGTTTATTATATGTAAGGTTCTACTTTTTCAGACCTTCATGCAATCAGTTGAACCAAAAACTGAGAAACTTTGAGGTCCTCCTCATGTTCAGTCAACCAGCTGAAATGAAATCTTCATCAGCTGATTGTTGATGTTCAGTGTAACGCTCATCATCTAGGTATAAAATCTGACAGTGAGCTTTTCATTTCATTATCATCTGATTGAAGTTGTACAGTAAGTAAATGATGCATGCTGGTATCACAACAGGCTGCCTAACAAACACACAAGTCCACAGTGTCACTCTCATGTATGTCCTCACCTACCAGTGAAAACAACACAGTCTCATTCTCTGGTCAAGTTAGCACTGACAAACATATCATGACTACCAAAATAAAGACACCAAAAAGACTTGCTTCGACAAAGGACAAAAAAAAAACCTGGAGAAGCCTGGAAGCACTGTGAGGATCATGTTCTTTGATTTCTCCAGTGCTTTCGACACTTTACAGCCCGCACTGCAAAAAAGGGGCGTCTAAAAACAAGATAAAAACACTAAATTCGAGGAAAAAGGTACTCAAAACAAGTTAAATTATCTGTCCATGCAGCAAGATAATTTCACTTGACAAGATTTCTTAAATTAAGATTGTTAAATCTAGAAATAAGAATGTCTACAGAGGTATTTGGAAGGCTTAAAATAAGCCAAACATGCTGGTTTTAAAATGAGATTACTTAAAATTTAACTTTTTATAACCCTAAATTAAGTGAAATATACCAAATACAAGCATAAAATGCTGGTTTTAAGATGAGATTACTTAAAATTTAACTTTTTACAGCCTCAAAGCAAGTGAATTATAGCTGCTGCGCAGCAATGGGTCGAGTCCAGGCTATTTTTTGAGCAATTCTGATCTGTCATCATCATCATCCTTGCTGGGTCTTAAACCAACAACCTCTGACTCCAAGAACCAGCTCCTTACTCACTGAGCTATTTGGCTGGAAGCAAGACCTGCGGTGCACTGCAAATTATTTGGTTCTTACCAAGAAAAAAAAACTTAGATTTAGAAGTGTTAGATAATTTGTCTTGTTTTACGAGTTAATTTCTTATTTTAAGTGTTCAACTTTACACTATTATTTCATATCAAGCAAACCTTATCTTTTTTGTCTCAAATAGGCAGGAAATCTTAAAATGAGGTAAATTAACTGTTAAAATAAGATATTTTACATCTCTACCCCAAAGTCTCATCAAAATAAATCTTGTTTTAAGATTCAGTAACAAACTCAACTTGCTTGATTCAAGAGTCACACAAAAAGCATCTGAAAAACCAGAGTTTATTGCTCTGACTTCAAGCAGGTGATGACCAATGTCTGTTCACCAATCTGGCACAGGAAACACAAAACAGGAAACAGGCAACCTGGGTCACCCAATACATGATACACCTGTACATACTTATTGTTCCTCCATATTAATGTCTGTGGGCAATAGTGTCACAAAGACTATATTTTATTGGAACAAAGGTATTGTCTTTAAAACTAACTGGAGAATAGGAAATGCAGTCAATTAGTTCTTTTACTAATTCTGTAGCCTGGGCAACATTGGGAACTGCCACCTCATATGCCAGCAACTCTGGACTCAGATTCTCAGACTATAGTATTTTTCTCTAAATTTAATATTTTTCTTAACTAATCTTCAGTTTAATTTGCTAAAAGTAAGAAATACTTTGTTTGTAATTGCTTATATTTTGTATATTTCACTTATTTCGAGGCTGTAAAAAGTTACTTTTTAAGTAATTTTTTCGTTTCGTTTTCATGTCCGCTTGTCCATGCGGGTCGCGGGATGTTGCCGCTTTTTCCCCCTGAGGGGTTGCGGGGCTTACTGGGGCCAAATCCAGTTTCACACAATGGGCGTAGGCCACACAATGGGCGTAGGCCACACAATGGGCGTAGTGGCGTATTTTAAGTAATATCATCTTAAAACCAGCGTTAAAAATAAGCATTTAAATTTTAAAAACTTAAACATACCTACAAAATCAACAGTGCATGCTACAGTTTTGAAACTTTCACCAAACTGTAGCCCCA
>CAEMYA010001676.1:44124-55559 GCA_903131615.1 Diplodus sargus | reverse complement strand
ATTTAAGAAATCTTGTCAAGTGAAATTATCTTGCTGCATGGACAGATAATTTCACTTGTTTTGAGTGTCTTTTCCCTCAGATGTAGTGTTTTTATCTTGTTTTTAGACCCCCCTTTTTTGCAGTGTGTAGCTTCATTTGTCGACTCAGGGAGTCACTGTCCAGGCAGCTGTTGTCAAAAATGGTCTAAATGTCAGAAATTCTGTTAACTGAACAAAAATCTGATAATAGATAAATTGCATCTTGACAAGTGGAAGTGTTTTGCTTCATGAGAGAAAATCTGATGTTTAAAAATGCCACTCTTACATTGACTCCAGTTGTTCCAATGAGAGCAGAATTCAAAATGTTCTCAAAAATTCAGTTTTTGAGATAAAATTCTGATATTTGCCAAACTTCATCAACCATGACAACCATATTCTCAATTTTTTTCAGGAAGATTGAAAATGTATTTAGCAAAAATGTTTACAGTCAAACATTTTGATGCACTGTAGGCCTAATTTTTGATAAATCAAAAATCCGAGAAACAAGTTTTGTGGAGGACGGTGTGAAGATGCTCTCTAGCAAGTTTGGTGACAATTGAGCAGAAATTGTGGGAGGAGATGATGTTTTGAAAAAAAACTGAGCGATGGACTTGATTTGATTTTCAATGAGTTTAAGTGGAGTTTAAAACAAGATTTATTTTGATGAGACTTTGGGGGAGAGATGTAAAAGTTCTTATTTTAACAGTTATTTACCTCATTTAAACATTTCCTGCCTATTTAAGACAAAAAAGACAAGGTTTGCTTGAAATAAAAAAAATAGTGTAAAGTTGAACACTTAAAATAAAAAATTAACACGTAAAACAAGACAAATTATCTAACACTTCTACATCTAAGTTTTTTTTCTTGGTAAGAACCAAATAATTTGCAGTGTGCTCTTTTAGGGGACAAGCTGGGGCTGGCAGAGGTGAACCGACACCTCACATCCCGGATCCTGGATTACCTCACTAACCGGCCACAGTATGTGAGGACTCGGGACTATGTGTCGGACACAATAATCTGCAGTATGGAGGCCCCACAGGGACCAGTCCTGGTCCCTTTCCTGTTCACCCTGTACACCGCAGACTTCTACCACCAATCCCCTCACTGCCATCTACAGAAGTTCTCTGACAACTCTGCTATCATCGGCCTCATCAGGGGCAGGGACGACAGAGCCTACAGAGAACTTATTCAGGACGTTGTGGACTGGTGCCAGCAGAACCACCTCCAGCTCAACGCCGGGAAGACCAAAGAGCTGGTGGTGGATTTCCGCAGGCGGAAACAACTCTGCACACAGGTGAACATCCTGGGAACAGAGATGGTGACATCTTACAGTACCTGGGAGTTCACCTGAACAATAAACTGGACTGGACTGATCATACTGCAGCTACATTAGAGTTCTCAACGGGTCGGGCCAGCCCGACAAACCCGACCGGACCCGCAGGTTCGGGCCGGGTTCGGGCAGAAAATATACGCAAATGAGCTGGGTCGGGGCTTCCTTTTTTATAAAACACATTTCATAAAACACATTTCTTGCAGGTTGTAAATTATATAGCCTGTTGTGAATCATCGCTGTTCAGGTGGTGAAGAGTGAGTCTGGCTGCTGCTTCATGCGGCGGGGCAGACGCAGAACTGACGCCGCTGCGTGACGTATACTCGCGCCTATAGCCTGGCTGGAGAAGATGGAATTGGCTCAAAGTAAACTTGCCACTGGTGAATTCACCCTTGCTTTTCGGGGAGTGGGGAAATCGTCTGTTTCTGTCTCTCCGATTATATTTTCCCACTGGTCGAAAGCGCGGTGTCTTCTTTGCAGCCGCTGGCTCGCGTCACCTTTCAGCAAGCTGTCTGTCGGATCATAACAAGTGTATGAGGAAAACAATTCAGGCACGTGGGGGGTCGGGTTCGGCCAGATAATTCATGCTGGTGTGTCGGGCTGCATCGGGTTCGGACTTAAAAAACCCCGTGCCGGGTCGGGTCGGGTTGTAATTTTCAGGCCCGTTGAGAACTCTAAGCTAAATACAGGAAAGGTCAGAGCAGACTGTATCTGCTGAGGAAGCTCAGGTCCTTTGGACTGCAGGGACCTCCTGACCTCTTTCTATGACTCTGTGGTGGCATCAGCCATTTTCTATGGAGTAGTCTGCTGGAGCAGCAGCATCTCTGCAGCAGACAGGAGGAGACTTGATAAACTTATCAAGAAGGCCAGCTCCACCCTGGGATGCCCTCTGGGCTCAGTGCAGGTGGTGGGAGAGAGCAGGATGATGGACAAGCTGTCATCACACTGCAAAAAAGGGGGGTCTAAAAACAAGATAAAAACACTAAATCGGAGGGAAAATGTACTCAAAACAAGTGAAATTATCTGTCCATGCAGCAAGATAATTTCACTTGACAAGATTTCTTAAATTAAGATTGTTAAATCTAGAAATAAGAATGTCTACAGAGGTATTTGGAAGGCTTTAAATAAGCCAAACATGCTTTTTAAGATGAGATTACTTAAAATTTAACTTTTTACAATGCTAAATTAAGTGAAATATACTAAGTATAAGCATAAAAATGAGCATAAAATGCTGGTTTTAAGATGAGATTACTTAAAAAGTAACTTTTTACAGCCTCAAAATAAGTGAAATATACTAAATATAAGCAATTACAAACAAAGTCTTTCTTACCTTTAGCAAATTAAACTGAAGATTAGTATTTTTCTCTAAATGTAATATTTTTCTTAACTATAGTATTAGTAAAGAATGTCTAAGCTCTGTCTTAATCCAAGCAGGTTTATCTTAAAACAAGGCTTACTTCATCTTAAAACTAAACCTTAAAACCTAAAGCCTGTCCTTATTTTTATACATCTTACAGAAATCACAACCAGAATGACTTATAAGCAGTGTTGGCACGTTACTTTTAAAAAGTAATTAGTTATAGTTACTTATCCCAAAAAGTAACTGAGTTAGTAACAGAATTACTCCACTATAAAAGTAATTAGTTACCAGGAAAAGTAACTATTGCGTTACTTTTATTTCTTCCCCCTTTTGAGCTCGGCAGTCATTTTAGCGTACTCGGCATCTACATATGTATTTAGAAAATGTATTTCTACATGGCGGACGTCACCTGCTCTCCCCGATATTTTGCCAATGAGGGCTCTGAAGGAGTCTGAGTAAACTGTTGATAAAGGGAGCATGTTCTCAACAACACACCTGCCTATCATTGCATTGCAAGTTTTTGTGAAGCTGTTAGTGGAGCTCACGTTAGCCACACCTAGCCTGCTATCATCATCAACAGCGTCAGCAACGGAGTTTTTGGCCAGTGTTAGTTTTGGTGTATCATGTATTGGGTGACCCAGTTTGCCTGTTTCCTGTGCCAGTTTTGTGAACAAACATATGTCATCTTCTGCTTGAAGTCAGAGCAATAAACTCTGTTTTTTCAGATGCTTTTTGTGTGACTCTTGAATCAAGCAAGTTGAGTTTGTTACTGAATCTTAAAACAAGATTTATTTTGATGAGACTTTGGGGGAGAGATGTAATATATCTTATTTTAACAGTTATTTACCCCATTTTAAGATGTCCTGCCTATTTGAGACAAAAAAGATAAGGTTTGCTTGATATTAAATTATAGTGTAAAGTTGAACACTTAAAAATAAGAAATTAACTCGTAAAACAAGACAAATTATCTAACACTTCTAAATCTAAGTTTTTTTTTCTTGGTAAGAACCAAATAATTTGCAGTGCACTGCTGGTGCAGGAGTCCAACCTGCAGGTCACTGTGTGATGGCCCCTGTGTGTCTGTGTGTGCTTTGACTTGTGTTGTCTTTGAGGTAGGGGCTGGCTGCAGTGGACCTGATTGGTTATTGGAAGCACCTGGGCTCAGTGCTCCACAGGATAAAAGCCTCAGCTTCTTGCCAGCCCTGACTACATTTGCACCTTTTGGTTTTGTTACCTTTTGTTTACTTTATTGCACCACACCCAACATACCTTCATATACATGCACCCACATGAACACCACTGATATTGCTGATTGAAACACATCCCATTCTTTAGTGATTATTTTGATTTATAATAAAATATGGACTTGTCAGTTTTTGTTGTCCTTTTCCCGTCCTTTGTCATGGCCTAGAGCCAGGTTTGTGGGGCTCGTCCGTTTTTGTTTGGTCACAATATTCATAGGTTTGGTTGTGGATTGTAGTTTCTTAGTTGGAGTTGTGCTTATTGCTTTGGTGCACACGTGCGTAAAAGTTGTGTGGGGGACGTTTGCGCATTTGGGGTTCCTTTGTTTATCTTTGATATAAATATTGTTGGTTTGGTTAGGAGTATGATTTGTTTGTTTTTTTTGAAGGAAAGGACGTAGTACTTGTTGGCTGGCGGATTAGAGGACCTAGGTAGAGTTTGGGTCCAGGAGCAGTAACAGGTGATCCGGGTGACTGGCACTGGTTCTGGTGCGCACTGCAGTTTTGACGGTGCAGAGTTTTCCCTGGTAGGTTGTAGTGGCGTTCCCCTTTGGGTTCGTTGGGCTGTCCTGAAAGTGTTGTGGCCAACGTGGGTGAAGCATTGCTTGGGAGTACATCCGTGGTTTTCGGGAGGGTTACTAGCGTGCTAGTCGCTCGACTGATCCATCGGGCTTTAGTACATAAATACCCACCACAAGTAGCCGCATGAAGACTAGGGGGGAGCTTAGTTAGGGCAACTGGGTGGTTAGATAGCGGGGAAACTCCAAACCGATGTGGGATTAATTCTCCGATGCGCACAGAAATTTTGCAGTGTCTGGTCGGGCCTGTTTACGCGTGTTGGTCAGTTTTTATGCGTAAAAGTTACCTATCGAGATGGCTGAATGTGAGACCTTTATTGCGGCTCCGTCAGAGGAAGCCCTGGAGAAGTGCACAAAAGAGCAGTTACTTAAAATTGCGGCGCATTATTCAGTGGTTGTGGGGGATAAGCGACTCAAAGAGAATATCAAGACTATTTTGAAGACAAAACTGGTTGAATTGGGGATTATAACAGATCCGAGTGAGTTTCATCCAGTGACCTCTGCTTTTCCTGTCCAACGAACATCGGCTCCTCAGCACTGGCATCAGTGGTCTTAATTTGTTCTGCAGGTTCACTGATGTCATTGAAAGCAGGTCCCAGCAAACTCACAAGCAGCGATGAGGCTCTTCTTTTGGGAGCAGAGGGGCCTGCTGAGTCTGACACATTGTCATCCACGGACAGCAACTCTTCCTTGGTTCCTGAACTTCCTGTTCCACCAGGCGCTTCATCTGCTTCTGTCCTACCTCTCCTCTCATACTGTGTTAATAAATAATAAATAAGAATAAATAAATAAGAGCAGAAAACAGCAGTTAGCAGCACTTTCTCAGCCAATGCTGCAGCTCACATCACAACAGATAACTATTTTTCTCAGTCTTATCATTTTACTGACTGTGTAGCTGCTTATTTAACATTACATTGTTATTACAATTGAATTGAAAGTTATTCCATAAGTTTTACAAGTAGAAATTAAATTACCTCCAGGGATGCAGCCTCTGAAGTCACTCCTGCGTAGACGTCTAATCTCTCCTCCTCTGTCAGGAAAGGTAACCCCTTAAAGCGAGGATCCAGGGCAGAGGATGTATGAAGCATCTTCTTCTCTGCCCCACTGTTGTACCTTTTAAGGAGACCTGTTCTGATGCCATTCTTCACATCGCGGATCAGTGGTTGGTCTCCAATAGTGTCTGACATGCTCTGGAGGAGTTGGGCATATACTGGTGCAATGAGGCTGACTGTAGGACTGCTCTCCTCTGACATAAAAACAGTGGCATCCTTCACTGGTTTTAATGTCTTCACTGCTTCCTCCACGTTAGCCAGATCTGCTCTGCTGAGAGTGATGATGTCACTTTCATCTACATTTAGGGCAGGCGACAGCAGGGTGGCATGCACTGCAGCTTGCAGTTGCAAAAACCTCTCCATCATATCATGAGCACTATTCCACCTTGTGGCGACATCAGTTATCAGTTTAAGTGGACTTGTCAGTTTAAGAACAACTCTCTGGTTTTCTTCAAATAGGTGCTTTGCCTTTGCACTGCGGTGGAAGTATGCTGAGATACGTCGGACTCTGCCCAGAAGCCTGGAGACCGCTGCGCAGCGAGGTTCAACGTATGCGCGAAGTATTTAACATGAGGGAACTTCCCAATTTCAGCAGCACTTGTCATATTAGTGGCGTTGTCCGTCACCAGAACGACACTTTTATCCGTTAGCTGCCATTCCTCCACAACATCCAAGAGTAGCCTCGCCATATGAGCACCAGTGTGGCTCTCAAAAACTGCTCTCGTCTGCAGCACATGTGATACAATCTGCCAATCCTCGCCAATATAATGTGCCGTTATGGTTACATAGGACTCTATTGCGACTGAAGTCCAGGCATCACTTGTAATGGCTACACGGCTGGCTTTACACATTGATTCCATTACCTTTGCTTTGGTTTCATTGTACAATGCGGGAAGCACAGAATCAGTGAAGGTGGCTCTTGTCGGTAGCTTATACCGGGGCTCAATTGTTTTAAGCATGTGGCGAAACGCCACATTTTCTGCCACAGAATAGGGTCGTAGATCCTTCGCTATGAAACATGCCACCGATCGTGTGATCCTCTTTGCTCTCTCGTAGTTGTGTGGCAACGTTGACCCTAGCGACTCGTCAATTCTTGGCTGGGATGTGTTGACTTTTTGTGTTGTTTTTGTTGTTGAAGCTAACTCAGGATGCCAACGATCAACATGGTTCGTGAAGTTAGTTGTATTGCCAACGTGCTTGATTTTAGTGTGGCAGGTTTTACACACCGCGTAAGTCTTGTCTAGTTTCCCATTAACTTCGTAGAATCCAAAATGTGTCCAGATGTCCGCTTTCCAAGCTTTGGGTGCGTTTTTTAATTACCCGTCTATCGCGGTCATCTCCCTCCGCCTCAGCCATCTTGATTCTTTAGTGTTGTTGTTGTTATAGTAACTAGTGCTGCCACTTAGCATGTAGCTACAGGCTGCGCATGTCATTCCAAAGTTGCTCTGGAAATGCCCCCGGAAGTAATTGAAACTTCACAACTTTATTGTCCACTCAAGGCCAGAAAATAAACAGTGACATAATCGATTATGGCACGTTGCCGCATTGATGCTGAATCTTGCATGCCCCGCATTGCAATGCATCGCTGAATCAATTATTGTTGACACCACTAGTAAATACTATCAAACCAGAGCAACACTTATTAGTGGCTCGGGTGCAGTTGCTGGGTCCGGTATGGTTGGGACTGATCCTTTTATGAGGATCGTTACTGAAGCAGTCAGATGTGAAATGGTTAGCACACACAAACAAACTCGCAAAAACTGTAGCCAGCGCATTGTCGTTAAAAATGAAATGCAACCACCGTCTCTTCTGTTCTCCTTTAGCTGGGACAGAATATAAGCACTTTTGTTGATTTTTACAACCAACAACAGAGCAATTTGCATGTCTAGCTGTCTTGCTCTCAGCAATGACATTGTGAAACACTGCTATCTTACGGAATGACACACCGAACTTCACCTCAGGGGTGAACATCCCCCTCTTGGATATCTCCGGGGAGAGGGCGGAGTGTTTTAGCACAGAGGAGGCCAACCTATGAAATGAAATCTCTCCTGTCATTACGTAACGACAGGAGCTGAATCTGAACAGCCGGTAGGAGCTCTGTGTTACCAGTGGGTGGGCTTGTTTGCTTTCCTCACTCTGGGAGTTGGTAGGCTCAGGGAGGACCAGCTTATACATGTAGAGACCAGAGAAAACGTGTTTTTCATAATATGGGACCTTTCACTGACAAATGATGTGTTTCTCTGTTCGTTGACTGTGTTCGTCAGTAACACATCATTGTTGATCTTATATTCAATAATTTTCATTCCAACAGCAACAAAGACATTCATTGGTGGTAGAGTTGTTCCGATTCTGATACCAGTATCGGAAATCCCTCCGATACTGCCGAAAATGCTGGCATTGGTATCGGCGAGTACTGGAGTCCAGGCACCGATCCGATACCACGTAATTTATAAGAAATAGGAATCTATTTACCGGCTATAAGTGTTGGCTTCCACCAGAGGGCACTCTGCAACAGGTCGAGTCTATGACACCTGACTGACGTACAGGACGGCCAGTCTGAGATCTCTTCTTGAACTCGTCACAGGTCGGAGGTCAGAGGTTACAGGTCATCACACATACGCAAATGCGCTACATATTTAAAAAACAAGCGAGCTAAGTGTTGTGTATAAACAGGACGCTGGACGAGAAGTTTATGCACGCAACTCTGTTTACTTTCGATCAAAACGAAACTTAACTGTTTCAGACACAAACAGCTGCATACTGAGCATACAGCGAGGCGTTACCAAACAAACACAGATTAATTCAACAGACATTTGGGGCTCCGATGTGTGCGCCATGTCTTTGCTAGGTTTAATGTCACACTGGCTGATTTTAAGTAATTTAAATGCCTTTTTTATTTTACAATATTGTGGCAGCACTTTAATTAAAAAGAAAAAAAAAATCTTCCTAGATTTATTTAGATAAGTTGCTGTTGCACTACTGTTTTATACTGTTCTATTCAAAAATGAATTTAAAAAGAAATGGCTTCCATTTGCTGTATTCATTCAGTGTGACCAAGGGTTTAACCTGAGCCAGGCCTCACCACAATGATAATCATATCACAGTAATGCAGCCATAGTATGATGGGGTTTTTTTTCATATCACACTGGTATCAGGATCGGTACACGGTATCGACCCATACCCACACCACAAGTACCGGAATCGGTATGGAGAGGAAAAATGTGTTTCACATGTTTGAATCGTCAGCACCACATAAACACTGGTTTGTATCCAACATTTCTAAGAAGGCGACTGTAGCATCAGTGTCATTTCAGAATTGAAGGTAGAGGAAGTGTTACAGAAAAAAGAGAAGAGAAAACAGATCTGAGGAGAGATGGAGAGAAATGCTTTTGCGCCCTGTCAATGTACACCAGGGAATTGGCAACTTTAATGATAGAGGGCCACAAAAATGTTATCCTCACTACCTGAGGACCAGATTGTAATCGCACTTCTACCAGTAGGATACTGTATTCCCATTCACATTCCTGGGTGGTATACAATTATTTCAGTGCATAGATGACTCAAAAAACATCATTCAATAAAATAACACAGGCACAAAGTGCAACAATAATAACAAAAAACAATATTTATGTTTGATGTGCATTTCTACTATCTGCCCACCTATTCTATGACATATTTATGCCACGAAGGAGCAATGGGAGATTTTGAGCACAGAAAAATATATTTTGCTAGCACATACGTTTTATTTTGAAAATGATTTTTCCCTGGGTAAAACATAATTTAATTTTTAGAAACAGAAATATATTGTGTGCTCAATAAATGTATTTACATGTTTTCTTTTATGCATTTTAAGGTGCAACAATAACCTCTGCGCTCACACAAACTCTTACTGGCTGCGCTGCAGACCGCTTACTCTTGCTCTCAGTCTCTCCTTCCGTGCGCTCAACTTCCTCTGCACATTGGCTCAAGTTAGCACTGCGTTAACAACAGCTAATCTGAATCTAGTGTCTGATCTCCAAGTCTCCCACTGGGTTGACTTTGTGGCACATTTATATCGCAGTGCCAACTTGAGCGACTATTTGTCATCATTGCTGCACTCTGTCCTCCGAGTCGGAGCGCATCCTTGTTGTGCACTCCCGTGTTATCCATGTAGAAGCCGTGGAGAGCAAGCGTGGACATATAAAACAGGCTCCACTAACACCTCTCTATTAATTAAAAAGATAGAACATGTTTGCGTGGGGTGTGATCCGGGCAAGAAAAGTAGCCCTCTCTCTTTCACCAAGATACAAATTGTTTGCATAATGTTCCTTCCGACAACACTATGAATTCTTGATGTTTGGCTGCCGTTTGACTCGCCAGCCGCCCATCCCTGATGTACACTATATACGGTGCCCCATCTGAGGCACAACAGCTACACTGTAAAATTTTTCACTGTAAATTTACAGTAAATTACTGGCTACTAGTTGCATTCCTTTCACAGTAATTTTACAGTAATTTATTGTGAATATTTCACAGTAATGTACTGTACATGTTTCACAATAATGTACTGTAAACATTTCACAGTAAAATACAATGTATCTACAGCTGTATACTGTAACTTCACAGTTGCCATGCCCATGGAATTACTGTAATATAGCAGTATTTAGCTGTGGAATTACAGTATCTTGCTGTATGTAAATTACAGTAATTGCCTGTATTTTTTTAATTTTTACTGTAAAAGTAGTAGCCAGTAACTTACTGTAAATTTACAATTTAAAAAAATACTGTAACATATTGCAAATTTGACTTGTTACCTGTGATAATACCACACAAACATGCTTTGGATTTGCTAAATTAAAAGGTCAAAACAAGAACAAAGAAAACAAAGACAATACTCATTTTAATTTTTTAATAATTATAAAATCTATTTATAATATCAAATTCAACAATTTACTAGAGCTGTCTCATAACATAACATAAACATGAACATGAATTTTCATTTCTAAAGAGCAGATTCAGCTATTAAGTGCTGATATATTCATTCCCTGTCTAATGTCTATATTGATACCAGTATTGATGTGTTACATGGCTGGGGTAGTTATGTAATCAGGTTACAGCCCAAACCATACTTTGATATCACTAACTGAATCCTTGAATCAGTCACTCAATATTAAATCGAATCAATATCAAATTGTGATTAATCAATAGCAGGAAATTGGTTACCATACACAACCCACATGTCAATTTTCAACTTTAAACATACAGTATAAACAATGCAGTATAAACAATTAACAACTTATGAACATAATATGAACATACTTAAGTCAACTACGTAACAATTTCATATTTACATTGACCACTGGAAGTCAACAAGCTTCCTTTGGACCGTGCTCACGTGTCGACCTATGCCTCCACGCTTCTTCTTTGAATTTGAGCCCATCTCAGGGTTAATGCCCAAGAAGCAACTGTAAACAATAAAGCAAAAACAACTTTCAGTTTTACAGATTTAATATTGCAGTGTTTATCCAAGGCACAGTGGTGCCCCTTCCTCTTTAACAAAATCCAACCTACACCAAAGAAATTAGCATTGAAAGCCAAGCAAGATACAAGCAAGCAAATCAGTCGTGTAGAAATTGAGATATACATGCAAACATTGTAATGAAAATAGTAATGGAAATTCCTGAGACAATAATGCACTAAAGTTGATTAAGTTTACCAAACATATCCACAGCTCACAGGTGGTGTGCTCTTTTTGCCATGCTATCAAAAGGAGAAAGTTGAGGAGTGCTGGGCTGCTGAATTTGATTCAGATTGTCCAAATACAGAGGATGCTCATGTGGTCCCATCACCACCTGTCCTTCAGTGGACAGCATCCAA
>CAEMYA010001676.1:26204-38581 GCA_903131615.1 Diplodus sargus | reverse complement strand
TGCTGCATTAACCACATATACACAACCTGGATTTCATCACTTTTCTCATGTCTTTGCTCTGACAGAGTCAATGCTCCTCATGTTTTCATCAGATTGACTAAATGGATGTTGATTGAATGATATTGTCTGTATGTGACTGTGAAGGAGCACAGAGTAACACTGTACACTTGATATTTTCCACTGTCTTCTCCTCTCAGCCTCATGAACAATGTTAGTCTAATGGCTTCATTTTCTACACTTTTTCCAGGACTAATAGCTGGAGACAGCATCTCTCCTGTAGAAAATGAAGTCAGTGGAAGAGAAGGACAATCTGTCACACTCAGATGTCGCTATGAGACAAGTGATGATGATGTTCTCCTTTACTGGTACAGACATCATTCTGACCTTCAGGCTCCTCAGTTTATACTCAGGAAAGGAGAGGGATCATGGAGTCATCTAGACTATATTCCTAGCAATCGATATGAATCTGAAACAACACGAACATCAACTACACTGACCATCACAGAGCTAACCCTGGCAGACACAGCTCTCTACTACTGTGCTCTAGAAACACAGTGATACAAAGTGTAGAAGAGGCTGTACAAAAACCTGAACACAGATATCTGACTTCTCTTCAAAGAGGAGGGAAGTGGTATTCAAACCACAGCTTCATATCAGATGGATTCTGCTAATTCCTGTTTTATCACAGTCACTGTGGTTACAGCTGTTAACTCAGTGACTCCAAACCAACGATGAATTGTTTTACCTCTCTGGATGATGAGGACACACCTGCTGTCACTGAGTTATACTGCTAGTCATATATCACACTGATACTTTTATCATGAATTTGCATTCTGTTCAGTAGAGTTCATGTCATGTGACCCACTGATGCAAACTCAAAACCAAATTGTATTATTACTTCGACAAATCAGTATTTTTTGTCAAGTGACATGAAAGCAAATGATAAAACATGCTGAGTTTTCTAAAAACAATATTAATATTACAAATTAAAAATATATGATAAAAATATGACATGTACATTTTTATCCATAATCTTCACTAATAAGGTCAAGCCAGCAGGAAGGTATTGTAAAATAACATGAACTTTGTTTCAGTCAGACAGTAATTAATTGACGGACCCTGAGTGAAACCTCTGTGTTTCAGAGGTCAGCTGACGTCCTCTGACTGCCAACACCGGGACAAACTGATAACACTGGATCCAGAGACAATGTCTGTCCAACATCCAACCTAAAACTGACTTCACTGTGGGTGGAATATATAAAATCCAGTCTATAAATTAAAATATTTGTAACAAATACATGGCACATGAAATAACTGACTAACAAAATCAGACTGTTTGATGAACAATAATGATCAACCATGAGACTTTAGAAGAGACAGTCTGACAGATGGAAACAATCTTTCTGGTTGGAGCTGAAAATCAACTTTGTAGGTGATTTATGTTTGTACAGGACTCTAATGATGTGACTGGTCCTCACATGTGGACACAATAACGTGAACAGTATTGTTTGAGACAAGTTTCCAATCAGTCATTAATATGGTTGTCATGTGGAAGTGAAGGGGAGCACATTGTCAGATTAAAGATTGAGCCGAGTCAGGACCTTCACCTGTGCTGTCAGGTGTAAATCAGTGTGACCTCATCAGCTGCTTCTTACCAGATGGAAATGATGGAAGTTAGTGAATAACAGCAGCACAGCAGTGACAAACACACTATCTGTCAGAGCTGTAAGAGGAAGGAGGGAGGGATTAAGGGAGGAGAGAAACTGAGACTCAAGTTCAGAAAAGACAAACTCTCACAGTGGAGTTTCATACAAAAACAGATTGTCTTGATCTTAAGATGCTGTCAGTGAACTTCAGTCTGTCTGTCACTTTGTTTCTGCTCACAGTAACAGGTAGGTGACATAATTCACTTTACAAGAGCTTCAGTGATGAAATATTTACATCACAAAGTTACAGAGTTATTTCCTCCTTCAGGTGTCAGCTGTGCAGAACTCAGTCCAGACAAGAATGAAGAGTCCAGTTTAGAAGATAGCACTGTGACTCTGTCCTACACATACTCCAAACAAGCTGATAGCAATGATCATTTCTTCTGGTATCAACAATATCCAGGAAAACCACCAGAGTTTCGGCTCCACATTTCAGGGCTGAATGTTATAAGACCTGCAGAGTCTCTAAAATCAGACACAAAGTTCTCGACTAAACTGTCTGAAGAAAAACGTGGTGTGTATCTGCAGATCTCCTCTGCTGCAGTGACAGACTCTGCTGTGTACTACTGTGCTGTGAGGCCCACAGTGACAGGAAACACCAAAACTCTGTACAAAAACCTTTGGAGCAAAGACAACACAATACTCCAAAACATCCACGAGAGGGAGTCACATACTGTTTGACTTCAGCTGGGTGTTAATATGACATCTACCATCTTTGGACTCACCAAGTCACAAACACAAAATAGTGGAACTGATGAGTTTTTATGTGTGAGATCATTGCACTACATTATTGTTTGGTCCAGAAGACAAATAGGAGGATAAAATAATCACTGGTTAATTTTACTGACACATGATGTGTTTGTATGTTGATTGTTTTAATCATCACATCATTGTTGATCAAATATTTAGTTAATTTTTTTCCAACTGGAACAAAGACGTTCACCAATGGACAGAAGAATTTCTGTCAAACTAAGAGACATTGTGTGAATTTGGAGTATGAGTAGAAACTTGAGCTGACCTGAAGTCAGTATTCAGACACTCAGACTGTTTAAACTGAAGAAGGGCTGCTTGAGCAGCTCTCCTTGCTGACACTTAAAGAAATCATGTTTATTGAGACTGAACAGAAAAGAGTCTGGAGAGAGAAATTCATGTTTCACAGTTGGGACTTTGTCTATATAAAGAACCCTCCGATTTCAAAAGAAGTGGGATTAATTAATTCCAGCATGTGTTTCACATGTTTGACTCATCAAAAAAACAAAAATATATCTATACATCAGTGAAACATGATGTATATGTCGGCGATTGCAGCATCAGCATCATCAGCATCATTTTGAAGTTGAAGAAAGAGGAAGTTTAACATAGAGGAGAGAAAATACAGATCTAAGACGAGATGGAGAGAAATCGTGTTATCATCAAAATTTGTAATTATCCCTAATAATTAATTATTATCGTAATTAATTATTATTGACAGCCAAGTTTAACCCAAAACTCCCCATTAATGTCAGATTGTAGATTCTGGACTGTCTTCATCAAAGGTATCAGCGTAGTTTGATGATAAAAGAATTCTGCAGAGGCAAGGCTGGATGGAATGATGGAGCAATCTTTATTGAAACAGATCTCAAGCCTGCATCCGAACCAGCAGCCACTCTCTTGTGTTCTTAAATCTGTGGCAAAGTTCTGCAGAATGCTTTGCCCTCTGCTCTTCCAGAAATCCTCACGAACCTTCAATCTTAGGAAATCTACAAGTAACCACTTCTCGTTTTCTCCATTGCGGGCCTTGTTAGAGTCCCTTCTCCAGTACACACCTACTTATCCTAACTGGTCACATTGATGAATTAAGGGTCGATCTCTCTAATGGAATAAAAAGGGAGTTGACCTGTCTCCCTGCTCATCTCCCATAACTCATCTAACTTGGCTGCAGTCAACTTAGGTCTTCTCCCCAAAATGGCCTTTCTGTCCTTCTACAGGAACATAAACATGTATTCATCTTTCACCATTTGACGTGACGGTCAAAGTCAGTTTAGTGCTTTATGGTGGCATTGCCGTCTGCTAACCTTTGACACACCCACAGCTGAAAAACAATTACGAGAACCCTGGACCTGCAAGCGCCACAACGTCTACATTCCTTCAGTCACACAAGCAGAAACAATTAGCCTTTGTTAAATCTAAACGAAGTAAAATCAAAGATCAGAATGTGTTGCCATCCAGATACCTCAAGACAAATCACCATATATGGTGCCCCGTGTGAGGCTGCTTAAACATGTATCTCTGCATGTTACCAGTAACAAGATTAAGTTGTACAGTGATGAAAAAAAGTCTCTTCATTAGAAGTATAGAATAAGTACGTCATCTCTTTAAAACCCCTGAAAAGATGATCCATCATTGAAATCATCAGCACGACATTTCTGTAATTAATTCCAGTAATCAGCTGTTACAAACTGCTGCCTTCAGTCTGTTAACCAGGAGGAAGAAGAAGAGGTAAAAATACAGATCTAAGAGAAGACGGAGAGATTCAGGGAGGAGCTGAGCTGTTACTGAACTATAGAAGAGAAAGGAACTTCCATATTCAGTAGAGTTCAATGCACAAACCAGAAACATTACCGTTATTCAACATGCTGTCACTGGACTATTATGGGCTGTCTCTGATGTTTCTCACTATTATAACAGGTATGTTACATTATGATTTTATTCTGTCAAGTTAAATTCTAATGTTTTCTGAAGGCAGTTCATTTCATTTGAGTTTTTTTTAACATAATATAAAACGTATTTTTCTTCCTTTAGGTGTCAGCTGTGAAGAACTCAGTCCAGTCAAGAATGAAGAGTCCAGGTTAGAAGACAGCACTGTTACTCTGTCCTACACATACTCCAAACAAGCAACTGGTAGTGATTATTTCTTCTGGTATCGACAATATCCAGGAAAACCACCAGAGTTCCTCATCTCTCACTTGGCAAAAGGAGGAATATTAATTAATCAAAACTCTAGACTGTCTGTTAAAGTGACTGATGATGAAACCAAAATGCATCTGCAGATCTCCTCTGCTGCAGTGACAGACTCTGCTGTGTACTACTGTGCTGTGCAGCCCACAGTGACAGGAAACAACAAAACCCTGTACAAAAACCTTTGGAGCAAATACAACAAAATACTCCACAATATCCACTAGAGGGAGTCACACACTGTTAAACTTCAGCTGGATGTTACTGTGACGTCTACCATCCTTGGACTCACAAAGTCACAAATACCTAATAGTGGAACTGATGAGTTCTATGTGTGAGATCATTGCACTACATTATTGTTTGATCCAGAAGACAAATAGGAGGATAAAATGATCACTGATTACTTTAACTGACACATGATGTGTTTCTCGGTATGTTGACTGTGTTCATCAGTAACACATCATTGTTGATCTAATATTTAATAACTTTATTTGCAACATGAAAAAAGACATTCATCAGTGGACAGATGGACTTCTGTCAAACTAAGAGACATTGTGTGATATCGAAGTATGAGCAGAAACCAGAGCTGACCTTTAACTGACCGTATCCCTACGCTGACACTCTGACCCAAACAGGTGATCTGCGAGTGGCGAAATACACTGTGAGGCCCAGTTGCGCTAATACGTAGGGATACGGAGGTTCTATGGTTGAGAAAATGTAGTGCCAAAAGAAAAGGCGGTCTGACGGCGATGTGAAGCGCCTTTTTTTAGATGGTTAGAACACACTTTTTCTCTGAAGTCCACTCCAGTTCAAAGCTGAGCGTCTGGGCTCGAGTGGCTCACTGCTCCTCCAAATCAACAATTACGGTAGGGAACAGACCCCACTTCAAAAAACCCAAACTATCCCTTTAAAGCCAGCGTTGGGGCGACACAACAAATGCCATCTCTGTGTACTTGTGTAATGACATGGTTTCTATTGAGTGTTGTTGAGAGACAAATTTGACAAGTTTGAGTTGGGAGCAAATATTTACAGACATCATGTGAGATGTTATTAAGAAGTGGTTAATGCTCGCAGACTCCATGCAATCTTACCCACATGTTTTGGGCATGCCCCAAGCTGTCTGAATTCTGCCATTTATTTTTCAAACAATTTAAGATATATTAGGCATAACTCTAATTCCAACCCCACATATTGCTATTTTTGGCGAGCCTCCAGACGACCTCCGTACCACAGCCATATAAAATAACGTTATCGCTTTTGCCTCCCTTATTGCTCGTAAGAGAATTCTTTTATTATGGAAGTCTCCTCAACCACCATCAGTCAAAGTCTGGCTCCATGACATTTTAGGTCTCCTGAAACTGGAGAAGATCAAATTCTCACTTAGAGGGTCATCTGACAGGTTCTGTACTCATTGGAGACCACTACTTAACTATCTAGATGGGCTGCCAGCTCGGGAAATTTAGTTGAAAAGTCCCAACACATATATATGTGACACTCACACCACATTGACTAATTTATGCAGTGATGGACGGGCAGATGATGAGGCGAACTTTCTGGCAAGTTCAGAGAATGGCGAGCAGACTCTATGATCCTCGGTCATCGGGACACAGTCAGATGATGACCTCTGTACAGTCAGTTCAGTGAAGAAGCTGGTTTCCCTTATTCAAGATGAAGATATCAGGCTCAGATAACATCTATCTGGGTCCACAGAGGAGACACACAGCATGTGTTCTCTGGTCTTGTTGTGTTGAGTTGAAATGCCGGGAGCCAAAAAGTCATAGAGTTAACTGCATAAAAAAGGAGGAACACAAAATTAATGATTATTAGTTGAAACTCACTCATTCTGTCATCAATTTATGCAAAATATCACGAGAACCAATGGCAGCACTCAGAGCTTGTAAATTGAATTAATCCAATAACAGTAACAAAGCAAATAAACATGATCTTATCTGTAGCTAAAGATTACACAACAGTGAAACACATCCAAAACAATGAATGATAATATAGTTACAATTATATTTAAATTATACTCTAATCAAATACACTCATGTGGTGCTAACATTTCCTTACATCATCAGACAGCAGAGTGGAATCCTGTAAATGAACACAACACGGCACAAAGAGCCTTTTGATTAAACCATCAAAATGTAGATGAAATAATTGAGTTTCTTCTTATATTCCTGTTTTAAGTCCGCTACAATCATCATGAAGAACACTGGAGCCGAACAGATGAAATGTAAATGAGATGTAAATGTAGAGAGTTCCTCAACAGATGATACAGATGAAGGACCAATGATGTGAAGGCCCAGATCCATCAGAGTATCAATGTTCTTCCTCTCTCTCCTCCCCTCTCACTGCAGACATGAAACACTGGCTGAGAAACATCCTGATTCTGACTCTCTGGCTAGGTAACTCTTTAAACCTACTGATTGTTCTCCTTTAATCAATCATCTTTATTGATTCATCTCTTCCTCTGCATGTTCTCTTCTTCCTCAGAGTGTAAAGGAGCAGACAGAGTGATCCAGCCAACAGGAGATGTTATTGCTGCTGAAGGAGACACAGTTACACTGGACTGCACATTTGAGACCAGTGCAACAAGTTATCCTTTCTGGTACCAACAGGATGGAAACAACAGCCCTAAATTCATACTGAGTCGCGTTCAACTGGATGACGGGAACACAGCAGATGAGTTTCAGGAAAGATTTTCATCCACATTGGATTCAACCTCAAAATCAGTTCCTCTGAAGATCCAGAAGCTTCAGCTGTCTGACTCGGCTGTGTACTACTGTGCTGTGAGGCCCACAGTGACAGGAAACACCAAAACTCTGTACAAAAACACAAGCTGACACCCTGACAAGCTGCTGGAAGCCTTTTTTCTTCCACACTGTTGTACTGAACTTTTTACCTCCACTAGAGGGCGACATCATCCAGTAGGCAGTGCACTACTTCTGCACTGTGCTCAACCATTCTGTCAATAATAACTGCTGCTGTGAAGAGAACAACTCTCACACTGAATGTTGAACATCAGCTAGTTTCTCCTGTTCATTTAAACCTTGTTGTAGAGATGGAACATTGGCTGTGGATTATTCTTGCTGCTCTGTTCTGTGGTGAGACACAAAACACAACAAGTTGACTTTTAAGACCGTTTTATAACATGTAACTGAGCTGTGACTGATTTTAATTCTCATGATATAGAAAAGCAGATTAGATCATCTTTGTTTGCATCTTGTACACAACTCATATTTTATCATCAGACAGCAGTCAGTAATAATCACAACTATTCTACATGTCTCTGGCTAGGTAACTCTTTAAGCCTATTGATTGTTCTCCTTTAATCAATTGTCTTTATTGATTCATCTCTTCTTCTGCATGTTCTCTTCTTCCTCAGAGTGTAAAGGAGCAGACAGAGTGATCCAGCCAACAGGAGATGTTATTGCTGCTGAAGGAGACACAGTTACACTGGACTGCACATTTGAGACAACAATAGCAAGTCCATCTTTGTTCTGGTACAAACAGGAAGTAAACAACTTTCCAAAGTACATGCTGAAATGTTTCTCACAAACAGTAGAACTTGCTGCTGACTTTGAGAAAGACAGATTTAATGCTACAATCATCAACAAGTCAGTTCCTCTGAAGATCCAGAAGCTTCAGCTGTCTGACTCTGCTGTGTACTACTGTGCTCTGCAGCCCACAGTGACAGGAAACACCAAAACTCTGTACAAAAACCTTTGGAGCAAAGACAACACAATACTACACAACATCCACTAGAGGGACTCACACACTGTTAAACTTCAGCAGGATGTGATGATACAGCCTGGAGTGTTTTCAATCATGAGACACAGTTGTGACAACGAGCTTCACACATGAAGACAGTTTGACATTTGAATCTCTTCCTACTGACTGCAGAGGAGCTTCGTGACAGAAGCGTTTGATTCGAGCTGTGAACATCAGACAAAACACAACTCAATACACTAATTCACAGTCTACATTCAATTACAGCATTCCACCTCTGTCAACATGGAAAAACTCGCTGCAGTTTTGTTCTTTTCAACTCTCGTAGGTACGGATGTTTTTCTCAATGTGTGATTCAAATGATGGATTTCTGACTGAACTGAACTCTAAATACAAGATGTTGTTTCCTTCACTAGGTAACACACTGGAAGATGATATTGCTGCCAGCAGAGCTGAAGTGTTTTCCTCAGAGGGCAGCAGTGTCACTCTGTCCCGTAACTATTCAGTTAAAGCTGATAATCTCCAGTGGTATCGACAGGATCCTGGATCAGCTCCTCAGTTCCTTCTCCTGATCACTGATACAAAAGAACCTTCAGTGGTGAGAGCAATACCTCCACACCCTCGACTGACTGCCGAACTGAATGACAAGAGAAATCGAGTCCATCTGCAGATCTCCTCTGCTGCAGTGACAGACTCTGCTGTGTACTACTGTGCTCTGCGGCCCACAGTGACAGGAAACACCAAAACTCTGTACAAAAACCTTTGGAGCAAAGACAACGCAATACTCCACAACATCCACTAGAGGGAGTCACACACTGTTAAACTTCAGCAGGATGTGATGATACAGTCTGGAATGTTTCCACTCATGATGAAATGATTTGAAAATTAAACTACAGTGAACATTCCCCTGAATTTTGCCCATGTAACCATGGCAACTCTCTTGCAATCGTTTCACTGGGCTCGTCAGATTTAAAGCAAAAACCTAAAATAGAAAGAAAATATTTTAAAAACAAATCTATTTGAGTGTAAAGTCTGTAGAGGATAGATACAAATAGATATAATATCTCAGAGCTGTGACTGGTTAATGATCAGTAAGAAATGACCATGAGAATTTTTTTTTTCCCATCATCACATTTAAACTGATGGAAATCAAGTTCTGTAGGACAGTTACTGCGTCGACGAGGTTTTTACATAAATGAGACTCTGTCAGACAACAAATCCTCTGAGAACTGAGCTAAAAGCTGAGAATCGTCCTCCAGCATCGTCTTTTATAACTGATAAATATTGAAATGCCCATTAAAATCAAGATGTCAAGGTTCTCACACAGAACCTGAGAAATTAATGGCATTCAGCCTGGAAGTGAGATATTATGTAAAACATATATTATGTATTAATAAATGACGTACACAATTTTAGCAAACAAATGTCATGACATTTAAATAATGACTAAAAAAGAAAGGAAAGAGAGAGATCTTTGAGCTTTTGTCAGTTCCCCTGATGCTTTACCAAGTCCTTAAATATTACACAGCTGTAGGACTGCTAATGAAACCGGTTTTGGTTAATTCCACCTTTTGTCATGTTACCAACAGCGATGCACAATACAGCTTTATCTGCCCACCTACTCTGCCACACTGCTGAGAAACAAGGAGCCTGAAGCAAAGCATGGACGTTCATTCTCCACCTTCAGCATGTCTGGAGCTTTTGACCAAATATCATGGCTCAGGGTCATTCAGAGTATTTTAAACATCACTTTCAACTGCAGGGAACACTGTATCCTGAAACAACAAGAACTCTGGACCAGAGATTGAATGAACATCATCTGTCTGAGAACACCAGACTGAAATCTGTCACAGCGCCGACTGAAAGGACTCAAAGTCATCGACCACAAGTCATCCAACACTTTAACAGAGACAAGACATTAAGACATGACGGCTTCTGATCATTGCTAAGTAAAATATTAATTTTAGTATTTCTTCACTGTAATTAAAGGATTTAATGTTGTTAAAGTGATCCAACACTTTAACAGAAACAAGACATTAAGTATTAGTCTTTCTTCACTGTAATTAAAGGATCTATGAAACAGCCTCCATGTTTCCAGAGTAAAGACTAAATGTTGAGGTGATCAAAGCTTCCTTCTCCTGTCACCTGCCTCAGTCTCACAGTGCTGTGAAGGACTGAAACTGGACATTCAGTCAACATTTCTCTGAACAGCTGGATTCACAAATCACCTCACCGGTTCAACTGAACTTTAGGAGGCAGAGAATCTCTAAAAGGTTTTTCATTGGCTCCACCCACTGACCTTTAACTGAACCAATGAGATGATTTCTGTCTCTGGAGCAGAAGTGTTTGAGGAACTAAAAGCACAATCAGCTTGATGTTGAGGAGAAGAGCTGACATCTGCTGTCTGTTTGACTGGAACAACTCTAAAGACATGTCGCTCTACCTCTTTATACTTTTCTCTCACTTTATAGGTAAGTGATGGAACAGAGACCAAAGTCTCATTAACCTGCTGTCTGAACCACATATTTGGTCTCCTTTAATAACTACAGCTGTATCTATGGACCGTAACAATATCCACAATAGAAAAGGACATTTGGTTTATTAAAGAAGGTCTGCTGAGTCTCTTGATGTCAGAATGTTACAGACGACTAACATGATTAAACCTCATTTTGCAGCACTGGGTTCCATGAACAGCATAAAGCCAGAAAGAAGTGAAGAACGTGTTGAAGAGGGAAGAAACATCAGCCTGACCTGTAAATATGAGGGTGATATCTACAATATCCAGTGGTACAGACAATACCAGAGATCCAGACCAGAGTTCCTGCTCTACATCACAGAGGAAGGACTCATTCATCCAACTGACTCTGAGTTCTCAGCTCACATCAGCAAAGCAGACAAACGTGTGGATCTGAACATCATCTCTGCTGCAGTGACAGCCTCTGCTGTGTACTACTGTGCTCTGCAGCCCACAGTGACAGGAAACACCAAAACTCTGTACAAAAACCTTTGGAGCAAAGACAACACAATACTCCACAACATCCACTAGAGGGAGTCACACACCATGAACCCATTACAGTCTGAGCCAGTGTCACTGGACTGATGACAAACACAACAAAACATCAACCAATAAAGATTCCACACAGAGCTGCTGTGACAACAGACACAAATGGATTGGTTGAGTTGAAGTGAACAAATAATGTGAAGAGCTGATTGGCCCCGCCCATTTAGCCTCAACTCAACCAATGACATCATTCCTCCCTCATTGTGCTGCAGTGGAAGAACACTGCTCATCTGCTGTCTGTCTGGCTTTAATAAATCCAAAGACATGTTGCTTTACTTCTTTTTACTCTTCTGTCACTTTACAGGTGAGTTTTGGAACACAACAGGAATTGAAGTGTTGTTGAACCTGCTGCATTAACCACATATACACAACCTGGATTTCATCACTATTCTCATGTCTTTGCTCTGACAGAGTCAATGCTCCTCATGTTTTCATCAGATTGACTAAATGGATGTTGATTGAATGATATTGTTTGTATGTGACTGTGAAGGAGCACAGAGTAACACTGTACACTTGATATTTTCCACTGTCTTCTCCTCTCAGCCTCATGAACAATGTTAGTCTAATGGCTTCATTTTCTACACTTTTTCCAGGACTAACAGCTGGAGACAGCATCTCTCCTGAAGAAGATGAAGTCAGTGGAAGAGAAGGACAATCTGTCACACTCACATGTCAATATGAGACGAGTGAAACATATGTTAGTCTTTACTGGTACAGACATCATTCTGACCTTCAGGCTCCTCAGTTTATACTCAGGAAAGGAGCCAAAGGGAGAACAGCTGAATATATTCCTGACAATCGATATCAGTCTCAAACAACAGATACATCAACTACCCTGACCATCACAGAGCTAACCCTGGCAGACACAGCTCTCTACTACTGTGCTCTAGAAACACAGTGATACAAAGTGTAGAAGAGGCTGTACAAAAACCTGAACACAGATA
>CAEMYA010001676.1:12815-25032 GCA_903131615.1 Diplodus sargus | reverse complement strand
AGGGAGTCACACACTGTTAAACTGCAGCAGGATGTGATGATACTGTCTGGGATAATATGACAACATTTTCACTCTGAACATTGAATAATATTCACCAGGGTAGCACGGGCAGCAATGAAAACACTATTGATGTTGAAATCAGATCTCAAACACCTTGACAAGAATAATCTATAAAGCATCAAAGATGAATCTAATTTGTTGTTCGTCCAGATTCCTCTCGATTTCAATATTGACTCAACAAGTTGTTGTTTGATGTTTGCCAAACTACACTTGTTTTCACAGACAAAATCTTTACTATGATGAAAACTGAAAGATATCTTGTGTGTAACATTCTAATAACATATATGAGACATTATTAAGTAGTCGGAAGAAGGGGCATCACCTCCATTGATTAATTAATGCCTTGATGGACCATGATGTGGACTTCCCGGAAAGCGTCAAGCATGGCGAGCAGACTCTGTGATCCTCGGTCGTCAGGACACAGCCAGATGATGACGTAGTCGGTTCAGTGAAGCGGCTGGTCTCACTTTTTCAGGATCATGAGTCCGGGCTCTGACAAGGTTTATCTGAGTCCACAGAGGAGACACACAGCATGTGTTCTCTGGTCTTGTTGTGTTGGACACCATCAGGCCTCAATGACTATCGACCAGTGGCCCTCACATCTTACGTCATGAAGGTGCTGGAGAGACTGGTCTTGGTCCACCTGAGGACGCAGGTGAGAGCCCTGCTAGACCCTCTGCAATTTGCTTACCAGCCCCACTTGAGAGTTGATGACGCTGTCACCTACCTGCTGCAACAAGCTTATACGTACCTGGATAGTGGTGGCAGCTCTGTGAGAATCACATTCTTTGATTTATCCAGTGCCGTTAACACCATCCAGCCACTGCTACTGTGGTAGAAGCTGCAGATGATGGGTGTAGACGACACAATGATCTCCTGGTTTACTGACTACCTGACAGGCAGGCCACAGTTTGTCCGTATGGGCAGTGTTCTGTCTGATGTGGTGGTCAGTGATACAGGAGCTCCACAGGGGACTGTGCTGTCTCCTTTCCTGTTCACCGTATACACCACTGACTTTCAGTACAACACCGTGTCATGTTACCTGCAGAGGGTTTCAGACGACTCGGCTGTTGTTGGGTGTATAAGTGAGGGACAGGAGGAGGAGTACAGGGTACTGGTGGACAACTTTGTGGAGTGGACTGGAGAGAATCACCTGCAGCTGAACTTCACTGGGCGGCAATAGCTCAGTCCATAGGGACTTGGCTTGGGGACTTGGACTCATCCTGGCCGAGGTGCCCTTGTGCGCCGTGGCATGTGTTGCAGCCCATTTGCTCATCTCCTCTACACTGTGTTTGTGTGTGCGCATGTCAAATATGAGTAATAAAAAGAATTTCCCAAGTTTGGATTAAAATAGTAAATGAAATAAATAAATAAAATGATGATGATTGATTTTAGGAAGAAGAGGAGGATGGCTTCCCAACCTCTGTGCATTCTGGGAAGGGATGTGGAGGATTATAAGTAACTTGGTGTTACCATCAACCACAGACTGGACTGGAGATCTAACACTGAATCTGTTTACAAAAAGGGGATGAGCAGACTTTACTTCCTGAGGAAGCTGAGATCCTTCAACATGTGCAGCAAGATGTTGGAGATCTTTTATCAGTCTGTGGTGGTCAGTGTACTTTTCTTTGCTGTGGTTTGTTGGGGAACCAGCATCGGAGCCAGCGACACCAACAGACTCAATAAACTCATTAGGGAGGCTCTGCTCTGTGATTGGCTGTAAACAGGACACTCTGGAGGCTGTGGTGGAGAGGAGGACACTGACCAGTGTGAGGTGGAGAGGGTTATCCATGATGGATAACAAACAGTGGAGCAGCTTCTCTGAAAGGCTGCTTCAACTTCGCTATTGTAACAACAGATAGAGGAAATCTTTCCTGCCACAAGCCATCACTTCACTCAGCAACTCTCCCACCTCTGCAGCCCACAGTGACAACACAATACCCTACAACACCCACTAGAGCAGGGGTTCTCAAACTTTTGCAAGCTGGGGCCCCCAAAGCTGGTCCATTGCAGTTGGGGCCCCCCCTCCTCCTCAACATGACACCCCCTCCTCACACATTTCTTTCAAAAGAAAGGTGAGCACAGTTCACAGCTAACACAGTTTAAGAACATTTAAAGCTAATAATAATATTAGCAGTTGTAAAGATTGAAGGCAGTCAGACAGCCATGAATCTAGTTTCTCAGTTTGAGCAGCAGCAGGTTCCTCATCTCATCCCTCATCAAGTGCTGACTGAAAGTTATTATTACAAGTAATCATGTCACATTGAGGTTGCAGACCTCGCGGTTAAAACAGTTCAAATTTGGAGCGATATTTAGCTCCTTTTCCTGTAAGCTAGCATGACATGTTTGGTATCAGCGGATTCATTTAAATTTCAAGATTTCTATAATGCTAAATAAATCTTAAAAACTGAGCCCGTAACAGCCTTCAGAAGACAGTACTGTTAATGCCAGATGATCCACCATCATTTTCAGAGGGTTAAAACAGAGTTATAAAATGAAAATAGCCTATAATCCTTATTTATTTCAGAATGATTTTCATGTATTATAAATAGTTCTGAAATAAAAAGAGTATGTGTATGTGTGTATATATAATACAGTTCAAATTCAGCTATCACTTAAATAGAGTGTTTGGTCAGTAGTTTGGGACTCTCACCTTCCTGCTTTGCAGTAGCAACAGAGGAGAACATTTCTGGTGCATGCAGACTGTGTGACTCAATACAACTTTCAATACAATCCGAGAAATGTTTACATTTTCTGGAATTTAGAAGACTAAATCGCAACAACGATACAGCCTCATACATGTATTTATTCACCCCAGATCCAGTGCCACCACCTGTGAGTCTACAGTTGTGGAGATAAATTAGACGACAAGGGAGACAGTGAGCAGTAACCATGTAACTGTCATGTTGTTCTTGTCACAAATATGGGAATGATAGTTAAAATATCATTAAAATGCATAGTTTTATATAAAACGGCATCAATTTTTTTTTGCCGGCCTATACAAGGGTCCAATTAGATTTCTTTGATGGGGCCCAAAATCCCTGGCGCCCCCCCTGAGTGTATAGCTCATTTGCATATTAAAATTCATTTTCAAAGAAACTTGTAATACAAAAAATGTTACTTTTCATGGGTACTTTCATTGTATAAAGTTTCATTTTGATAGGAGCAAAGGAAAAAAAACAGTCCCATTGGGGTGTATTCTTGCCTGGCCTTATTATCACACATGTCAGAGTGATGAGAATTTTACATTTTTCCTCAACTAGGATTTCTTAGGACTTTTAGTATGTTGTTCTGGACACCTCATAGAAATGATCTAAGCTGCAAAAAATTCTATTCCAATTAGTTCTATTTTGGTTCCAAAATGAGTTACTTTGCCTGGACTAAAAGGAAGTGGCTCCGTGGCTGCTAATGAACTTCTGTAACTTCACTAGTCACAGACTTTTTCTCAATGTGATGCTCCCAGGTGCACCGAGAACACTCAGTACGTCTGGATGTATACTGAAGTCGAGCCATGGTCAGAGCTCGATCAGGCTATTTCACCGGACTGATGACATCGTGCCATTATACAAGCACCAGGTGAGAATCCATTTATTCATTGAGATGTATCTGATTCCACTACAGCAGGGGGCAATATGCACCATTTCAGCTAATTGCTACCGGACCTTCATCCAGTTGACCAATTACGTCACATACAGAACAAGTTAAAGGGACAGCGTGTAATATATCAAGTGTTTAGCGCCATCTAGCTGTGAGGTTCTACATTGCAAAACTCATTATCAAAATATGGACTCTTTCCCAACAGCGTCGAGTATTTCTACTGATTCAAGTAATGAGGTAAAGACGTAGTTAGTTATTAAGGCTACAAAACTAGAGGTTTCTCTGAGCTCCCTCTCAGTTCCGCAGTCAAGCTGGTTCTGAGCAAAAACATGTTTAGCCTTACTACATAGTACCACGTAGTGCTTTGTGTCCCTCTCGGCAGTCCATAGTTTTTTTAAACCGGAAAGACATGGCGGCCTCCATAGAGCTTGCCCGTGCTATGTATATTCAGATAGGTCCTCCTTTGCTCAGGAGGATAAGTCAGATTGTTGGCAGAGGTGATTGTACACCAATGAGGACTTACTTATGAACGAAGACGTTGATTTGAGTTAATAAATTACTTAAATCGTTGCACACTGTCCCTTTAAGGGGCAGCAAACAGGATGCACAGCGGATGGTGAAAACATGGATGACTTCTCCATTGCTGTACATGTTGTACGTACTCTACACTGTTAGTACAAATTAAATGGACGCTATCCCTCATGCTTATGGTGATAACTGAATGCAGATAATATATTCCAATGACTTCCAGGTCAATCCCCTGTGCGGAGACTGTGGTGCTGGTACAGAACGCCACAGCAATTTCAAGTCCCAAGACATGTACATGAAAGACTAAATTAACATCTAACTGCATTACCTGGGTGTGTGAGTCCGACTTTTAGAAATTACATTTAGTACGATTTAAGTCAGACTAACAATTTCAGTTGGACTAATACAATAGTCCAACTTCTTCTAACATCATTAAAAGTACTGACTGTTACACTGCAGCTGGATGCTGTAATCAAATCTACAATGTCCACACTCACAACCAAACTAATCAAGATGCCAGAGTGAATGTGCTGTATCATACATGTCTCTATCTCTGATAATGAGGTGTCATTTCAGTGAATGAGATCATCCACCAGAGGAGTCCTTTCACTATGTTCCTGATTGATCCATGAAACTGAAACTGCTTCA
The DNA here is from genome assembly GCA_903131615.1 of Diplodus sargus. Lineage (NCBI taxonomy): Eukaryota > Metazoa > Chordata > Actinopteri > Spariformes > Sparidae > Diplodus > Diplodus sargus. Next base: position 20,199 of record CAEMYA010001676.1, on the reverse strand, counting down.
CACAACCTGAGTTTGGGCCAGAAGACAAACAAGATACATAACTAGAAAATGTCTCAAGAAATCTGAACATTCTGTGTCACTAGCAGAGAAATGGACAGAGTGCTCAAAAAGTCCACTTAAAGACTACTGCACTTGAACATCATGAGTGAGAGGAGAAGTAGCCCAACATATCATTGTGCATATAAAAGAGTTTCAATTCATCAGACAGTTGTTTCTCTCCAGATTGATTTGAGTGAATTTCCCACAGATTCCTCCTTCAGTGGGACCTTCTTGGATGATGATGACTCAGCATCCCTGTCATTTCTCCAGCTTCCATCAGCCTGAATGTAAACAGACCACAGCAAGAGGAGGAGCTACACAACTGAATATGAAAGGCTTCATTTTAGAAGTGAAGAGCTGCTGTGTTCTCTCTGTTCTTCATTCACTACAACTGAAGATGATGCAGCTCTTCTTAATCTGGATGATGATCTTCATGTTTCATGCTGGTTAGTCAACTTTAATCAAGTTTGTCTTTGATTAAAGTCCCTGTAAAGAAATGCAAATGTGACAGTGAAATATATGCTTGTTCTTTCAGGATCCTCTGAGGATTTAGTGAAACCATTTAAAGATGTGATGCTGGCTGTGGAAGGAGACACTGTGACTCTCTCCTGCAACTATTCAGGCTCTGTTAACTACCTCTGCTGGTATCAACAGAAGTCCAGTTCATCTCCACAGTTTCTCATCGCAGAAGGTTTCGATAATACAGAGAAGTTGTCTTTCACACACGATACACACAGAAAGGAGTTTCATCTGCAGATCTCCTCTGCCGCAGTGACAGACTCTGCTGTGTACTACTGTGCTCTGCGGCCCACAGTGACAGGAAACACCAAAACTCTGTACAAAAACCTTTGGAGCAAAGACAACACAATACTCCACAACATCCACTAGAGGGACTCACACACTGTTAAAATGCAGCTGGATGTGATGATAGAGTCTGGAGTGTTTTCTCTGATAATGAAATGATTTAAAAATCAAACTACTCACAGTGAACATACACCTGAATTTTGCCCATGTAACCATGGCAACACTCTTGCCATCATTTCACTAGGCTCGTCAGATTTTAAGAGAAAACCGAAAATAGAAAGAAAATATTTTAAAAACAAATCTGTTTGAGTGTGAAGTCTGTAGAAGAGTCAGAATGCCTTCAACGTAGATGCTAACTGTGTTTCAATAACAAATAGAATTCATATCTCAGAGCTGTGACTGGTTAATGATCAGTCAGAAATGACTACAGGCGATTCTTCACGTTTTTTCTATCATCAAATTAAAACAGATGGAATCGAGTTCTGCTGGACAGTTACCGCGTTGACGACATCTTTACATGAGAGTCCTCCAGCACTTGTTGCACAGGGTGCACAACTCCTCACACATCTAGAGCTGACTGCTGCATCTGTGAGAATAATGTTTTTTGATTTTTCAAGTGCCTTTAATACTTTACAGCCAAACATTTTAGCTAAAAAGCTTTTTGGTTTTAATCTCCATAAATCTACTGTTGCATGGATCACAGACTACCTCACAAGCAGACCTCAATATGTGAGGGTTCATGACACCAAGTCTGAGATTATCACCACTAATATAGGGGCACCACAGGGTACAGTTTTATCTCCCTTTTTATTTACACGTTATACTTCTGACTGCAGACATGGTAGTGCCTCTCACTTACAGAAGTTTTCAGATGACTCTGCATTAGTAGGCTACATAACCAACAACGACCATGCAGTGTATCAGAATGAGGAGGATAGCTTTGTCACTTGGTGTGATGATGCCCATCTCATTCTAAACATAGACAAAACTAAGGAGTTAATATTTGACTTTAAAAGGAAAAAAATTGAGGTAGCCCCTGTTCTTATTAAAGGTCAGCCAGTAGAGGTAGTTCCTTCATATAGATACCTTGGTGTTCACTTAGATAATAAACTAGACTGGAAGGAGAACAGCAGAGTTACCTTCAAGAAGGCCCAGTCCAGAATGTTTTTTTCTTAGGAAACTGAGGACATTTGACTTGGGTAGGCCTATTTTAAACATATTTTATCATGGGATGCTGGAAAGTGTCCTTTTATATGCTGTTGTGTTTTGGGGAAGTTGCATAACAGTTGAGGACAGGAACAGGTTTAACAAGATGATAAGGAAAGCAGGCTCCATCATTGGTTCATGCCCAAATTCTGTGGAGGAAATATTAGAGAAGAAGGTAATGAGGAAAGATGAGGAGTGTGTTGTCAAGGGATTACCCCTTGCACAACATCTTCAATAAGAGATTTAGGAGGTCCTTTGTTCCAACAGCAATCAGACTCTTTAATGAGAGCTGTTAATATGTTGTAACTTATGCTGTTGTTGTGAATTATGCCATTGTTTATGACTTATGATGTTGGTTGTTGTAACTTATGCTGGTGTTATTGCTGTGATTGTTGTGTCCTTCCAGCGCCTAAGTATGGTGCAAACCTATTATTTGTTGTTGTAGTGTGTAGTGTGCTTTGTCTTCAGTATCAACTGTCTTGTTGATGTATGTTGTTGTGTGTGTGGGGGCTTGGTGGCAAATCAATTTCCCCTTGGGGATTATTAAAGTGCAATCAATCAATCAGTCAGCATCGTCTTTTATATTATATGAAGATTACAATGGCCATCTCACATAGAATCTGAGAAATTAATGGCATCCAGCCTGGAATTGAAATATTATGTAAAAACTAATAAATGACATTCAATATTTTAGCAAATAAATGTCATGACCACAAAATAATGATTAATCAAGAAAAGAAAGAGAGAGATCTTTGAACTTTTGCAAGTTCCTCTCATGCTTTACTAAGTCCTTAAATATTACACAGCTGTAGGACTGCTAATGAAACAGGTTTTGATCAATTCCACCGTTTGTCATGTATCCGACAGCGATGCACAATACAGCTTTATCTGCCCACCCAACCTGCCACACTGCTGTGAAACACGAGGCTTGGAGCAAAGCATGGAAGTTCATTCTCCACCTTCAGTATGTCCAGAGCTTTCCACCATATATCATGGCTCAGGGTCATCCAAAGTATTTTAAACATCACATTCAACAACTGCAGGGAACACTGTATCCGGAAACAACAAGAACTCTGGACCAGAGACTGAATGAACATCATCTGTCTGAGAACACCAGACTGAAATCTGTCACAGCGCCGACTGAAAGGACTCAAAGTCATCGACCACAAGTCATCCAACACTTTCACAGAGACAAGACATTAAGACATGACGGCTTCTGATCATTGCTAGAATAAAATCTAATATTAGTATTTCTTCACTGTGTTTAAAGGATCTATGCAACAGCCTCCATGTTTCCAGAGTAAAGACTAAATGTTGAGGTGATCAAAGCTTCCTTCTCCTGTCACCTGCCTCGGTCTCACAGTGCTGTGAAGGACTGAAACTGGACATTCAGTCAACATTTCTCTGAACAGCTGGATTCACAAATCACCTCACCGGCTCAACTGAACTTTGGAATGCAGAGAATCTCTAAAAGGTTTTTCATTGGCTCCACCCACTGACCTTTAACTGAACCAATGAGATGATTTCTGTCTCTGGAGCAGAAGTGTTTGAGGAACTAAAAGCACAATCACGATTAAACCTCATTTTGCAGCGCTGGGTTCCATGAACAGCATAAAGCCAGAAAGAAGTGAAGAACGTGTTGAAGAGGGAAGAAACATCAGCCTGACCTGTAAATATGAGGGTGCTATCGACAATATCCGGTGGTACAGACAATATCAGAGATCCGGACCAGAGTTCCTGCTCTACATCACAGAGGGAGGACTCATTCATCCAACTGACTCTGAGTTCTCAGCTCACATCAGCAAAGCAGACAAACGTGTGGATCTGAACATCATCTCTGCTGCAGTGACAGACTCTGCTGTGTACTACTGTGCTCTGCAGCCCACAGTGACAGGAAACACCAAAACTCTGTACAAAACTCTTCCTCAGAGTGTAAAGGAGCAGACAGAGTGATCCAGCCAGCAGGAGATGTTATTGCTGCTTAGGGAGACACAGTTACACCGGACTGCACATTTGAGACCAGTGGATCAGGTTATTCTCTCTTCTGGTACAAACAGGATGGAAACAACAGCCCTAAATTCATACTGAGCTGCCCTCAGTTTGGTACGGGGAACACAGAGGACGAATATAAGGAGAGATTTTCATCCACACTGAATCCCACCTCAAAATCAGTTTCACTGAAGATCCAGAAGCTTCAGCTGTCTGACTCTGCTGTGTACTACTGTGCTGTGAGGCCCACAGTGACAGGAAACACCAAAACTCTGTACAAAAACCTTTGGAGCAAAGACAACACAATACTCCACAACATCCACTAGAGGGAGTCACACACTGTTAAACTTCAGCTGGATGTGATGATACAGTCTGGATTGTTTTCACTCATGATACACGGTTGTGATGAAAACCTTTACAAATGAAGATAGTTTGACATACAAGTCTCCTCCTACTGAATGCAGAGGAGCTTCATGACAGAGAACTGTTTGTTTCCAGCTGGTTTGTTATATGTAAGGTGACTCTCTGAACAAAGGTCACATCACTCGAGCTATTTTTTAGTGATTTTCCTAAAGCTTTTGACACATTGAACCATCAAATTCTGCTTAACAGACTTCACTCTGTTAAACTTTCTTCATCTGTGATTGAAATGCTTTCTATGTATTTGTCAAAAGTGATCGAGCATCATCCCAACCTTTAGTCTGTGATATGGGTGTTCCACAAGGCAGCATTCTTGGACCATTACTTCATCAATTATCTCCCTCAAGTATGCAAATATTCAAAATGTTTACTGATGATACTGTGATTTTTCTCTGTGACTCAAACCCTAATGTCATGTATTCCAAATTATCGTCTGATCTTCAGATCTCACATGACTGGTTGAAAAAGAAGCATTCGACCATCAATATGAAGAGAACTGGATGAATGTACTTAAACTCTGCCAGAAAATGTATTTCCTTCACTGATCCTATCACCTTTGCGAGCCAATCATCATCACAAAGACCTCCAAATATCTTGGTGTGCTACTTGATTCACATCTTACATACTGTGAACACATTTCTAAACTAACAAATAAATTCATTCAGAAACTTCATGTGTATAATTAGATTAGATCATATCTCTTTCTCTGTTTATGAAATGTACCCACACGCAACTGTGTTCTCAACAATTTCCTACTGTCTTCCAATCTGGTCACTAACCACCAAGGAGGTTCCTAAACCAATGGCGCCTCTGTATTGTTGAGCGCTTAAGATCCACAGTTACCTCCCAAAGTTGTTTCACCATTGGACTGCACTCAGACGGTACAAAGCCTTGACTTTTCAGAACTACATACACAGCCATGCTATTACATATTATTTTCAGATTCAAAACAGCACTTCAACATTTGCTGCACTTCTCCTGACACATGAGATAAGTGTGCCTCACTAGGTCAATCTCACAGGCACTCATTCCAGTCCCTGCCAACAACAACTATTGTCGGAAATCCTTCTTTCAAACCTTTTACCACAATTAGGAATGACATTCCGAACCCACCCATCACATCAGAACTTTATCATCTAACACGTATTTCAAAAAGACATACAAACTACACCTTCTCAACACTCATATACTTGCACTCATTGATTGTTCGTGTACTGTTTGCACTATCAATATTGTTTGTTCTTATTTGTATCTATCTGTCTGCTAATATCCTGTAAATGTGTTCATGTCCTGATGTGACATGACTGTGGTTTATCCTCCATGTTCTGCAGAACAGGAACCTGCTGGAAACCAGTTTTTAAACTGGGTCAGGCCTGCTTACCTGTAACTTAATGTGACTTTTAAACTTTCGTGTACAATCAATGGAACATGAAATGAAATACTATTAAAGACCTTCATGCAATCGGTTGAACCAAGACTGAGCAATTTTGAGGTCCTCCTCACATTCTGTTAACCAGCTGAAATGAAATCTTGAAACCAGCTGATTGGTGATGTTCAGCGTACCGTTCATCGTCTGAGTATAAAATCTGACAATGAACTGTTATTTCATTATCTGCTGACTGAAGCTGTACATTGAATGATACACCCTGGTATCACACCAAGTCATCTAACAAACACACCAGTCCACAATGTCATCTCATGTCAGGTCTCACCTTCCAGTGAAAACAACACAGTCTCATTCTTTGGTCAAGTTTCCACTGACAAACATACCTTGTCTCCCAAAATGAAGGCATCAAAGAGACTTTCTTAGACAAAAGAGAAAAATCTGGTTTCATCACAACTGAGCAACCAGCCTACTGGCTTCAAACAGGACTGAAACCCTGGTTAAATCCTGTTTGATAGTCTGAAAGTCCTCTGAATGAACCACACAACCAACCCTGACGTTCTCCTCGTGTGGACATTCTGGTTCTTTGCTGGTCGCTCGTCCTCCTAATGATTTCAACATTGGTCTGTAACTGCCATTAAAAAGAAATCACCAACAAATAAAACCATCTGCTGAAACCTATTACAAACTGCTGTCTTCAGTCTGTTAACCAGGAGGAAGAAGAAGAGGAGAAAATACAGATCTAAGAGGAGACGGAGAGATTCAGGGAGGAGCTGAGCTGTTACTGAACTATAGAAGAGAGAGGAACTTCCATATTCAGCAGAGTTCAATACACAAGCCAGAAACATTACCTTTATTCAACATGCTGTCGCTGGACTATTATGGGCTGTCTCTGATTTTTCTCTCGATAATAACAGGTATGTTACATTATGCTTTTATTCTATCAAGTTAAATTCTAATGTTTACTGAAGGCAGTTCATTTCTTTTTTTTTAAGCACAACATAAAACAGATTACTCTTCCTTTAGGTGTCAGCTGTGAAGAACTCAGTCCAGTCAAGAACGAGGAGTCCAGTTTAGAAGACAGCACTGTTACTCTGTCCTACACATACTCCAAACAGGCTACTGTTAGTGATTATTTCTTCTGGTATCGACAATATCCAGGAAAACCACCAGAGTTCCTTATTTCTCACTATGGAACAGAAAAACCAACATCTGATCCAGTCTCTAGACTGTCCTTCAACGTGAGTGAGGATAAAACCAAAATGCATCTGCAAATCTCCTCTGCTGCAGTGACAGACTCTGCTGTGTACTACTGTGCTGTGAGGCCCACAGTGACAGGAAACACCAAAACTCTGTACAAAAACCTTTGGAGCAAAGACAACACAATACTCCACAAACATCCACTAGAGGGAGTCATACACCATGAACCCATTACAGTCTGAGCCAGTGTCACTGGACTGATGACAAACACAACAAAACATCAACCAATAAAGATTCCACACAGAGCTGCTGTGACAACAGACAGAAATGGATTGGTTGAGT
>CAEMYA010001675.1:0-32038 GCA_903131615.1 Diplodus sargus | reverse complement strand
GGGTGAGCTCATACAAAAATACTAATACTAAAACAAACTCATTTAGCCCTCACACACACACACACACACAGACACGGTTGAAAAACTGTGTGGCTTCCCTGATCCTGATTCCCTGCCACTCCTCAGCTGTGTCTTCCCTATATCACTTTGGTCTGCCTGATTAACCGAAAGAGCCTACAGGAGTGCAGGTAACCCATGGCAACCATAGTACCTCACCACTGACACACCCACATTCATTCACACAGATTCAAATTGGCTGCAACAGTTTATGTTTCTGGAGACTCAAACACTGGATGTCTCTTTCCGTGTGAAATATGAGGAGGGGTCCTACATGGTGTATGCAAGCTCTGGGAACATGAAGTGTTGCGAGTGTGGAGATGTGGGTCACAAGCGGATCGCTTGTCCCCACAGACAGCATGCAGCGGGGCCCGCTGTGGCTGACATCGGGGAGGGGAGCAGCGGGCAGCAGTCTGCTGCCTCACCTGTATGGAGCGGGGCTGGCGGCTCTGTGCTCGGGGTCGCCGCTGCTGGTGGCTCCATGGCTCCATGGTTTACATATCACACAGTTTCAGTAATAGACTCTTGAACAGCTTCATTCATCCAGTTGGTTTCACAGATCATCACTTAGTCACTAGTGTCCAACCGATAGGGATTTTTTCGGCCCGACAACGATAGCCGATATTAGAGGGGGTGCAATCACCGATAGCCGATATGCAACCGATATAGTGAGTTTTTGAGCTGGAATGAAAACAGGCCTTGGATTGTGCATAGATTTTGCACCGATATGATGATGCAATAGTACAGTCACAGTGACAGTAGTACAGACAGATGCTTCCTTAAACCAATGTCTTTATTCAAGACTTTTAACATTTAACATACTTTGCTCCTTTTTTTCAGCCATCTGTGTAATAAAGGAAAGAAAACATTTATATTATTTAACCTATGCATTTTTAAATGTGTAAATAGAGAACCATTCATTTTACTGTGTTAATTCATATTTGCATGCAAAACAGACGGCACAGCGATCTCAGCTGCCTACAGCTGCTGCTGTTATTGTTTTTAACAAAGACGAAAACAGTACTTGATTGCTGAAAGGCAAAGCCTGTGTGGCGCTGGCAGCGGCCACAAGTAAGAGACACCAGCGTTGATGAGGAAGTAATGCGGCACACTCGTAGCCTTGATGTTAAATATTCCTGATGTTACTTAATTTATTGTGTTATTGAATAGACATGGCCAGCGTTTCGACCTGGAAGTCTTCATCAGGGCAAAAGAACAAAGCAAAGTGACGGAGTTTAAATAGATGCGGGTGGCGAGTTGATGCGGTGGTTGTGTCCACACACCGGGGTTGGTTTAGGTGACTAAAAGGGGACATTTCGGCGCAGGAGGGAGCGTGGATGCTATCTCCTTCAACCATGCACAGAAAAAGGGAATGATAGGAAAGGTTTTTCTAATTTATTGAGAAACAATGCCCAGGTCAGCAATGCATGCCAAAAAACATGTCGTTCATTCGTCCCCTCCATAAACCAACCCAGCTGTGGACACACACAATCAAACCAAGCCAAAATGACGACGATAAAATAAAAGTGATCCCGCGTCGTGTCGGGGAGACTAGTGCTTTCTTGGTGCAGTCCTTTTAGCATTGTATTTGTATTTAACTGTTCCCTTCGGTGCTTTTGTGCAAACTTTTAATAACGTTTTCAATCAATTAAAAGTTACTATAGCAAGCGCTTAGTGGGGAGCGTTCCGCGTTGTCTCACAAACATGGGGAAATGAACACAGGACAATCCAGTCCACAATTATACAGCAATTGTGGCTTGTGGAAAAGGGGGAAAAGTCCGCTGGTTGTCCGCTGGTTGTCCGCTGGTTGGTCAGGTGGTTGATCGGCTGACTGGTCAGGTAGTTGGGAGGTTTCATGGTGTAGACTGGGGAATTGACTTCACTGAAATGTGAGCTGAGCCAAAGTCTCTGGCTGAGCTCAGCGCACCCCGCTGGACAAAATAAATCAGTACACCAAAGCGTGAGCGTGCAAGGTCTTCTGAAGAACTGGAGACCAGTGGCTTTACTTTGCACAGACTATAAACTACTTTCAAAGGTGCTCGCCAACAGACTAAAAAACTTCCTGGACTTAATTATTCATCGAGATCAATCATACTGCATACCTGACAGATTCATCTTTGATAATCTGTTCCTCATCAGAGACCTCTGGGACATCTGTAAACTTTGCAACATTGATGTAGGACTCATTTCCTTGGATCAGGAGAAAGCGTTTGATCGTGTTGACCATGGTTTTCTGTTGTCCACATTAAGGGCCTTTGGTTTTGGAGACGGGTTTCTTTCACTGTTGAGCTTGCTGTATAAAGATGCACTGTGTTCGGTGAGGGTGGGAGGTGGCCTGAGTTGTCCAGTGGAGGTTCAGAGGGGCATCAGACAGGGTTGTCCGATCTCTGGACAGCTCTACTCTTTAGCCATTGAGCCTCTGCTCAGGGCTAATGTTACCCGGTATGCCTCAGCGCCCCCCACTGGTGGTATCAGCATATGCTGACGATGTCAGTGTGTTGATCAGGAATCAGAGGGATGTAGAGCACTTGGGTGATGTTTTATCTTTGTTCCAGAGGGCATCATCTGCATGGGTGAACTGGGGTAAGAGTGAAGCTATGTTGGTTGGGCAGTGGGCTAACAGGATGGTGCCAAAGTTGCCAGGAAACCTCAGCTGGGGCAGGCAAGGTTTGAAGGTGCTGGGTGTTTTTCTGGGAATGGAGGCTTTCGTGGAGAAGAACTGGGAGGGTGCTATGGAGAGAGTGTGTGCCAGACTGTCTAGATGGAAGTGGTTGATACCTCAGCTTTCCTATAGGGGCAGAGTCCTTATTGTCAATAATTTGGTTGCTTCGACCCTTTGGCACAGACTGGTAGTCTTACCTCCACCCAGAGGCCTGGTTGAGGGCATTCAGAGGACAGTAGTGAACTTTTTCTGGTCGGGACATCACTGGCTGAGGTCAGCAGTTTTACACCTGCCGGTTCAGGAAGGGGGGCAGGGCCTGATAGATATTACAGCTCGAATCACAGCCTTCAGACTGCAGACGGCCCAGAGACTGCTCTACAGCTTTGGTTCACCATGGATTGACACCGCCTGTGTGCTGCTGAGGAGGGCTGGACGGCTGGGATACGACAAGCACCTGTTCCTGCTAAAGCAGCAATCCCTCGATCTAACTGGTCTAACTCCATTCTACCAGACTGTTTTATAGGCATAGCAGATCTTCACGGTCCAGAGGAAGGCTGGGGTGAATCCAGGGATGTGGCTCTTTGAGGAGCCCCTGATCTCCAGCGCTTTCATCACCTCTCAGGTGCTGTCCTCAGCTAGCACGAGATCCAGACTGAGAGAGGCCGGCTGTGTGAAGCTGGGTCACCTCATGAAATTCTCCATCCCTGAACTGGCTGACTTACTGGACATCCGGTCCAACCGACTGCTCCTCAGGCTGGGAGACTTTGAGACTCTGGGCAAGAAAGCAGTCTACAACATCAGTGTGAAGGTTTTAAACTTACGCTCTCTAGCAGGGGTGAAGGTGTTGAGGTGGACAGAGTTTTTTGGCAGGGGATCTTCCCCGGGGGGCTGTTGGCGGTCCCTGTACCTCCAGTGGAGGATTGTACATGGGGCCATAGCTACGAACAGGTATCTGGTGCACCTCGATCCTGGCACAGGGGACAGCTGCCCTTTCTGTCAGCAGACTGAAACCATCCAGCATCTTTTTGTTGAGTGTTCCAGGCTGAGTCCGCTCTTCAACAGGCTACGGTCATGGTTTCAGGATTTGGGAGAACACTTTTCTTTTAGTCTCTTCATTTACGGTCCACGCTACTCTGCACAGAAGAAGACAGTACACACTCTGATAAACTTCATCTCTGGTCTGGCCAAACAGTATGGAAGACCAGGAAGAACAGTGTGAAGGGTGAGGGGTCTGAGGACGTAGTGCTGGTGCTGAGCGGGCAGCTCGGCTCAGAGTGGACTTTGCATTCTACAGACATGTTTGTGAAAATGTGGGCTGTGAAAGACGCGTTGTGTTCAGTCAGACGATTGTTTGGTGCTCAACTTTTAACTTCTCTTTTTGTTGTTTCAGTGTTTTGTATTTTGTTTTTTTTGTTGGTCTTTGGATGAATTACTTTTGTGACGGGAGAGGATTTATGTTGATTGGCTGCAGGTTCTGACTGGACCATTTAACGCACACACACACACTCCTCTGGTCTTCAGACGCATCATCACTAACATTGGAAATGCCTACAACCCAAACACAGGTACTCAAAGTCACACATTTATGCTATCTTGACATCAACCTGGTTGACAGATGTTGCAGCAGTTGATTCTTTATTAAAAATGTTCGACAGGTTTTTTCACTGCACCAGTGAGAGGAGCCTACCACTTTGAGTTACACTTACATGGAATTGGACATGCTTCACATCCTTCAGCTCCTGTCTTGCTTAGGAATGGAGAGACTGTTTGTATGGCATATGGGCATCAGCCGTCCTATCATGTGAAATCTTCTAATGGTGTCACGCTGCTTCCAGAGGTCGGAGATGTTGTGTCTGTCAGTCTGTGGATTAACTCATGGGTGTATGACGATGCAGATCATCATACCACCTTCAGTGGTCATCTGCTTTTCACCATGTGAGCAGGAAACAGTCCTTCTTCTTCAACCATATGATAGCCCTGACTACACAGTAGCAGTGTATTAGTACGTCCTGGTTACAGTGTTACTTTCTATTTTGTACTCAAGCTTATTGGCAACGATGCACATGTAGCACTGTTGATATTAGCAGATAGCTAGGACTAGTTGATAGGCTCGGAAAAGCAGTTTTTAAGACTAGCACTCAAAAATAATAGACCACAGACCATGAGGTAAGTTGGAACTGCCAGCAAATGTATATTATCCTCAGAAATAGCAGTAGACAATACACACATAGGATATGGTACCAGACAACATATACATGGACAGAGAAATCTTGTATTCAAATCCCTCAACAACAAAATAAAACCTAACCTCAGGAAAATATTGTTTCTCCTTATTTCGTCCTCTTTTAAATTTATATCAACCCTATTTGAGTTAATAAATCAAGTTCAAGTGGGATCCTTTAAGTTGTTATCTTAATTCTAGTTTCTGGTTTCTTTGAGTCGACTCAGTTATAGGTTCTCATGTCATTTCGGTTAGGCTTATTTTAGTCTTTCTACCCTTCAGTAGTTGATTTCACCACTACCTCAATCTTTACAGCAACACAACAGTTTGCATTACCAATTTAGCACAAAATAAATGAAAACAGAAAATGAAACTTAACAAGACTACTGAACTTTCACAGATTGACATCAATCAATCAACTCAAATTTCCACAACTCTGTGTAAATACTCAGTTCTATGATAGGTCCTTTAAAAGAAAGAAAAATCCGAAAGGATCCACCGCCTGCTGCAGCACTCAACTGAGGGTTTAGTCCTACCAAGAGTCAGGGGTATGAATCAGTGTCTTTATTGCTCCAATGTCGGTTGGTTCACACGCAGACTCTCATCTGCTGGGTTTCTCCATTGGGTTAGCTCGCCATCTTCTTTTCCACACTGCGGTGGCAAACACTGAGCGATCCTCTCAGCTGGACATCCACACTTTACTAGAGAAGCTAACTTGAACATGCGTCCGCATGTAGCTTCTTAACTCGCTCTACACGAATAAAAATCCATAGAAACACTAAACAAAGTAATTCACGCTTATCTTAGCTTAGCTATTGGCATTTTCCATTGCACATTTAGCTTGACAACACAAGAGATAATATGCTAATTAACACAGAAAAGATCGTTTTTTAACTCACCAAATCCTTGTTGGAAAAAAAAAAAAACACAGCATCCAGCAATGCACACGGAAGGTGAACACAAAGTAGGTAAAACCAAGCTTCACAATCCTCAAAAATTCACTTCTTTACACTTATTTTTTCCGTCTCTCCTCACTCAGTCTGCTACTCCTCCAGTTGCTTATCTGTAGCGATCAGAGGCTTTCTCTCTCTACTTCTCCTCTCTCTCCAGTGCGTGGCGCTGCAGCTACGTGATTGGCTGTTACCGCTGCATGCATTAAAGGAAAAGTATGCAAAGTAAAATAGCAAAACTGAACTATAAACTACTTTTTAACTAATGTAAATTGTAAATGAACTTTATTTGTATTTAATAATCATGTAACCTGTCACTTATTTATTGGTTTAAGGGTATATTAACCCTGGTTACACACAACAACAACATCAACAAACGTTTGATAAGAAAAGGTTCATACATTTTTAGATTAAAGAAAATTGTAGAAATGTCTGTTTTTTGTAAACATCTAAGACTCTAAGAGTTTTTTTATCCTGATTATCACAGCTGGATGACAAAGCTTTGCGCCATTAATTATTTGTACATATTAAATATATTTGTGTGTGTGTTTTAACATTTGAATACAAGCATAAACATATCGATTAAAGAATGTGTAAATGTAAGACTGACCAAAAGTTTTCATGCCCTCCACCTCCACCTCCTCTGTAGTCTCTCTCGCTCTCTCTGTATGTGTGTGGGTGGATGTCTGAGTGGAGACAGGTGAGTTGAGACAGGTGAGTGGACCTGGGCGGAGCCACATCAGCTGCATCCTATCCTGCAAATAAGAATCCTACAAAGACTCAGCTCTGCCATATCCACCTCGCTAGATCGTAGAACCTGCTCATTCCTTCTGCTCGGCTCCAGTCCCATCCTCCTCAGCCCTGTTTATCTGCTCTGTGTCTCTGTTGATTCACATTGAACTTTTGAAAAGCTGTTGTCACAGATGTTTATGAGATTAAAGCTAATCAACGGCCACTCTGATCCATTTTCAGTGGAGAAGTTCTACACTCGTCATATTATGACTTCATGACTTTGCACTTGTCTGTCAGTGGATGCTGTTGTTAAATGTGTTGTTGTTCTTCCAAAGTCAGACTTTATTATCGTACTGGATTTATTGAGGAAGCAAAGAGAGAAACATTTTCTTTATTACTCATCTAACATGTTTCTGATGTTATCTCAGCCAATTAACAACCTGAGGGAGGTCACTACATCTGACTGTGTCGTTAATGTTTGAACAGGTTGGGCTGATAATGTTTTGTTTGTTACTCCTTTAATGACTTGTTTTTCTTTTCTGGTTGTTCAATGTTTACACTCTCAAACTTCAGTGAGAATGATAATTATATTGATCTGATGCTGTCTTTCTAACCTGTCTGTGTTATAAGCCATGAGGTGATTTTATACATGATTTTGGACTTCAATAATGCACATTTTAGCAAAAAGTATGGTTCAGGCACTGAGAGCTACATTCCAACATACACAGATCAGCCACAATATTAAAAGGACTAAGAGGTAAAGTGAATAACATTGATCATATTGTTAAAATGCAGTGTTCTGCTGGGAAACCTTAGGTCATGTCACTGATGTGGATGCTACTTAACGTGCACAACACACCTGAACACTGTTGCAGACAAAGTATTTCCCTGTTCAACAACAATAACGTTCCATGCTGGCAGTGGCTCCCCGTGCAGGACAATGTTACAAACTGCTCAGTAAAGGTCAGATAAACGTGACAAAGTATTCAACGTGTTGACTCGGCCTCCAAGTTTCCCAGATCCCAATCAATCCAGCATCCATGGTCTGAGCTGGAACAGGTCCGATCATACTTGATCTGCACCAGTGTTCTGGTGGGTGGTGCACGTAAAGTACCATCCACACGAATATCAGGACCCAAGGTTTCCCAGAACATTTCATTTTAACAAGGTGATCAATGTTTTTCACTTCACCTACTAGTCTTTTTAACGTTCTGACTGATGGGTGTACATGTTCTAATGAATCATTTATGTTCATGTGCTGTGTTTTCAGAGTTCTGATGACATGCTCCATGTGATCAGTGTTATCACACTGATGTCCTGCACGTGTCTGTTTTCTGGTCATTTCTGGTAATGATTGATCAGCATGAGACACTATTTAAGGCTGAGATGAACACAGAAACTACACAGTAGAACTGAACAGACCGTCACTTTGAGAATGGAGATGACAATGTGTTTTCCTCTGTTGCTGCTGATCTGCTCTCTCTGCACAGCTCAGCTTCAAACAGAGTCTGACAACAAAATTGTTCCACTTGGAGATCAAACTGAAGCTGAGAGAAGAGAACCAACAAATGCTGCTGACCAACAACAGAGATGTACACAAGACATCCATGCTGTGCTGAGAGAGATGAGCGCCTCGTTGGCTGAACAGAGGGTGGAGATGAGGCACTTACAGAGAGAGAATGAAGGTACAATATGAATTTTTAAACAAAATGACTTGCAGGTAAAGATGAGTCAAAGAAAATCTTCTGTCAAACTTTATAGTACTTCTAAATATCTGCAGTGTGTCAGCTTAGCAACAGCAACAGAATTTTTTGACAATCAGGCCACCAGGTTTCGAGGTACACATTTTGGTATTTGCGTTTCAAAATGCTTCGGTTAAACTATTTCAAAACACGGACTGAAGATATCTGCTGAGTTTTATGATGATTGGACCAATGGTTATTGAGTCATGGCCAATTCAATCTAAGACTCCCCCTTTGTAAGGGTGTTTAGAGTGAAAGCAACCATTTTGTTCGACATTCGTAATAGTTAAAACATAGTCTTAATCCCAAAATGCCGTATAACTAATTTGGTGTTGATTGATTCAAATTTGAAAAAGAAGACGTCACTTTACTGTTTTTCCGTGTATGCTAACTAAAGCACTTTGAGCTGGACTTAGTGGACTGAGTGTCCAATTTCAAGTCAACCTTACTGTTTTGTGGTTATGGCCTTTCAAAAATTGCATTAATAATAGCACCACTATGAGACCAATTTGGCTCATATTTCTTGAGAAGCATTTGCACTTCAGGCCAAGTTTCATGTTTCAACCCATGGGACTTTGAGCGGCGACACGAGACCAATAATTTTGAACGGGCACAAAAACAATATTTTCGGCTTGAACCCTAATTAGCACTAACAGAAAGTACAGCAGAGGTTGATACGAGTACCATTTAGCATTATAGATGAACAGTTAGATGGTAATCGTCAGGACACTTAAAAACACAAATGTCAACATCAATGTGGTGTTCGTTGAAATTTTGAGCTGATGATGGCTGCAAATGAAATGTCAGAAGATCATCTAAGTTCTTACAAGCCATCCTGTGGTGATCATGTCTGCAGGGCTGTTTCTGTCTTTTTGGAGGCCCTATGCAAGATGCTGTTTGGGCCCCTAATTTGTCAAACTACGATGAATAGACTCTTAACCCTTTTAGGTGATCCACAAAGATGCAACAATCTATTACATTTTAAGAGGAAAACAGGCTAGAGGTGTGAAAACCTCTCTCAAATTTAAACCAAACATCTTAGAGGCCGTCCACACGAAAACGCTCTTTTGCGAAAACGCACATGTATTGCATTGTTTTGGCTATCCGTCTACAGTGCGTATTCAAGCGTTGCGTTTTCAGTATCCGTGTAGACTCTACACAGATCCTGAAAACGCAACGCTTGAATACGCACTTTTTTGAAAACGGGTCTCAGGGTAGAACAATCCGAAAACGCAGCCCTCCCGTTTTCGTGTGGATGACGAATCCGCATACCTTCCGAAACGATGACGCTATCGCCCCACCTCTTGACCTCTTGCCTCCGACCTCTGAACCCCGCGAAGTCTCATAGCAACAACAACAACAATGGTGGACTACATGCTTGTGTTCGTGCCGCAGCAGATATTGAGCCTTTCTTGCAACTTACTGGCTTTGTGGTTGAGTGTGAGTCACAGCAGCAGTTCGACCTCATTAACGGTCCACACAAACGATTCTGGTTTCCTTGCACTCGCCATTTTCGTCTTCTTCTTGTTGTGTTCGGTTTCTCGGTTTACTGTCTGTTTACAGAGCGCAAGCTTAATGCGCATGCTCCGTCTCTTCTTCTCCGCCTTTGGTGAATTTCAAGTGCCACCTATAGGCCTGGAATATGAACTACAGTGTTTTGAGTCGTTTTCAGTGGATCTGTGTGGATGCAAATATTCTTGGAACGATGCCAAGAATATTAAGTTGACCCACCCTAGCAAGTTGAACTGATATTAAATGATAATACAAGGTAAACAATGGGGATCCTCTATAAGTCAATAAATGACACTGACACAGTGTTCCTCAAAAATGTTTATTTCAAATTGTAAAACATTTTTGAACTTAAACATCCTGGTCCGGTGGTGGTGAAGGCGGCCGTGCTGGTGGTGAAGGTCCGCTGGTCCAAAACATTTCACAATTGCTCCTGCAAAGACAAAACTCCTCAGGTTACCATGCAAAATATATCATGAGCGAATATTCATACTATGTAGTGTTATATATCAAACATCGCAGTATACAGTACAGTGTCCCTGTAAAGCAGGCAACCAATTTTTAAAGTTGTCACTTTTAAGCAGTGTAATGGCTTTTCCTTCTGGACTTTAAAAAAGCCACTTCAGGAGCTGTAGGCACAGTAACAGTCTAACGCAAATGACAGGAGATGTAATTCGTTTCAGTGCTTTTAATAAAAAATAAGAATCCAAATACAGTCTGTCACACGGTAGAAAACTACATGCTCCCGTGCCTGCCGCAGCTCTAATCATCCGTAAACTGTGCGCGTGACTCAACAAATTAAAGGTCTATTACACCAGTTTTAACAGTGAGGGAGCAAAAATAATATTAATCAACATAAGTTTATCAACAAAAATGTTCATCTTGTGGCTCTTACAAGCAGTTTTTGACACATTGTACTTGTGAGATTTATAAAACGAAGATAAATGACTGATGAGCACTATGTGATAATGAAGGAATATTTTGGTGTATATTTCACAGGGTATTACAAAGTGAACTATTTATGCCTAACTGATGATTTGGTCTTAACCTATATTCTGTGGGCAGAACTAACGGTCATATATAGTATAGATTACTTTAAATGTACTTTAATTTGTGTTATTGAGATTATTTTGAATAAAACACAAATAATACATCAAAAACATAACTAAACTCCTCGTTTAGTAGTACTGGTCATCATAGCAGCGCAGCACGGTAGAGACCAGGGGCCTCATGTACTAAGACTTGTGTGGATTTCCTACTGAAACATGGCGTACGCTAAAATCCAGAAACCGTCGTACGCACAAAAAAAATCAGATGTATCAAAGTGTGCGTACGCATGGATCCAAGCACTTTTCCTTTGTCCCTGTCCATGCCACCATTCAAATATGCAAATTAATTTAAACAGGGCCTGCACTGGGGATTCCCCTCTCTGCACCATCAGATTCACACCATGAGTAAAGGGAAGAAGCGCAACTTCGAAGTGAAGGTGAAGCGGAGGATTTTGGCCCACCGCCGAAGCGTGACTGCAACGGGCGGGGGGACAGGAGTCAAATGAAGGAAGAATACAACATGTGAAATAGATTTAGTTATATATATATATATATATATATATATATATATATATATATATATATATAAAGTGCTACCGTTAGTGGGAAACAAACAGAAGGACAAAACAACTTCATTACAAGGATTGACAAGACTGATCACACTTATATTAATGACTGTAGAAGTGCGCCGTGGCTACTGCAGTGTGACATTTCCAACTTTATGCACACGTTTATTGACACAAATACTGAACACAATGAGACAATAAAGGGCTTGTTAGATAGCTCTGCCACTCTATTTTCACCAGGGGAAAAAAATACACATATTTGAATGCACGTGCCCAAGCCACCCATCGCACCGTGCCAGCCTCCAGCCTGTTACCAACCATGCTATTGGTAAGAATGAACGAGTCATGTGTTGAACCAGGCCACCTTGCCACAATGTTGGTGAGCTGCATTTGCGCATCACATATTATTTGAAAATTAATTGAATGAAAATGTTTCCTGTTGACAAAAACAAATTCATCCTGTGATGCCGCTTTTATAGCAACATGTGTGCAGTCAATAGCTCCGATTACATTAGGGAAACCGGCTCTTGCTGCAAATTGCGCTTTAATGTTGGCCTGTTCAACAGCATTGTATGGGAATTTGATGTACCTGGATGACATTCTTATGATCCCGTCCCACACAGCTGGCATGGCTCGGCTCAGAGTGGATTGGCACACTCCTGACGGGTCGGGCAGTTCCCTCTGGAAGGCTGTGTGGGCACGGACAACCCCTGGTCCCTGGCTGTGTTTCGTTGTAGGGCCGGCCGCAGCTCTGCGCACAGCTCCAGTAACACTGGCCTCGGCAACCTAAAATGACTCATGAGCCAGTTGTCGTCATTTGCAAACAGATCTTCCCGTTCTCTAACATCCTCTCATGTCTGATATAACCATTTGCAATGTCTTCTAACAAGGCCAAGGCTGTCATTGTTAATGCCATTTTTTCATCACTTTGCGCATGCTTTTAAATCCATCCATATGATTGCAAACACGTGTATGTTAATTGTCCATTAATGTGTCTCTGATGTGGACATTACTCTGAGGACTAATTGTTTTCACATAATTAACAGTTTCCCAGCATCACCTCTAAGTGTCGCCAAAGGAACAATAGCTGTAGAAACGTGCGTACGCCAGCCATGAAGCTGGCGTGGGGCACCGCACATTTCCGCGGTCATTTCACTTTTGATACATCTGAACGTTGGTGTGGAAAATGACGTATGCCACGTTTTTGTGCGTACGCAACATTGATACATGAGGCCCCAGATCTGACCAACAAATCACTAACAGTGCCATAGAGTCATGTTTACGTGGCTACAAAAGTAAATCAACACTTTTTCAAGGAAAATGATGATGATGCAGTACATAAAAACTAACATACAGACATGTATTTATTTATTCAAGTGCAAGGAGATAAACTGCGAGTACTGGAGTTACAGAAGACTGAGATGGACAAGCAACTTAAAGGTATTGTGTAGAGATCATTGTAACCCTGATAACGTATAGTGAGTATTGACAAATACTATTCTATGTTATTTACAAAGAACAATATTGTGTCTATGATGTTTTTTTAAAATATTGTTTTAAGCACAAATAGTTAAACTGAAGGAACTGGAGCTACAGAAGACTGAGGTTGACAAAAAGTTGACAGCAGAGCTGATCTCCATTAAAGCCAGAACCAATGTCACAGAAAACCAGGTGGAGGCTCTAAAGAGAGATGGAGAAGGTAAGACTGAGAACTAAACAAGCAATTCAATATTTCACTTCAAAATTGTGAGGTCTCTTCCTCTCTCTGTCTGAGAGTGAGGCTGAATGCGTTGTGGACACTGCGGTTTTTCTTAAACTTTTCCTAACTTTCTCTTTTTTTCTGTTGGTTTAAACCTTGCTTTCTTTTTTCTCCCTCTTTATTGTACATTTACAGGTAGGGTTTTCATTTGTTTTTAGTGGTTAAAGTTTGAAAAAGAGCCGAAAGTCGGCGCCCAGGTGGGAGAGATGGCGCCAGCCCAGCCACCGTCTCTGTCCTTCCAACACGGCGTGAGGCTGGTCCCTGGGCCCGGTGTGCCGATAGAGGTGGTGCTGCTGGCTGTGGGAGAGGTGGTCGGGCATGATCAGCTGGTTTATGCCTCCCGCATGAACAAGGCTGTGGTGGTGTTTGTAAAAGAGGAGCAGTGTGTATATGAGTTGGTGGAGAGTGGGGTGGTGATTCAGGACATGTTTGTCCAGGTGTCTGCTCTGGCGGTGCCGTCCACCAGAGTTACTGTGCTCGGTGTCTCGCTGTTCATCCCAAACGAACTGCTGGAGAAAGAGTTGCGCAGGTTTGTGAAGTCCACCAGTGGTTTTAAGACAGTCGGTTTGGGATGTAAAGATCCTAAACTGAAACACGTGATGTCTCTGAGACGACAGGGTTTTATGTTCCTGTACTCACAGAGTCTGGATGTGTGTTTCAGGGTCAGGTATGGGGAGGGGTTTTATATCGTTTATGCCAGTGCTGGACAGATGAAGTGTTTTGAGTGTAGAGATGTCGGCCACAAACGTATGTTATGTCCGCACAGGCAGCCGAGGCCAACGCCGCTGCACCGGCGCCGGAAGCGCAGGACCGGGCAGTCAGTTACCTGCTGTGAGAGATCAGGGGGGTCTGCTCAGGCTGCAGAGGGCGGGGGGTCCGCTGACAGGGTGGATGTGCCAGAGCCGTCTACCAGTGAGCAGGGCAGGAAAGACACAGAGGAAAAGGCCTTAATCACTAGTCAGGTTATGACTGAAGATGATGATGATGACGAGGAGGAGGAGGAGGAGGAGGAGGAAGACTGGCAGGCTCACTGGGACTGATCAGGGACTTTGGTATGGCAAAGTGCACCTTACAGTAAAGTTATTTTCCTTACGTTCAACAAATTCAAAGTAATGTTTGTATCTCTAACCCTCCTGCTGTCCCAGCCAGCGCCCCCATACACACACTGGTCTGTCGCCTGCGCAGCCGCGCGGGAGGGGAGAGAGCCCGGCGCTGCTGCAGAGGAGCCGTGGTCTGCGATTACTCTGAGCAGCATGTGAATTACAATATAATATATTTCTCACCTTTCCCCCGATGATCTGAATAAGCCGCTAAATTTGTCGCTTGCAGCTTTTTAGAAATAAAATCATTAAGAGGGTCTGAAAAGTCGCTGAATCTAGCGAGAAAGTCGTCAGATTGGCGGCCGCCACCCCAGCCCGCCGTGTGTGATGCGTGCCACCATGCTGATTAACCTAGCAATGTAACGCAAGTAACAAGCTTGGCGAACTGTAATGTGATTACTACATTCAGAACAGTAATGCCTTACACTACTCGTTACTGAAAAAAGTAATGTGATTACAGTAACGAGTTACTTTGTAACGCGTTATGATGATTACTTTGTAACGCGTTACACCCAACACTGGCCATAATGATCTTTCAAGTAATGCCAAGTACTGTATTCCAAAAAAATCTTCTCAGGTCAAACGAATACTGAGCCAATCCTGTGTGCGCTTTGTTTTTCTCTGATAATCTATGGTCTGCACTCCGTTCTGTCATTTCCTGTTTTCGCAGCGCAGAACGTACACGCTACTGTGTAGTTGGCAGTAGCCGAGGTGGTATGTTTCAATGCAACTTTTCTGCCAAACGGGTCAGATGAGGGGCAACGGAGTGGTCGGATAAAGGCGGTTGGCAGGTGGCCGTTGGTTTGAGTCTGGGCGGTGTGTGAGACCTTTTAGAGTAAGAGATTATTTTCAAGACACAGGAAAATGTGTGTGTTCAGCTATAATTTTACAGAAACAGGATGGCTTTGATGCCTTGAACAAAAAGAAGTGCTACAGAAGGAAGAAACATATCACCACACTAAAAAAGAATGCAGCTGTTCTCAGAAAGAGAAGGTCAGGGTGTTTCTCATGGCTGACTGTCTGCTGCTGCTGCTTCTCTCTGTTCTTTTTCCGTTTCATGGATGGGCTTAGGGTGGGATCTTTAAGCATGAATGGAGGGAGGGATAAACAGAAGAGAGCGCTGATTAAAGAGACTTTTCAGCAGAAGAAAAAAGATGTAATGCTTCTTCAGGAAACTCACTCTGATGCTGACAACGAGACTGACTGGGCTTGTCTCCTGTGTTTTTAGTCATGGAACAGATTTTAAAGGGATATTCCGGTGTAAATTTAATCCATAGTCTAACACACCATGACACCGAGTAAACCCCCCCTCGAGAGATCAAGTTTGCTGACCGCTATCTTACATAGTTTCAGCAACCTCAGAAATGACCGCACGATAACAATACACTGACAAACCCCCATCATAAAGCCACAAATAATGCTCAGAACAGCACCAAGCACTCGACTTCAGGACAGATGCTGACTGAAGCCGGTGGGATCCGGCAGAGAGCTGTGGACTTTTACTCCCCTCTGTATGACAGTAAGTACACAGAGGATGAGGGGGGCTTTAACTCCTTCTGCAGTTGGCTGCCCAGAGTCCTGGAGGAGACCAACAAGGAGCTGGAGGGTCCTCTGACTGCAGAGGAAGAGTACACAGCACTGCAAGGCATGCAGGGGGGGAAGGCCCCTGGGATTGATGGGCTTCCACCAGAGTTTTTCAAAGCTTTTTGGAATAAGCTGAGAGAAGATGTTTTAGAAGTCTTCACTAAAAACTTTAATGACTCGTCTCTGCCGCAGAGCTGTAGGAGAGCAGTGCCGACTCTGTTACCACAAAAAGGTGACCTTCAGGATAAAAGAACTGGAGGTCAGTCTCTCTGCTCTGCACAGATTATAAACTGTTCTGGCTAACAGACTGAAGAAGGTGATGGACCAAGTCATCCACTGGACCCAAACCTACTGTGTGCCCGGCAGGTCCATCATTGACAATGTGTCACTGATTAGAGATTTTTTGGAAGTCTCTGGTTCTTTGGGTTTTGATGCTGGTCTGGTTTCTTTGGACCAGGAAAAGGCATTTGACCGGGTTGAGCACCGTTACCTTTGGAAAGTATTACAAAGGTTCGGCCTCAGCTCTGGACTTATTGCCAAGATTAAGGTTCTGTACGAGGACATCGAGAGTGTACTGAAGATTAATGGTGGTTTGTGGTTCTGTGTTCTGTTGTTGAGGGGGAGCTGAGATTTAACTCTGTGTTTCTATAAGACTTTTTATACTTATTTCTGTCTAATCTGGTAATCATGTCATGTTGAGATTGTTCTTACTCATTGGAAAATAAAGGACAAAAATAATAAATAAAAATTCCATGTATGTCTTTATGTCCCCCCCCCCTCTCTCTCAGTCAAACAGGTGGCATTCTCAGCTTCACTGTTGGCTTCAGGCTCTGGAAATACTGGACCATTTAACACACAGACTCCTCTGGTCTTCAGACACATCATCACTAACATTGGAAACACCTACAACCCAAACACAGGTACTCAAATTCACACATTTATGTTATGTTGACATCAACCTGGTTGACAGATGTTGCAGCAGTTGATTATTTATTTAAAATGTCCCACAGGTTTTTTCACTGCACCAGTAAGAGGAGCCTACCACTTTGAGTTACATATATATGGATTTGGACATGCTTCACATCCTTCAGGTGCTCTGTTGTTCAAGAATGGGGAACATATTTGTACTGCATATGAGCATCAGCCATCCTATCAGGTGAAATCTTCTAATGGTGTCACGCTGCTTCTAGAGGTTGGAGATGTTGTGTCTGTCAGTCTGTGGAGCAACTCATGGGTCCATGACAATCAAAATCATAATACCATCTTTAGTGGTCATCTGATTTTCACCATGTGAGCAGGAAACAGTCATTTTTCTTCTGTATGAAAACCTGACCACACA
This sequence comes from Diplodus sargus, assembly GCA_903131615.1. NCBI lineage: Eukaryota > Metazoa > Chordata > Actinopteri > Spariformes > Sparidae > Diplodus > Diplodus sargus. Next base: position 14,768 of record CAEMYA010001675.1, on the reverse strand, counting down.
GTAGCGGTGTATTATCAATGACAACAAATTGCACAGTGATGGACAATGAGAGAATATTTGTGCCATTTTTAAACACTAAATTAAAGAAGTGAACTAATTTGTGAGAAGATTGTGGAGATGTTTGCTTTTGTAAAGTCAGTTGACAAACAGAATTACTGCATCAAAACCAAATAAAATAAACGTTTATTTGAATAAAAATGCAAATAAACGACTCAGAAAGTTAATGTTTTTATCCTCATTATCAAAGCTGGATGACAAAGCTTTGCACCAATCATATTCGTACATATTAAATGTATTGTCATTGTGTCCTTTTAAATTTCAATAAAGGCATAAACATATCAGTTTCACATCTGTTTGGAAGTATGAAATGTAAGACTGACCAAAATTTGTCATGCCCTCCACCTCCTCTGCAGACTCTCTCTCTCTGTATGTGTGTGGGTGGATGTCTGAGTGGAGACAGGTGAGTGGAGACAGATGAGTGGACCTGGGTGGAGCCACATCAGCTGCATCCTATGCTGCAAATAAGAATCCTACAAAGACTCAGCTCTGCCATCTCCACCTCGCTAGATCATAGTACCTGCTCATTCCTACTGCTCGGCTCCAGTCCCATCCTCCTCAGCCCTGTTTATCTAAATTAAAGCTGTTGTCATAGATGTTTATGAGATTAAGGGCTCTATTTTACACCACTGGACGTATTGGTCTTAAAATGAGATGTGGTCAGGGGCAGTGATGGTGGATTACTATGTTGAGTCAGTAGAAAGCGACAGTTCAGAAAGCGACTGATCAGGATGATTTATTTTATGACTCCTCCTGTCTGATCCATGGAGTACACAGAGGGATGCAGCAGTGCTCCTCCTCCTCCTCCTTTTCATGGGCATTCAAACAAAATTGTTGATGGTTGACAGATGACAGTGGGGCAGAGGGTCCAGCAGCCGGAGATCACATCCCTTTCTCTCAGCAAACAAGAGTGCCACTGTTTATGTGTGGGGCCTTATCAGGATTTCTACTTTAATTTACATCACGTAATCTTTTCTTACATGTTACTCTTCTAGCATAAATTTTACTAACTCACTCAACTTTATCTTTGTTGCCGCAGCCGCCCAGTCTGCATCACAGTACACGTGTAGCCCTGCTTCCTCAGAGTCACATTTCCTATAACACAGTTCTTTACCCATCATGGCTTTCAGATATTTCGGTACATGTTTCACAGTAGTCCATTTCTCGTCTGTGGGGTTCAGTAAAGTACTGTGACAGTTTACCTGCTACAAAATTTTGATCTGATCTTGTGCATGTAGTCAAGTAGATTAGGCTTCATACAGCCTCTTGGTATTTTCTGACATCATTTGTTATTTTTGCATCATCAATTAAATTTTTGTTCACAAGGTGTGGCTCTAGGTTTAAAGTCTTGCATGTTAAACCTTTCAAGTAGGGATGTCCCGAGTCGATCTGCAGGATCGGGGCATTATGGGCAAATATGGGCATTTTTCCATTAATAGGGATCGGCAATTTTGAACGTGGACCCTCATTTTTTTTTACCTCAGAGCGCAATTTGTGGCAGAACGCAGACACAGTACTCTGGCAAACCTGTGGATAAAATGTCTGCAGTGTTGAAATATTTTAAATTAAAAAAAAGTAGTACAACAGCGACATGTAACCTCTACAATCCAACTGTTTCTCGAGGCGGTGACAAAAGAGCTGCATTTAATACGACAAATTTGGTACGATAAAATATTACAGAGAAGGTAATTGAATTCATCACTCTGGATAACCAGCTCATCTCCGTGGTAGAGGATCAGGGTTTTCTTTATCATCTGGAGGTTTTTGAATCACCGGTATGCTCTACCATCTCGGCATTACATTACATTACATTGATTCCATGTTAAAGTTACAACGTATACGTACAAGTTTCGTAGGTCTCATACAGCAAAGCATGTAAAACAGGTAATCAAGGAGATGCTGAGCATGTGTGAAATAGAAAAGCACCGGGTCGATGTCATTTTACGTGACAACGCAAGGAATATGAAAAAAGCAATGGATGTTATGGAGGTACCAAGCATGGGCTGCATCTCACACACACTCACACTTCAGCTGGCTGTACACGAGGGTCTGCTGTCATAGTGCATAGAGTTCTCAACGGGCCTGAAAATTACAACCCGACCCGACCCGGCCCGCCGGTTTTAAGCCCGAACCCGACGCAGCCCGACACACCAGCATTAATTGTCTGCCCGAACCCGGCCCGAACCCGACCCCCCGCGCGCCTGAATTGTTTTCCTCACACACTTGTTATCATGATCAGACAGACAGCAGACGGAAAGGTGACGCGAGCCAGGAGACAGGTGCTGCGTCAACGTCAGCAGCAGCTCCCGCTGCAAAGAAGACACCGCGCTTCGACCAGTGGGAAAATTTATCTGGAGGGACAGAAACAGACGATTTCCCCACTCCTCGAAAAGCAAGAGTGAATTCGCCTGTGGCAAGTTTACTTTTAGCCAATTCCATCTTCTCCAGCCAGGCTATAGGCGCGAGTACGTCACGCAGCGGCGTCAGTTCTGCGTCTGCTCCTCCCCATGAAGCAGCAGCCAGACTTACTCTTCACCACACGTGAACAGCGATGATTCACAGCAAACAATATATAATTTACAACCTGCAAGAAATGTGTTTTATGAAATGTGTTTTATAAAAAAGGAAACCCGAGGCCCGGCCCGACCCGGCTCATTTGCGCATCTTTTCGGCCCGAACCCGACCCGAACCTGCGGGTCCGGTCGGGTTTGTCGGGCCGGCCCGACCCGTTGAGAACTCTAATAGTGCAGCATCACAGACTCACCTGCTAATGCAAGGAAAGTGTCAGGCCAACGTAGTGATAGCATATGCGGAATAAGAAAGAACCATATGAAAGTATATACTTTGTTTCAAACAATAAAAAAAATCCTATTTAGGAACAGCTTTGATGCAGATACTTTTTTGCTTAATTATCCAGGAAAATATCAATTAAGGCTAATTATCTGATCAGGACTCGGTATCGGCATTTACTAAATATTAAACCCTAACCCGGGATCGGGGTAAAAAAAAACCTGATCGGGACATCCCTACTTTCAATTGTTTTCTCCACCTATCTCTTTTGTGACATCTTATCACAGATCACTCTGATCAAATTCTATTTCAAGAAAGTTTACTAGTTTTCCCAAGTCCCTCATCTTGAATCCTGTCGCAAGCATTTCCTTCACAACCTTCAATGCTTTTTCATCACTGGCAGTGATCATGATGTCATCATCCCATATTATCATGATCACTTTCTCATTATCTGTTTCTCTAGTGTAAACACAATGATCAGCATTTTGAGCAGATTTGCACAAACTGTTTTTCACTCAGATAATCGTGTAATGTTCTCTTCCAGTTTCTGCTTTAGTCTACATAGTGACTTTTTCAAGTTTATACACCAACATTTCATCTTTGTCAGATTTAACCTCATAACCTGGTTGTTTCATGAAGATCTCACAATCTGTGCATGCAGGAAGGCAGTTTTAATGTCCATCTGATGCAGAATCAGGTTTCGCTTTGCTTCTTTCTGCATCAAAACTCTGATACTAGTCAGGTTAGCGGTAGGAGAAAAAGTCTCCTCATAATCTACACCCATCGTATAACTGTATCCACCTACAGTGCTTTGTATTTGTCAGATCCGTCAACATTTTGAAAACATACTCCTTGTTGCTCTTCTGCTTGGAAACTTTCTTCACGACGTCGCCCTGCAGGTTGTGTCCATATGTGTCGTGCTTTGACACTGACTATTCCACTGCTTACATTGACACATCTGAAGCACACTATGTCTGCACCCTCGACTCCCTGTCACCGGTTCATGCCATAGCTGGTGTCGAACTCAGGTGTGCCCGCACTTTCATGACGTTGTCGTCGGATGTCGTTGTGCACATCTTCTCCGTGTCCTCGTAGCTCCATAGCTTAGGTTTTGAATTTAGCAGAGAACACTGCCTCTTCTCTATGTGTGACATGAATAGTGAACGGTTTAAATGACTCTGGAAGTCTCTTCAAAATCATTGCAATTAACAGTCTTTCACTTCAAGTTTCTCCAGCATTCCTCAGTGCTGTGATAGCTTTCTCTGCGCGTATAACGTAGTACATCACACCGTCACTGTTCAGCTTTTGAAGTGAAGTCACTTCTGTAAAAAAAAGGCTTAATATCGAGGCTCCCCTTTGCCTGTATAATAGTCTCTTATTATCTTTAGTGCCTTACGCCCATTGTCCACAGCTTCAAACATTATCAGTGAAAAAACTTTTATCATCCAAAAACTGTACTCAGTTCCACATATGCCGCAGCATTTGTCTCCTCATTATCTATTGGTGCCGCTTCCACTTTGTCATTGTCCTCATTTTTGTTGCTACTCTCATCTCTCAAAATGGTATCTTTTAGTCTAAGTAAACGAAGACGGTTCAAAAACATAGTCTCCCAAAGTGCATAATGTCTTTCATCTCTGTCAAAAGCTAGTCGAGACCAACGACTAGTCGACCTTTCTAGTCTGGGTCTTCCAGCCCTGCTGCATGAGTCAGCAGGGATCACCTGACACGTGGCACACTGCAACATTTCTTTCAGTGACAAAAACTAAATAACTTTCTCTGGGTAGCTCTGGCCTATAAACTGTTATCAGAGCGCGATTTGTACAGCGTTCCTAACAGTGCTAGTGCTAGACCAAAACAGGGGCATGATGGAGGAATGAAACACTGTGGACTGCTCTAACTGGAATCCTCACAAGAAAATACCTTTATTGACATTGACATTATTGACTCATTCTCCTTAATACAAACACGTCACAGGTGAATTATAGCACTTCTCATTGGCTCCCATTGCCTTGATAGTCGACCCCCGGGCAGCATCCAGCCTGCTGGCCTCCTATTTGTGGCCCCCGAACTGTTATTCCTTCACCATGTGTTTTGGTTGGGTCAGCACATGTATACCGGGACTTGTCTACATGCCAACGATACACAAACAGCTGGGTCACTCACTGCTGCGAGCGCAATTTTGAACTTTCACTTTCATTTTTGGAGCAGTTTCCATATTGACATTTTGCTGGCTGTAGTAGCCTAGATTGCATTAAAATGGTGTTTTCCAGGCTCACTGTGTAATTTCTGGGCTGTCTTCATTAAAGGTGTCGGCATGTATGTTGATAAAGAATTCTGTGGAGGCCAGGCTGGGTGGAATGGTAGAGCAATCTTTATTGAAACAGATCTCAAGCCAGTGTCCTAACCAAAATCGGCCGCTTTCTGGTATTCTCAAATCTCTGGCAAAAGAAATGCCAAAATGCTTTGCCCTCTGCCCTATCAGATATCCTATCGAGCCTTCAATCTTAGGAAATGTACCAATTGCCACCCTCCTTTCTCTGGTGTGGGGGCCTTTTTAGAGTCTATTTTCCATACCTGCCTACTTCTCCTAATTGGTCACTTTGGTGGATTAAAGGTTCATCTATCCAATGGGAGAAAAGAAGAATGGGTCTGCCTCACCTCCCCTATGAAATAACTCTTTTGTGTGTTACTTAACTTTGCTGATGTCAGCTAAAGTAGACAGGATGGTCTCTCTATACTTAGGTGACAGTGTATAGTTGAGTCAGCCCCGAACCTCTGTTGTGAACTGTTGTGGGCCCCCTCCTGTAGCTTATCTCTGATACCCACCTCAGGGCTGATCAGGGCTCCTGGTCATGGGGACCTTTGTACTGTCACATTCCCACACTTGTCTACAGGGGAGCATCTGGTCCTGTCCCATCCTGTCTTCTCACTATTCACTATTGTCTTAGAGCCCAGGATGTGTAAGAAACACACAGACACAACAACTGCTAAAAGAAAAGTGGACAGTGAAAATCAGCAATTCAAAGAAGAATGAAATGAAAAATGTGCATTCATTCTCCCAACCAGCACAAGACCCATGTGCTTAATATGCCAGGAGACTATAGCTGTGATGAAGATTTCCAATTTCAAACGGCAATATGAGATGAAGCATAGGAATTTTGAGGAGAAATTTCCTCAAAATTCAGAGGTAAGAACAAAAATAAATGCACTGAAATCGTCATCAAACTGCAAGCAGGATTCTTGTCACATCTATGACACAACAACAAAAAGCAACAAAGTGCTCACTTAGAGTGGTGTGGATTTTGGGTAAGAAGTCATTCTCAGATGCAGAAATAATAAAATAATGCATGACTGAAGTAATGGACACAATGTTTGAAGGCAAACAAAAAGGAAATATTCAACGATGTATTTTGATTTATGTCAAAATGGAAATGACATTTTATTTCAGTTTGTATTTTTGTTGTTTTGAATGAAAAGGACATTTTGTTTTGAATATTACAGTTTTATCAATACATGGACCTTTGAGTAATTGAAAAAAATCTTTGTGGCCCTTTAAGATTTGTATTTGAGTACCCCTGCTATAGACCATCTAAAAAGGCCCTAAAGCTGATCAACAGCCACTCTGATCCATTTTCAGTAGAGAAGTTTTACACTTGTCATATTATGATTTTATGACTTTGCACTTGTCTGTCAGTGGATTTTGTTGAGAAATGTGTTGTTGTTCTTCCAAAGTCAGACTTTATTATCGTGTTGGATTTTTCAAGGAAGCAAAGAGAGAAAAATGTTCTTTATAACTCATCTAACGTGTATCGGATGTTATCTCAGCCAATTAACAACCTGAGGGAGGTCACTACATCTGACTGTGTTGTTAATGTTTGAACAGGTCGGGCTGATAATGTTTTGTTTGCTACTCATTTAATAACTTGTTTTTCATGTCAGGTATTTCAATGTTTACACTCTCAACCTTCAGTGATGATGACAGTTATATTGATCTGATGCTGTCTCTCTTACCTGTCACGATAATTGTCACGAGGAGTTTAAAGGGGAAAACTAAGGGATGGACCCAAATGCAGATTTAGACAGGAGGCAGGATAAGGGGAAACAAAAAGTGAGCTTTATTAAGCAAAAGCCGAAATCCACAAAAACCAGGAGCACAAAAGAAAATGAGTCCAAGGACCAAAAAGAAACAAAGTAGAAAAAAACAAAGTGCAAATCAAACTAAGGAATAACAGAAATCAAAATCCTAAACATACCCACAAACCGGAGACTGAAGTGAAGAACAGAACACAGTGGAAAGAGCAGGGAGGGGAACACTACAAAGACACAGGGAAATCAAAACATAAGACAAGAGACATAAGGCACAGAATACATGAACCATGACACACCGAAAACATGAAGCATTACAATAATTAGTCTTTTTAATGTTCTGGTTGTTACAAACCTGGCTCTAGGGCATGACAAACGAAGGGAAAATAACAAAAAGCTGGCAAGTCCATGTTTTGTTGCAACTCAAAAATAATCACTAAGGAATGGGAATGTTATGTGTTTAAATCAGTATTATCAGTAGTGTTCATGTGGGTGCATGAATATGGAGGTGTGATGGGTGTTGTGCAGTAAAGTAAACAAAAGTTAACAAAACCAAGAAGATGCAAATGTGTTCGGGGTCTGAGAGAGAGAGCGGCTGGCAAGAAGCTGGGCCTTTTATATCCTGTGGAGCACTGAGCCCAGGTGCTCCCAATAACCACAATCAGGTCCTCCTTGTCACCACTGCGACCAGCTCCCACCTCAGAGACAACACAGACATACAGGGGGTGTACAGGTTCGAATTAATCATTTATGTTTGTGTGCTGTGTTTTCATTGTTCTGATGACATGCTCCATGTGATCAATGTTATCAAACTGATATCCTGCACGTGTCTGTTTTCTGGTCATTTCTGGTAATGATTGATCAGCATGAGACACTATTTAAGGCTGAGATGAACACAGAAACTACACAGTAGAACTGAACAGATCGCCACTTTGAGAATGGAGATGACAATGTGTTTTCCTCTGTTGCTGCTGATCTGCTCTCTCTGCACGGCTCAGCTTCAAACAGAGTCTGACAACCAAATTATTCCACTTGGAGATCAAACTGAAGCTGAGAGAAGAGAACCAACAAATGCTGCTGACCAACAACAGAGATGTACACAAGACATCCATGCTGTGCTGAGAGAGATGAGCGCCTCGTTGGCTGAACAAAGGCTGGAGATAAGGCTCTTGCAGAGAGAGAATGAAGGTAGAGTATGATCTTTTTTTTCAATCTGTTTTTAATGGGTTTTGCAGATGTATACATTTGTATTAAAACATTTACAAGGACTTAGGTATACATGTTTTCTTTAAAGTAAAACAACAGAAAGAAAAAGTGGTTACTGAGGAATTGCTGCATGCCCAAACAACTTATATAAAACTAGAACAACCACAATAAAGAAAATTAAATGCAAAAAGATGAAAAGTAGGACTAAGTATGACCTTTTTAACAATATCATCTAAATATCCGGAGTGTTAGCTTAGCAACAGCAACAACAGTTTTGGTCAGATTTGTATGATGTTGTAACACTGAACTGTTTTGCAGTATGACCTGCAGGTAAAGATGAGTCAAAGAAAAGCTCCTGGAAGAATTTATAACCCTCTTCTTAATGTACACAGTGTGTCAGTTTAACAACAGCAATGGAATGTTCTCAGTCTATAAATCCTTGTCTTCTACACCTTTTAAACTATTTTTTTTCTTCCATTTTTCAACTACAGCAACAAACAGAGGTCACTGTTACAGTGTCCTACAATGTTACAGCTTCATACACAATTGAAGGACAGAAACAAAACAAGACCAGCATGCTCACAGATTTTAATCAGCACAATCACAAAGTACAGTATAGTCTGATGTGTGCATCTGTAGTTTTGGTCATAAACCAAAGTATTGGACTGATTAAGATGTTGACCTGATGGTGGCCTAGATATAAAGATGAGGGACGACAGAGAATGTTTCTATCTACAAAATAAATACATCTACAAATTCAATACAAATATATTAAAAATGCTTGTACACTTATGTTGTATGACTATGATGGTTTTTATATTGTCTCAAGTGCAAGCAGCAAAACTGAATGAACAGAGGACTGAGCAGGTGAAGCAGAAGACTGAGATGGAGAAGCTAAAACAACAACTGCAAGGTACTGTGTGGAGAACATCCCAGTTCTAATAATGAAAGTCAATTATAAAAGTATTTCATGAGCTGAAATGAATTGGGACAATTGAACACTGTCAGTAAAAACATATTAAGTTAGCTCAATTTTCACAACACAAAGTGTTTTTGCTAAATTAATATCTAAATGTTCAATGACCAAAGCTAACATTGATAAAGACACTGATGATTAAACATTTAATGATCAAATGTTTTCAACAGAGACAAATATGTTATGATGTAACTTTTTTCCAGCACAAACAGTAAAGAAGGTCTTTATTAACGCCAGGACAAATGTCACAGAAAACAAAGGCTCTAAAGAGAGATGGAGATAATGAGACAGCAAACTAATCCAGCAAGTGCAAGTCAACATCTTAGGCTTAATTCTTGGTTTTAATCCGCATATCGAGGCACAAGGCAGCAACTCAAGTGCGTGCATCAGCAGGAATTTGACCACATCATCAGATTTGGAGAATGTGTGAAAAGATGTGACTTCCTCTGTCCACCATGTGATGCAAGAGGACACTTACTGATTTCATGTTAAGTAGAAGTACTGTATATCAAGACAAGACAGCACCATAAAAGTTTTATGTCAAATGCCTTATCCTTGTTATCAGGTGGAGCAGCCTGCTAATGGCATTAAAGTGTTTTAGGAGGGATCCTGATTAAATATGTGACTTTTGGGACAGATTTGACCATTTACACAGAAGTTATTGCTACGTCCTTTTTCATGGTGAATAATTCCTTGTCACTGAATCGACGTCAATGGAAAAATCTGAATCTTGACTATATACCGCCATCAAGGCAATTATTATTTCTAAAATTAAGGGGTGTTGTTAGTGTAACTGAATATTGGCATGTAAATGTGCTCAGAACAAGATAATTATCAAACGAGAAGTTTGGTGCTGATTCAATCATGTACAATCGAGATACAACAACGCCCTGTTTTATGGTGAATCATTGATATCTGTCACACCACAGTGTTCAATGAAACTAAAGTATTTAATACATTTATATCAAAAAGGTTCGACTTTGTACAGTGGAGTGTTAACAATTTCCTGTTTGGTGGCGAGACGTCAGCCCTCGCTGCTCAACAGAAACAATGTTCACAATACAACATCCTCAACGTCTGTAGAAGGAAGAAAAGAAAAAAAAGATGGCACAACTAAAACTTTCTCTCACTCTGCCTTTCTCTCACTCTCTCTCTTTCAGTCAAACAGGTGGCTTTCTCAGCTTCACTGTTGGCTTCAGGCTATGGAGATACTGGACCATTTAACACGTACACTCCTCTGGTCTTCAGACACATCACCACTAACATTGGAGATGCCTACAACTCAAACACAGGTACTCAAAGTCACACATTTATGTTATGTTGAAATCAACCTGGTTGACAGATGTTGCAGCAGTTGATTCTTTATTTAAAATGTCCCACAGGTTTTTTCACTGCGCCAGTGAGAGGAGCCTACCACTTTGAGTTCTACATTTATGGACGTGGACATGCTTCACATCCTTCAGGTGCTGTGTTGGTCAAGAATGGAGAACATATTTTTATTGCATATGAGCATCAGCCATCCTATGTTGTGAGTTCTTCTAATGGCGTCACGTTGCTTCTAGAGGTCGGAGATGTTGTGTTTTTGCGTCTGTGGACTAACTCATGGGTGCATGACAATCAAAATCATCACACCACTTTCAGTGGTCATCTGCTTTTCACCATGTGAACAGGAAACAGTCCTTTTTCTTCAAGCACATGATAGCCCTGACCACACAGTAGCAGTGTATCAGTACTTCCTGATCCTGGAAGCCTTGGCTTTTTGTAAACATCTAAGTAAGTTGACATACAGAATTACTGCATCAAAACCTGCAAATCAGAGACTCAGTTAATGTTTTTATCCTGATTATCAAAGCTGGATGACAAAGCTTTGCACCAATAATTACTTGTACATATTAACTATATTGCTATTGTGTTTTTTTCTTTTTTACATTTGAATAAAAGCATAACCATATCAGTGCAGTACTGTCTGTGGACCTTTCTTCAACACATTGTACTTTAAGTTTCAAAATGAAATATTTGTTGGCAGACAACAAAATAAATGTTTCACGTCTGTTTGGAAGTATGAAATGTAAATTTGAAGAAAAATGTTCATGCCCTCCTCTGCAGTCTCTCTCTCTCTCTCTCTCTCTCTCTCTCTCTCTCTCTCTCTCTCTCTCTCTCTCTCTCTCAATTTTCAACAAGCTTTATTGGCATGACTGTGGTTCACAATATTGCCAAAGCGTACAGGATTACAGAACAAAAATGTTAACAATAATAATGATAACAATAATAATGATAACAGTAATAATGATGACAATAACAATAACAATAGCAATAATAACAACAATAATAAACAGTATATCAGTGTGCAGGTAAGAACCCAGTCAGGATCAGCTGGTTCATGTGTAGGAAATCATATAAGCTGTTGTTGTGCAGCTCGTCTCTTCTCCTGTGGCAGGCATTCACATATCTCGCTGCATCTACAGCAGGGCCAGTTTTTTCTCCCAGTAAATGTTGTAGTTTTTCTTGGTCTGATAGTTTGTGGAAGTCTGGGGTTGTACCTGTGATTTTAGTGTATATCTGGGTTCTGATGTCTGTGTAAGTGTCACAATGCAGCAGGAAGTGCTGCTCTGTCTCCACCTGTCCGTGTGGACAGAACCGACACAGCCGGTCCTCTCTGGGCAGCCAGGTCTGTCTGTGTCTGCCGCTCTCTAAGGCCAGACTGTGGTCGCTGAGTCTGTACATAGCCAACGTTTTCCTCAGTCTCGGATAAGATACTGTTTGTTAGCTCAGATAATCTGCCATGGAGTATTGTCTGTTTAGGGCCAAATAGCACTGGAGTTTGCTTTGGGTTTTGGTTGTGGATGTCCAATAGTTGATAGTTTTCTTTTTCTTCTGCTATAATTTGGTGGGGCTGGATGGTGTGAGGGCAGTCTTGGTGCCCGGTGCTGTTGGAGCTCAGCCTGTGGACCAGCTGGCTGAGGGGACTCCCTTCTTTGCTCTCCTCTTGGCATTGTAGGGCTTTGTAGTGGTAGGAGCTGGGCTCGCTGGTTCTGAGGTGTTGGTAGAACTTTATTGCTCTTTTTTGGATCCAAATTAAAAGGGGAAATTGGCCGAGTTCAGCTCTGCATCCGTTATTGGGGGTGTTCCTGTGGACTCTGAGGATGCTCTTACAGATCTCCGTGGGCAAACTTTCAATTGGGTGTTTTTCCCATTTTTGGAAGTCTTGGTTCATGAGAGGGCCCCAGACTTCATTACCATACAATCGATTGGTTCGATTATTGATTGAAATATTTTGATCCAGATTTTGACAGGGATGTCTATGTTTGAGGACTTTTTTATAGTCCAGAAAGCTCTTCTGCTTTTTTCTCTGAGATCCTTGATGGCCAGATTGAAGTTTCCCGTTGATGTGATATTTAGCCCTAGATATGTGTAGCTGTGTGTGTGTTCTATGTCTGTAGAGTCCAGGTGGAACCCGTGGAGATGTTTCTGACTCTTGTGTCGTTTCTGGAAGACCATGACTTTTGTCTTCTCCAGGTTAACAGTCAGGGCCCAGGTCTGACAGAACTTTTGCAGGTGATCTAGCTGCTTTTGTAAAGCCTCCTTTGATGGAGCGAGCAGTATTAGGTCATCTGCAAACAGTAGACATTTGACTTCTTTGTCAGAGAGGGTGAGACCAGGGATCTCTGACTCCTCTTTCTCTAGTTCCAATTTTTACAGCACATCTATTATTTATATACATTGTCTTAATAATATCGTAGATTTTTCCTCCAATACCTTTTTCTAGTAATTTTAGAAACAGACCATGATGCCAAATTGAGTCGAATGCTTTCTTGAAATCTACAAAACAAGAGAAGATTGTGTTGTTCTGGTGGACGTGTTTCTGGATGAGGGTGTGGAGGGTGTAGATGTGGTCAGAGGTTCTGTGTTGTGGTGTAAAACCAATCTGACTCTTGTTCAGGACATTGTGCTCACTGAGGAAGTTTTGCAGTCGGCTGTTTAAGATGCTGCAGAATAACTTCCCCAGGTTGCTGCTGACAAAAATGCCTCTGTAACTGTTTGGATCATATTTGTCTCCACTTTTGAAGATTGGAGTGATGAGCCCTTGACTCCAGGTGTCAGGAAAATTTCCAAAGGTTAGTGTCAGATTGAATAATTTTAATATGGCAGTCTTGATTTTGTGGCTGCTAAACTGAAGCATTTCATTTAAGATGCCATCAGGGCCACTTGCTTTCCTCGGCTGCAGGGCCTGGATCTTAGCCAGCAGCTCCCCTTCACTAATCTCATAATCTAAAGCATTTTGGTTGTCTTTAATGATTGATTCAAGGATTTCTATTTTGTTGAGCAGATTCTTTTGGTCTGAATTCAGTGTGATTGCACTGTATAGATTTTCAAAGTGTTTCTTCCATATTTCCCCGTTTTGAATAGCCAATTCTTCCTTGTTTGATTTGTTGAATGAATGCCATTTTTTCCAAAAATTGTTTGAGTTGATGGACTCCTCAAAGTCGACGTTGTCCATGTTGCTCCTTTTTAACTCTCAGTGTTTTTCTATATGATTTCAATGTTTCCCAGTACTGGAGGCGGAGCTCATGATTGTCAGGTTGTCGGTGTTTTTCATTTAAGCAATATTACCCGAGAGGGTGTGCTTTAACGTCATTTGAGCACGACGGTGATGCGGTCCGCAAGCAGCACCGAAGTGCTCAAATGACGTTAAAGCACACCCTCGAGGGTAATATTGCGATTATACAACTAATACCAACACAAATAAAATGTATAATCAAAATATATCCATGTTGATGGACATTTTGCTCTGAAATTTTAAAGGTTTTTGCGAGTGATTTTCTAGTCCCAGATGATGAACTCTGAGCTGACGTTAATGTTTTATCGCGGTCTCGGAATTTAATAATAGCTGCGGTGTTCATTTATTTAAGTCACTTAACAGACCAGGCGGCAATTTGTTACAAGCATTTAATTCCTTCCTCTCAAAAATCGGGCATGAAAATGTCACAAACTTCGCCAGCCTCTCGGTGAATTCTCTGGCATCCTTATGGGCAACTAAGTGAAGTTGTTACAGCGGAGGAAACGATTCAGCGACCAGCACTGCCGCAAACTCCTCATCTCTGCTGTCACTCACGGTGGCTTACATTCGTTTCTCCATCGTCCTGATCATTTTGCGTGACACTCTCTCGTGGCATGCCCGTTTGCTGATAACTCATCCCCGCATGTTTATCTCAGGCTCCTCGCTAGCCTTCTTCCTCCATCCACCAGGCAGCCTGGCCCTGTTGCTGTCCTCCTCGGACAGACGCTGAAGCTCAGTTTTATTTTTTCGCCAATCTCTCTCTCTCTTGGGGTCGACAGAGAAACGTCTAGCGGCTGCTTCTCCCGAGTTTTCCTCTACATATTTTACGGCAGAAAGTTTTAATTTCAAGACGTACTTTTTTATATTTTTGCTCCAGCTGACAGTTACTACGTTGCCATGGAGATGGATAAACACAGACTTGGCGGAGTAATATTTTGAGTAATGAGTCAGGCGTGCTGTAATGCTGATTTGAGCACGGTCAAAATGTCTTGTTGACCAATCAGATTGCTTGGATGACCGATGGCTCTCTAGTAGTCATCCTTACTATTGCTTGTCCATCTATAAGGTTGTTTGGAGGGGTTGAGTTTACTGGGT
>CAEMYA010001674.1:88447-101522 GCA_903131615.1 Diplodus sargus | reverse complement strand
ATATATATATATATATATCCTCTCCTTACACAGACCTTAAAAATTCAATGAATACATTTATATTATTTGATTACTAAAAGTTGAAATTACATGAAGGGAATGTTTTTTTAGGTTGTTCCGGATGGATTTCATCAGGTGTGGGACATCAAATATCAGGGGCATATTCTGGAGGACACAGTGTGAACCATCACTGGTGTTATTGATGTCCAGGGATGCACCGAGGAGTCTCATGGCTTTCACATTTGTGGATCCCTGGTCACAGACGATGCATTTGACCTGAAAGTACGATAGCAGTTGCACATCATCGGGTATTCAAAACATTTTTGATTTGTGTTTGATTATTTTAATATCTTGTTCCAACCTACAGTGGGTCCAGCATCCTGCAGGTGGGTGACTGCCTGTGTGAGCTTGAGGGCAATCTCCTCACTAGGCATTGCAGTCTTGGACAGGAAATAGCCGATCGCCTGAAGGGTAACGCACCACACATGGCAGTTATAAGTGTTTACATGTGTATGCAATGTATGAACATTAGACTGCACATATTAAAAAAATGCTCTTTTGAGACCTTCTTCACACATGCAACTGTGATTCTGAATTTATCCAGAATTGGAGTTGTTGACACTACCTGTTTCCATTTTCCATTTATTGCCCTAGCCATGAACATCATTGCCTGACACGCCTTGGAGCCATCAGGAGTCAGACCATCAATGAAATCAGTGCGCCTGTTGTAGTCCAGGTGACCCTTAATGGCCATTTCATCCATCACAAGCGAGCACATCTTCTCTCTGTGTGACATGGCCGCAGTCCTTGCTTTGATTTTCAAGAGTAATCCCTTTAGAAATCCCGGCTTAAAAATAAAGTGGTCAGAGAGACAATTAGTTTTTGCAGTTCTGCATACTTATATTGTTTTACTGAACTCACTGGAAAAATATTACTATAGCTGTAAAGAACAAGACTTTTTTTTTTCCATTTTTGTGCACTCATGTTTGGGTTGTGCCTGTCTTTTCCGCAGGAGAGGAGGCAGAATACAGGAGGATGGCAGCAACCCCCCGCCACGTCAAACCCCTCCCCATTCACCTATGCAATATGTAAACTCACATCAAAGCTTCCCAGAGTGGTTGTGATGTGCCTTCTCAGGGTGGTTGGGGCAGGTAACTGAAATGTATTTTTTTCAGTTCAGCATAGCAGGTTGGGCTGTGGTGGAATAGCCGCGATGCCAGATCTTTATGTTTCCTGCTATACATCTGCCCCCAATTCCTCACCCTGGCCATGGTTTTTTGGCCAGCAAAGACATTTCTGGCAGCCTCTGGAAGGTGGTCTACTTCATGGTTCCTCTTCTCTGCGCTGGTCTAGATTTGAAAAAGAAGGTATTTACCATTGATTATGTTTCATTTTAATGTTGATGACTTGTATGTTTAAACTACATACTTCATTTGAATCGTCCTTATTTTGTTCGTGAGGCGGCTCCTCAAGTGCCGCATCTTTGCCCACTCCTTCCTAAGTATTTTTTTAAGTGTCTGGATTTCCTGTGAATGTAATGTACAATTTAATTGATGTCACTGCCCTAGTTGACACATTATTTTAAAGACATGCAAGTGCAACAATCATAATTGAATTTAACCTCATCTCTCTCAGCAAGCATTTCACGCAGCTCTGTAACGTCCTGACACTCTTCAGCCACAGTGCTGACTGGCTCAGAGTCTGTACATACAGTAAGTATAAAAAAACAGATGTTATGTCTGCATATGGTCATTGCTGATATACCATCTTCTACAGGACTGTCCAAAATTCTTCACTAACAACAGCTCAACGTGCCAAAGTTGTCTGGGTTTCAGTTTTACCTACCACAAGTTTAGTTAAAACAATGTTATAGTGTTTTTTTTTTGTTTTTTTTTATACCTAGGGACTCCTCATGCCTCTCTGTCTCTCTCTCCTAACCCCTCCCTTACTGGAGTGTAGAAGTTTGGAAGCCCTGGTTAAATCATAGTAACTTAACTTTATTAATGTATACACTGTAAATGTTGTAATGAACATTATAATTTGTGTCATTTGATATATGTTCTGTGACGATACCTCTCTCTTTGTGCACACTGCCTCCATGATGGACTGGAATGGCTGTGGCTGCTAGCACTTTACTTTTACCCTATGAAAAAGCAAGACAATGATATAACAGGATGCAAAGAGAAGGCCATGGCACTGTTAACCATGGTTCTCACAAAATGTACAAAGCTACTTAAAACACAAATTAACTTTAAGTATTGTAATGCTAATAGGTGATGAAGCGTTCAAAACCAAAAAGAATGAGCCCACCCACGTATCTCTACGTTGCCTTGAACAGGCTGTGTGCTGCATAATGTACTGCAATTCTGGGTCTGACTTTCCCGCGCAGTCCTGCGGACATGACGTCAAATGACGCTGAATGCGCGTCCTCGACGGCTTGGAGACCGGAAGAAGACCAGCGCGGTGGATCCAAACTAGTGTTTGGGTGGCAATGGATTCTGCTATGGCCAGAAAACGACCCAGCACCACACGAATCCAATAAAAAGTTATACTAAGAGGAACACAAAGGTTTTATAAGCGGCACGTCGTGGCACCCAAATTAACATCGGATACGTGTTCGGCATTTTCCATGGTCCTTTAGTCTGAAAACGAAGTTAGAAATATGTCCCTTCATATATAGGACCGAAAGCCCAACTGTTATCTGGGAGGTGTTGTAGCAGCTGGCTGTAGCAACAGGCTAACAGTGTCTGTGTAGTCAGATTAGCCGCTAGCTACACACATCGTCAGGTTCATGGCTGCTTCATGCATGTAACATTAGGGGATAAGGCTATAACGATATCATACACACAGCAAGATGGCTCCTGTCTCGTTCCCGTCCCCGGGAAATACGCTATTTAGGAGGTACAGTAATAGTATTTACAGGCTATGTGTTAGGGGCTATTGTGTTGACTTGTTGGTGATACTGTTGTGATGTAGGTATTGTGATCACAAATACACAAAACTGTTGAAAATTTTAGTCTGGCATCCTAAATGGAGCTTCTTTGTAACCTTTGTAGTTTGCAAAGGGGTTAGGGAGTTAACGTAAAGTTAACGTATTTACGTTACAACTATCATTTTGCTGAATTAATGCGCAAATGTTGTCAAAGAAATATACTGAAGTTGCACTAAAATAAACACTTAGTTTACTTACCTTGTCGCTTGAGATGAATCTTCACAGATGTAAGCTACCAACGAAGTTCCACGGAGGCATGTGCGGAGGTCTTGCAGTAAACAGTGACGTCGATGGCGAGTAAGTAAATAACGTGTCACAGCATCAGCTGCACTGCTGTGAAGAGTTCATGCGTGCTCCCGCGCCAGCTTGGCTGATGGCTGCAGTTACCCTAATGGCCATGGTGTCGCTATTGAGTCTTATATCCAGATCCTGCCCTATGTCCCTTTAACAATACTTTTATTTTAAGGTCATCTGGCTTGAAGTGCTCCTCACAGACGAAATACCACATATTTTCACTCTCGGAACCTTCTTTGCTTTCACGAGCAGTACTAATGTCCACCCTTATTGAAGTAGAAAAATTAAAGCAAAACTTACACGTTGCATGTTCTAAATGGTCAGCGTGACTCCTCGATGGTATGCCTGAAGACCTTTCCTCCTTGCTTGTAGATGGCATGGGGAAGCAGGGTTGGCAATACCTTCAAGACCTTGTCACCTTTGGTAGCTTAACAATTTGAGCAAAACACGTAGTGTTACATTAACACTTACATACAGGCATGCAAACAGGTTAGTGGTGAAAAAGGTATGAACATTGGGTGGATAGAGACAATCAAACAATTAAATGCACCAATCTGGCCTACTCTAAAGAGAAAATTGAAAGATTTGTTTAACTTAAGAATTAATTATTCACCCAAACATTGTATCAGCAGGTTACTATAGGCATACAGAAATTGCACAAACAAAGATGACAAATTGGAAAATCACCTAATAGTGATTTACTGCATTTTGGGAGATGGTAATCAATGTTCAGCCACAGCAAGCAGAAAATGGTAGGCAGGCTTGAGGAGCGTTCCACCATTACTCTCCTGCCTGTTAGGTCGCACTCAGGGATCGACATTTTTTGTCTGCCAACAGTCGTCATTGTACAAAAGTGGAACAGACACTTTGCTGGAGAAGAAAGGATGCTGTTTGCAATACTCACCATCATAGAAGTCTGAAAGGACTCCATTTTCTCTTTGCTGCCAGGTAAAGATGGCATCCAAAATGCCAGGCATCTCAAGCTGTTTAGTCAAGAGAGGTTTCAGTGGGACACGATGAAACACACCTTGAGCTGCAACCTGTCGAACTGTCCCAGTAGCAGAGTCCCTTCTCTGCATATAGGATACTCCAGGGAAAGTGTCCTCTACAGGGCTGCTTCTTCAAAATCATGGACAAGTTCTTGGACCCTTGGATCATCCTTATGACCTAATTTCCCAAACAGAGACAAAGTCTTCCTCTGAAGTGAACCTGCAATGTCTGAGATCAAGCTTGATGTCTGCTGGACAACAACGCTGACAGTACTGTAGGTCTGTGCTGATTTAGACTTAAGGGTTGCCAAAAACAAAGCTATTTGCTCTGTTGTGGTTCCTGGTTCTAAATCATCCCAGCAATCATTGCCTTCCTTATCCTGTGTTGAGTCTCTAAAGGATCTGAAATTTCTGCATTCTGTATTTCTGCATCTCTGGGAACTGCAAGACCCTACACAGTTGTTCTTGCAGCCCCCCTGGAATGCTGTTCTGTGCCGTAATGCTGTTCTAGGACAGAATGCTGAAGACAGTGTCTTCTGAAAGACCAAATGTATCCAAAAGTCCGCCTGCAACCATTTTCGCAGCACTGAAAGAATGTTGAAGCATTATTTATGCCATGCACTGCCATCAAGTGAGCAAACAGACCCTTCACATGACCAGGTATTACTGCAGCGGTAGCATCTGTATGCCATCATTAAACTACATTTGTAGCATGACAGTTCTTACAATACTCTCACCATTGTGAGAGACTTGTGAGAGCATTAAAAATACATAAATGGTCAGGTCTGAAACACAGAAGTGTCTCATGGAGAAGGTCTGAAACACAGAAGTGTGGCAGTGGTGGAGAAACAGAAACTTACCTACTTCAGAAAAAACTGCTACTGCATTTTACTCACAAGTTCCTTATGATGTTTCTGGAATTTCACACACTGTCCTATTTTGGGAATGAGGCAGGCAATGGCACAGTCATCTAATAGAAGAAGATTCTCCTCATCCACTTCCTGGTTTGAAATTCAAAAAGGCAATACAGAAAATGATGAGGGAAGAAAGGTAGGCAGGTAGTGGTAGTGCTGGTGAGAGAACATTTTTTTTACTGAACTTTTTTTTTACTGGTGTCCAGGTTGTGCGAAAAACAGTGCAAAGTCACCTAGGTGGGTTTGGGGACATGCCCTCGGAATTGTTTTTTATGCATGAAAAGTATAATAATAACATTTTATCTTCAAAAAGTATGAGTGATGGAGTCTTATTTCTCTCCTTACTGAACAAAAAACATACATATTTTATCCATCTAACTATATGTTAGAATAATCCATCCATTATCTATACCGTTTATCCTTGGAGGGTCGTGGGGGGCTTGTGGTTGTGGTTTGTCTCAGCCAGCAGCTAAGCTTACAAGAATTTGCCAAATTTTAAGATACGTGACAAACTAAGCTACACAGTTAGACTTCATACAGACAGCATTTGTATGTATGTACAGATGTTTTCAAATGACGTGATTGCCACAGCGTTAAAAGTGCTTAATTTAGCCATACTCATTTTACCATTTCATAGTAGTCAAGGTGATATGAGAAAATTATGTTCACTTTTTCATAAAAGCATGAGACTTGGTACACTTTTACAGTTTGGGGCCCTGAACATTTTTCAGAAATGGAGCCATAGCAAAAACGCCTAATGGCGGCCATTTTACTTTCCGCCATAACCAAATTATGTATTTTGCATCATATCTTCTGAACCAAACATGATAACACAGAAAATGTGATGTCTACCCCCATGTTTTGATGGTCAATTATTACAATGATGCCATATACGATATCATACACTGTTCAGGTGTGTAGTTGATGGTGAATTCAATTGCATTGTGAGAAGGAAATCACAGTATCGGAGAATCTAGGCTAGACTTTATAATGTCATCTATATTCTTCATCTTCTGTGTTTTGTCCCGTCAGATTAAAGCTGAACAAATATGGTTCCATAGTTCCACTTCCTGTGGTGTCAAACAACATGGTTGAACGAGACGCACCTCTAGTTAATGATTATAGCCTACCTTCTATTCTGTGCCATAATTACTCCCAAGAGATGCATTATTCAACAGAGCTGTGTGAAAAATTAAAGCAATATGTCTACAGGTGGGAAATTAATGATATTCAGTAAGATATAACTATGTGCTGTGGTGTGCCCTGCACTGATCTGTCCAGCTGCTGTGCCGTTAACAAGGTATATAATTTATAGAGACAGAGTAGCCAACACGCTGGAATGAACTGACAATGTTTTTTACACAAAGAAAGAAATAACTTCATGTATAACATTTGCGAATTTACAAGAAGGCCCAAATAACTAACAATTTGTTGTAGACAGCATTTTACAAGGAGAAGTTTCTCTTAATTCAACAACTCACAAAATTGCGTTATTTTTGAAGGGAGTCAGGGGACTTTATCCACGGGCGGCAAAGAAGTTCATTGGTTACTGTTTACTGTGTTTGAGGGTGGACTGTAATTCGTTTAAGTTGATTTATATTGAATTTCGCAATAAGTCATGTTACGAGAAAATAGGCCTGGGCGATGAAACGATAGCGATATGTACTGGCGATAGACACTTCATAGCAATAAGAAAATTGTTCGCTAGAAGTTCGATAGTTTCACTTAAATGCAAACCTCCATGAAAACACATAACAAATCTGTCCTGGCTCATTTACAGCCAATCATATCCCTTGATAATGGCGCGTGCTATGAGTGACAGGCAAACGGCCAATCATTTAACAGGTGTGTTGTCCGGTTGCACCATCAACATCATGACCAGCGTTTTGGAGAAATGTTTCTGAGTGCCGCGATAATAAGGACCATAGAGTTCCCCCCTTTTCCTACAAAGTTTTGTTTCAAGATACTGTCCACGTGTTGAACGACTACAAATGAACTGTCAATGGAGCACCGACGCTAAACAGTGTCGGACCACGGAGAGAGAGCTGACCAAGTGATGGGCACTGGCAGGCACCAGATTTTACCCTCTGTGAGGCACTTTGTGCTACTCATTGTGTGAAAAGTGCCATACAAATTAAGAGTGACTTGATTTGAGTGAGCTATAAGAAAAACTTGGCATTAAAAAACACTTTTGGCTTATCCATCGAAAATGTATCTATTCTATTTTCTATTCTATCCACTTGATATTTACAGTGCAAAGCCGAAGGAACTAAATGCATATAATGTAAATCATGCAAATATTTGTAACAAACGAACAAATGCAGTACAGTAAGAACATTAGTCAGGAGAGAACAATATGCAAAACATTAAAAGGGAAAGTCAGAGTGCAGTTAATTTTGCAGATATTCAATAGAATTTGCAGCTCCTGCAATTTGGTTACAGCACTTATGAATATTAGGATTTTGATAATGATGTGATTAATTGTTCAGCCCGACATACATACATATACATATCGATAAACTTCAGTTAAATAAGAACATACACTGAAACCTCAAAGTGACAACAGGAGTTTTAACAGCTGCAGCAAAAAAAGTAAAAAAGTGGAAAACTAACAAATGACATTTGCAGTAATTTGTATCAACATTGTGCAACAGCTGAGAGACAAACACTGGGCAACAAAAATCTTCTCCTCCAGTGGTCAAGTGGAAACTCATGAGTCCTGGAGACCATCACACCATCTCAATAACAGCTGCCACCTCTTTGAACTGTTTGTAAAATTTCTGAAACTGTGGAACATTTATCTCAAAAGACCTCAAACACATCTGTCAAAAGGGCTCCACAAATTTAGCTGCAGAGTCACATATGGGGAGTTCAGAGATCAACATGTGTCAGAGCTCAGGTCCATGCAAGCTTCTACTGGATGTCCATTACATGGCCAATGGTGAACGTGGACTGATGCACCATGTTCACTCCACAGCTAGTGCAGCACTTGAAGAGAAACTCTTATTAACACTGCACTAGATCTTTGGCCCAAGCCTTTACCAGTGGCTTGTTCTGATAATTTGCTAAGAGGCAGGCCACTGCAAAAAACTGGTTAATTCTGCCAGAAATTGTTAGAGGAATAACTGTTCAAACAGCGTATTCTCTTTAATTCTTCTGATTGCTCTCTCCACATGTACCCTTAACCTGGCTATTTCCTAGGTTTCCATCACTTCATCATGGGACAGCTGGGATTTTTTATGCTCAGGAAGGGTGGCCTATAAACTCTGCAGGGCACAATGTCATCAATCCCGAAACCCTTGTCCGCCATCACTGCCACATCCTTGTCCAGAAGCGGGATCATGCCAGACGGCCTAAACAGCTCTTTGTTGCTGACTGAACCTGAGTATAGGGATGACACAAATGTGACCGCACCATGTGGTGACACGCCTATTAAACCTTTCAGGGTAGTGTGTGATTGTACTGCAAGAATAGTTCACTTTGCAACACCAAAGATGAAGGTGTGTGGCATCTCTATTCAGTGCAGTCAATTATGACTTGTGTGTCACTGTACTTCTCAAACACACTGGGCATCATTGCTCTAACAGTGTCAGGGGACATCCATATGCCCACAGCACCCAGCAGAGTGTACAGGAAATTTGCCCACGTTTTCAAGATTCTGCTCAATGTTGACTGGTGTATGTTGAGTCGATGACCTAGATCCTTCTCCTTCAGGCCCAGAGACTGATACACAAGGAACAGGATGAGCTCATCAATCAAAGGAATAGAATGTAAAGGCAAACTTCCTTTACTTTACCATTCTCATACGAGACCATGAGTCTTCCCGGTAAACCAAAATGGTCCTCAGGGAAGGACTCTTCCCAGACATCTTCAGGGATGAAACATTCTGTGTCCCTATCATCAATGATTTCAATGCCTCCAGGGACCTCTCTGATGCCTCTTACCACCAACTCTTTTTGTCCAGCAATGACCTATTGCAAAAAAGACATTTTTTAGTGCTGTTGCATAAACCACACTGATATTCAGAAAAGATCACCAATGTGAAATACAATGACAGGTTGACAAAATAAATATAATTTATGACTTATAATTGGTGGTTGCGAGCTGTGTTGCTACAGAAACGTACTATATGCCTACTGATATTGAATAATGAACATTATCCGACAAACACAGACGGCCATGCAAACATCTGTGTTTGTCTGTAGTGGAAACATCAACATACAATAAAAAGTAATTTACTCACTTTAGACCCAAACCCAAGACTTTAGAACAAATCATCTATATTCTGAAGAGTTGTCTATTCCAATTGCCATTTATGCAGATGATTGTGAGATGGTCAACCCCCTTAGTTTTAAAACATCAGTCAACAAGCTTGGTTTCATTTATTTCACAGAGTGTGCCATCTCTAAGGTCCTCATGGGCTATAGTTTCACGGTTTTTCGCCACTCTAGGATTTTCTCCATTGTGCCTGGACTTTCTAACACAAGTTTCAGCATCACTTTCAGGGGAACATACTGAAAGGTGTCCCGAACTGCTACTTGTTTCACAGTCCCTGCCTCTCTATCAGTTTGTTGTATATAGGAAAAGCCAGGGAGAGGTAATGCCTGTGGCTGTACAAAGTATCCAGACTGGGTGAAAATCTGCATTTGCCTGTATTCTGACTCAAAACCACGAAATGGTTTCACACTGCTCTAGCAGTTGCTGTGCTTTTGGAGTCTCAGAGTGGCCTATCTCTCTTATAAAAGAAACTGTTCCTCTCTTCAGATCAACAATATCTTTGATTAGACTAGATGTGTGTTCAACAACATCCCTGATCCCACTAAATGTATGTGAGGACTTGGCCTTCAACCTAGCTAAGAAGAGTGCAACTCAGTCTTTTATTCTTTCATCCAGTAACTCATCCCATTCCTCCACTGCAGTCTCACTGCATTCCACCTCACCTAACACACTGGGTTCAGGGTCTGGAAATATGGACCAATCAGAAAGTTTAGCTGAAGAACCTTCTTCCACTGATTCAACACCAAAGTCAAAACTGTGCCCTATTAGGTGTCTCCTAAGTGATCTCTGGTTGTCAAATGAACGATGGCACCCAACTTGTGCACACTGGAAATAAGTTAATGTGGATAATATATTACGCATCACTTTCAGATGGGAAAGAAATGGTCTTACGTCAGGGCCTGAAGACCTTCTACATTTGAAACACACATAACCCATTTTGTCGAGACCCACTCTAGTGTACCTCAAGCAACTTCTTTAGGTGTTGTTGAAATTTAAGCCGTGGCCCAAAGACAGGAATCAGGGAAGTCAGGCTGTTTCCATCAAAGAGAAATAAGCACTTTTTATCAATCTGCTGTCCTGCAAAATGTAAAACATATTCAAATGTTGACGTTATGACTTCAATATCGCATTTATTTCAAACTTTTGCCTCAGTTACAATTAATGAACATCGCTATGCGACACACTGAGCTTGTAGATTGACTATTTTCATTATGTACCCCACCACTCTTCATCAAAGTATATTATACAACAGTTAGTTCCAACCAAGTAATTTGATTTGACGAGAGGCATTCTGTGAGTGCTGGTATAGTACAGTACAACATCACTTGGACATGCAACAGTAAAATCACTCTGCTCACAGGTGTTCTTAATATAACCATTGTTGTTGCAAACTGACGTTGACGTTGTTCACGCCGAGAAGATGGATATTTTTCCTAAAATGAGGATGAGAGAGTGGAAGCTGAATCCGGCCGTGCCAACATCCAGGTTTACCAACGTTTCATCAGCCGAACTGGACGAAGTTAGTTTCCAGTGAAAAGAGACAAAAACACAACTCACCCACTCTCCTCCAGTTATACATCATGCAGCAACTTTCTGCGTCCAGGCACTGACAAAACACGTCCGAGTCCTCCTGGCAGAACAAACATTCAGTTTCAGCGGCCATTGGCGGGCAAAGCTAACAGATGTTTGATGCCTCATATTATGTGCTGTGTACCCTGTTTGTACTGCTGATGAAGTTTGATGTTGTTCTGTGCATTATTTGTGGCTATGAGTGGCTTGTTGCCGGTTTGCGCGTATGGAAATACACTGCGCTGTTTGTTATCTTTACTTGCGTTGCTACAGCTAGTGAAGCTAGCGGTCAGTGGACTTCATCTCACGAGGGGGGGTCTAACGTTAACTCAGTGTCACGGTGCGTTAGACCATGGATTAAATTTAAGCCAGAATACTGCTACCAGTTGCTAATGGCGAGGTGCTTTACACTGGGGGGTTAACCCCCCCCCCGACAAACATCTAGCACAGCAAAAATGGTTTGAGTACACATTAACGTTACCACAACTGAATACACACACAGCTAACGGAAAAATATCCCTGCACTACTAGACTTTGATAGTCTATCAAAGTGTGTGTCACAAGTGATGGAAACAAGTATTTTATCAGGTGAAAAAAACTAGCTAGCGAAAAAAAGAAAAAAAAGAAACCTAGCTAGCGAGCAACGCAGAGTGAGGTGAAGTTTTAGTAAGTAGTAACTAAGACACAGCTATTTGGCTACCACATTAAGCTACCAAAACTAGATGTTGTAGGATAATAATTTAAGTTTTACTTACCATTACGTAGTTTTCTTTGGTCTCAAGCTGGAGAGTGTTAACGTTCGCCTCAGCCTGTCCAAATCGAAAGCCCGCCCAAATCTAAAGCCTTCAAATATCTTCAACCCAATCTGTTGGGTCAAAATATTTAACCCAACCTTGGATAAAAACAACCCAATCAGCTCAAAATCCACAGCTACCAGTGGATGGGTCATGAAAATAACCCCGCATTTTTGTGTGTGTCTATGAAATACGATGGAACACCTGCATTTTTTAGTCTTAAGGTGGTGTTCTTTATTATTCTATTCTTTAAATGTTACAGCTTGTTAGACATCTTTGTCAGGGAATCCCAACACTTGTGAATCTGAATTTCTAATCATATTAATACCTCTTCCAGTTGATTGTCATCACCTGTGTCTGTTTTTACATCATTGTCCCGTCAGGCCGGCTTGATAAAGCAGCAGAGGAGGCGAAAGACGCGAGGAACAACACTGTCATGTTATTCAGTGTTTTTAAGATCACCACACCAAACAAGGTTCTAAAACCCCTGTGGTGAAGAAGGTGCTGACCAGCAGAGATGGCTCCAGCAGGAGGTGGCTGATGTAATGAATGTCACACTTTGTTTTCTTTTGTATACCTGGCCCAGGTAACTGACTCCAGCTTTCTCTAGACTGGAATCTCTTCCTGAACAGAAAAAGACAAAAAAACAGACTAACAGCTCAGGAGCTGAAATCAACAACCTGCTGAGAAGCAGCATTGTGATCAGTGCAGGAGGAGACGTCAGGCTTTGGAGCTCATAATGGAAGTCATAAGAGCGAACTAAGAAGAGGAGCCGAAGCTGTAGAGACGGGGTGAGAATGAGGCTGTGTGTGACCTGGGCAACGACCCTGAAACATTTTGTAGCCGGTCATCAAAGTATGATGTGAGCTCAAAGGAGAATCTCAGTAATGTGATCGTGGAGGATGAGGAGTTGCACGGTCGGAGCAACACTTGATCAAGGTAAAATGTTTAAAGAATGACATTTTTACATTAGTATTGCATTGGAATTAAATTGACATGAGTAATTAACTATGTTAACTATGTTGGCGGATTGTCCCCGTCTAGATAAGAAGATTTAGAGAATATTAACACATAAAAGTTTAAGCTAGCACTCTGGATAACGATAGCAACACATGCAACAGGATGCATGTAAATTCTGTTCTCTAAATATAACTTAATCCAACGCTGTCAATTTATACCGGTAGCCAGGTTAATGTGCAGAGAGTGTGGGTGGTAGATAAACATCGATTTAATATCATTGAGGCT
>CAEMYA010001674.1:47933-66121 GCA_903131615.1 Diplodus sargus | reverse complement strand
TATATATATATATATATATATATATATATATACACACACACACACACACACAGTTATAGTTATTTATTTATTAAAGAGTAAATGGTCACAAAGCCCTACCTTGGGCAACCGATTGCAGAGAGTGGTTAGGAGCCTGCCAAAATCTTCCCCCGCCTCCATGATGGTCCTGCACGTTGTCTGATTGTTGCCCGGAGCCGAAACACAAACGGCGTCAGGGGCCACAGGCACAGTTGTCGGCTCCAACTCCATCTTCAAGTCAGCTGCACTGGCGGCTGGTGTCGACATGAAACCAAAGGCAACACGGCCCTCTGGAAGCTGAGCAATGACCACAAGTGGACGATGCCCTGCCATCCTCTGCTTAGCTGCCTGGGAACGCTTATAAGACCTTCCACAAGGCATCCTAAAATATCCAAATAAATATATTAGTTCTACATGCATGCTCATGTTCAGTCTTTCCAAACCAACTGTAACTAACATTTGAGAAGTACAAATGTATACTCTGGTCTTATGGAAGCTAACATAGTGCTGACGGGAATCAATAGAGATTATTATTGTTATTATTATTATTTTATTAAAATAACTGATTATGTACTATTAATTACATTTTTAATTAATGAAAGGTAGGTTATCGGGATTCATTAAGAAACAAATGGCACCACCCTGGAGTCAGGGATCAATAATAAAATGATATGCTTCTAGTCTCAAAGTCTGAAGTTTACAAAAAAATGTGGCTTGGGAAGTCATGTTCGCCGGACTACAAAATTGATGGGCGTGACTTTGGACGTGGTTTAAGAGACTACAAGAAACTTGATAGTTGTGCCTGCTGAATCATGTACCTGGCATTCAAAAAGAGCGACAGTGAGTGTGTCGACACGAACGGGCGAAAATTGAATAAAAACGACGATTACGTCGGCGTTGGCTTCGTGTGCACTTTGATTGCACGCGAGGTGAATTTGGAGGGATAATACCCGGAAAAAGTAGCCGAGAGGCGTCCGCCTCTGAAGCCAATAAGACGGAATGTCGCTAGACACACGTATCTTACAAGTCATGGCGGGGTCGTTAACTATACGTATACTTACGTGTGTAACTTACCGCGAATATGTAAGTATGGACGTGTGTGTGTATGTGTCCAAGTTAGACAAAGGAAAGAAGAATAACACAACAGCCGTGTTACGCAGCCGGCAAGTGAATCAAGGTTCGTTTATCATCCGCTTATTGAGCCGGAACAAAACGTACTGCGACCACAGACGGTGGCAAAACTGCACAAGCTATCCACTGGGCGGCTCAGCACGAATGAGCTCTTAAAGAGCGTAATAACACATTGAGTTAAGCATACAGTACGTTAAACCATAAGCAGGACTCGGTGGTCCTTTCACCACAAATATAAGCAAAAACACGCTATATTCTATCAGTCTCTGCCCAAACAAAAGCCTCTTACTTTGGTAGCTCGTAGTGTCCCGTCCGACTCCAAACGCGAAGTCTTCAAGCAGCGAGTGATGGCGCACTGGAAATACGACGTGCAGAGAGGTCACCTGACCTTTAAGCTCTGAGTGACGTAGTGCTCACCCAATCGGAGTGTTGTTGTTGTTAAGGCCCGCGGACACTTTCAGCCAATAGGGAGCGGGTGAAAGTTTGGGGCTGGACAGTCACTCTATTACCTTTTGCCGACTCTTTGCGCTTTGTCTCAGTTCAAACCACCTCCCACATGCTACAGCCCAACATCACAACAATTTCTTTTTAGAAACACACAAAATAAGTAATGGCAAATGGTAAAACATCTGGAATACTTTATTTTTTTTCAATATTTCTTTTCTGTGTAAACACTTATGACAATTGCAAACACCCTCAACACCATATAACGTGTGTAGAAGGAAACGGGGATACAAACTGGAGCACAGCAACACCAGGGCTGTATGGAGTGGGATAGTGAGAGATCACCAGCTTGCAGAGGAAAGGTGGAGGAACAGCTGAGGGACACCGAGCAAATGACTCCAGCTCCCAGACCCCTAGCTGCCCCCCTCTGAGCAGCCACTTCTGGACACAACCCCACACCATCCCCCGCTGCAGACACCAGCTTTCAGCACCCCCCTCACTTGACTTTGGCTGTTGCTGAGTGTTTGGACGAGCACAGATTCTGCTTCATTCAGTTTAAATTAGGACAAATTAGACTTTAATTTTAATGAGATTTGTTTGCTTCTGGAGTTCACAGTGAGAGACAGAGACAGAGAGACAGCAAGGGGAAGACGGGGGGTTTACCTGAGAGAACTTCAAGGTTCCTCAGGAGGAGCTGGAGGAGGTCCAGGATCCAGATACATGGTTAGAAATGATCTCATGAAGAGAAGTTTGCTCTTGTCAAAAGACAAATCATCAGCAGGAGTTAGAGACTCATCATACAGCCAATGTGCTCTGCTGCAAAGCAGCTGTGTAAAATGGTTCAAATCAAAGCAGTTACAATTTTACATGATTTGATCAACTCCACTCAGAAAGTGAATAAATGTTTTATAGCCCAGATTCTAAAGTTTAAAATGTGATTTTAAGGCTCCACTGTGGAGTTACTCTCTAACAAAAACTAATTCATATCTTAGATTTATCTTATTAATTTAAGTTATTTCTTTGGCCACAGTAAATGATCCCTGCTGATGACAGCTGTGAAGCAGATGTAATTTATTTACCCAACACTTTTAATAAGATTAGCTAGCAGCCACACTTTAATCTGACATTAATTAACAATAAGCCGGCCAGCTGACAGCCTGTTTAAAACTTAATGTTGGGACTCCAGTGAGTCTCTCAGACCTTCAGCACACACAGACATCAGAGCAGAGTTACTCCAAAAAGAGCAACGAGCACATCTGGTGTTTCAAGCTTTCAGTTTGACTTTAAAAGCACCATCATGAGCAGGAGAGGAGTCAGGAAACAACAGCTGATGAACTGGTCTGACAGCCGACTGCTCAGCTCGGAGACGATGAGGACGGAGAGAGACGAGCTCCTCTGTGGTCTGTGCTGCAACAAGCAAACAGACGTGACTTCCATCAGAAAAGACTTCCTGAAGCTACTGACCATTATTCTTCATTTTAGTGAAAGTATCTCAGGTTTTCATTGCTCAACAACACTGCATGTGGACTTAACACTGGAAATCTGCACATCCTCCCACATTACTGCTGGAAAAGAGAAATGTCTTATTATTTAAACATGCAAAAACTATTGCCATGGAAAAGAATAAATCAACTCAATTTGAAAATTTGAAATCATATGGGCGGAAGTATTACAGGCACTTAGCCAGAATATTTTGGGGTTGACATGATTTGTATTTATTTACTGATGTGTGTGGCTTTGCATCGCGCAGCACTGATCGTCTTTGTTGATTGGTTTTACAGCTGCTGGAAACGAGACAAAGTGCTAGCTGAGGATGAGGTGGGGCTTTGGAAGTGCGTCACCGTAGACCTGATGTCTGAGGAGGAAGGCGGCGGGGTGTCTGGCGAAACCCAGACGTGGTTTCGCTGCTATTCATATGCTAATTAGAGCCATTCGCACCACCGCGAGGTCTACATACCTCATGGTTCGTTTCCGTCAATATATGGCACAGGCAAACGCGACGTACACAGGCTGTAAATTGTCGTTAACTGCCGAAAATTGAGTAGATTTCGGGGCGTTTACGGGGACGAAAATCCCACTTTTCATGCAGTGATAAAGTTCACACCAACACACTTGATGTACGAGGCTGCAGCCACACACACCTCCCCTCAACAAAGGAGTTGCATGTGGTTGCAACTCGCACCCTGGCTTTGTGTGGAGATGGTGAACTTTACCTGCATTTGCACATGTATGACTGCAGCCTGTCCTGTCCAGTTAATCATGTGGCAGTTAATGAACAGCATTAACACTGAATCATGCATTCAGAGCTGAACATTTATGGTCCACTTGGACCTGGTAATTATTGAATTATTAAGAAGTAGTTCCTGAATAACTCCAGATGCAGAGGAGCACAGAAAGACAGAGAGAGGAGATGAAGTGAAAGTGATAAAGAGAGGTAAACACTTCTGGTCCAGCTGATTCTGTCTCCTGTCTTCTTCTCTAACTGAATGTCCGCATTCATGAAGCTTTTCACACTGTAAGCAGCTCGACAGGTGAGCAGGTAATGGAGTGGTGCCCAGACAAACGGTGATCGATCAGCAGCTCAACTGGACGTAATCAGGAAAATCAAACATGACAGACATGTCCCCTGCACCTTTTCAGAAGGCCGTTTTGGTCCCCTGCAGTTTTTACCGTCCAAAAACAATGTTACGCATGTAACATCGAATGTAAACAGAGACACGTCAAGCACTAGGACCAAGCGGAAAACGGCCGCTCAAACCGGAGCCTGTTTCTCTCATTTCCCTGAGTTTAGACCCGCCCACAAGCTCCTCGATTGGCTCTGCCGTTTCTTGTGTGATTGGCCGTCCCCGCTGTCACTCCATCTTGCTTGCACACCGGTCTGTTGGTTGCCCAGGAGTCCTTATTAATCTGCCGCTGTAAATTAGGCGTTTGTTCTGCTTGGGTCACGTCAGCTAGACGGATTGTAATAGCAGGGGTTTCATTTACATTAACGTTTGAATCGGTGTCCATGTGCGTGCGAGATTGCGTGTGATTTGCGAACGATTTATCCAACCAGCACTCGCGGCAAACTCCTCATCTCTGCTGCCGCATGTTTACCTCAGGCTCCTCACTAGCCTTCTTCCTCCCTCCACCAGGCAGCCTGGCCCTGTTGCTGTCCTCCTCAGACAGACACTGAAGCTCCATTTTATTTTTTCACCAATCTCTCACTCTCTTCTGGTCGACAGAGAAACTTCTCCCTAGTTTTCCTCTGCATATTTTACGACAGAAAGTTTAAATTGCAAGTCATACTTTTTATTTTTTTGCTGCACCGGAGCCATGGCGATCATCAGTGTGATACTGTCAGAAAGCACAACACGTGAAAAAGGCGAAGAATAAAACCAAGCAGCATTTCCACTTCAAGATCCTCCTCATCAATTACAAAGCTCTCAATAATCTTATTCAGTGTCTTTGAGTTTTATTGAAAGTGCTGATAAATAAAATGTATTATTATCTTTATTATTATTATCATTTTAACTGTAAAGCTTCAACAATGCAAATATTTTTAATAAGCTCATATTTAATACCAAAGAGATACACGTATCTTCATGTATTATTTTTTATTATGTTGAAAGGCAGCAACAATAAAACCTCGCATTACAAATGTGATTTTATACATCCAAACTCATGAGAATTGTGAAACTACGTTTTTTCCTCTATAAATGAGGTCTGTTTACCATATATTCAAAAAATAAGTGTATTGGTGGTACTGAGTTGGAGTGAAGTTGACTAACAAGATGAAACATAATGTTTTGCTACATGCTTCACAACCAGTCAAACCAAAAAAGGGAACAGTAAACTTAAAAGTAGCGTAGAAAACTAGAAGAAATACTAGAAAACACAGTGAACTGAAAGAGTTAGAGTTTTATTAAAAATACTTCTGTCCCCCCTCACCTCTGAAATCAAAATTTTGTCCTTGGAAAAGAGTGTTAGCGAGCCTCATCTGCCATCAGTCATCATGGACTTTATCTGCTTCTCAGCTCACAATCTGACAGATGGACTGCTGCTGTCAGCACATGTTGACATGTGAGGTTACCTTGTTGGGCTGAGTCATGGCTCCAGGCCGACTGCCAGGTCCACATGAAGAGCTTCATGCTGTGGAGGCTGACACCTTTGTGAAGAACAGCTGGTGACATGTTAACGGTGACTGAACTGAGACAATGTGTTTCCTCAGAATACAGCTATTTGTAATATTATGTGATCTCCCAACATTATCCATACAATGGGTCTGTACATACCTCCTGTGCAAAAGTATCGGAAAGCTTACGTGTTTCAACATGCAGCGCTAGGATTTGTAGTGGATAGTTGGTGTGACAGGAGTGGCACATTGCCTTTGGCGTACTGGAGAAGGACCTGGAGTCAGGAGGCAGTGGTTGAGTGTCTAGTTCCTCCTGCATTGGAGCAATATATAGGACACCCTTTCCGCCTGTACTTGCAGTCTTCAGCATTAGCTCAGTATATCCACTGTCCTCAGGAGACACCATATATAGTTTTCGAGAACCCCATCCTCCTAACAAGAAAAGTTATTGAATAGTTGAATTCTATTGGAATGTGACAGTACTCATCAGTAGTCATCACTCATGATATTGATTCAAATGGTTATACAACAAGATAAGACCGGCCATGGATAAGTTCTAAGTACCTGCTCCTTTGTAAATCAGCCAGCCCCTAGACACACTTTCCAGTTTTGGATATAGATCTTTGAGGCTTGAACATAACTTCAAGAGTAACATAAATCATACCATCACATTGATAAAAGAACATTGGATTTGATTGTGGACTGTATTAAAATATAAGACGACAACAACAAAAGATTTTCTCGTCAATGTTGCCTCACCTCATCATGGGTGTTGTTCTCAGGTATCAGTGTGGACCTGTGTCCCAAACCAGCTTGCAGATGGAAAACTTCTTCACTGCCTTTGGGAGTGCACTCAACAAGCTTGGGCAAGAGATAAAAAGTAAGTTATATCTCTTTGACTGGTGTGAAGTGATTGGAAGGCACCAGCACTTTCCCTTGGCTCCAAAAAGGGCAGGAAAAGACCTGTGATGATGAGATTGTTTTAATTTGACATTACACAATGCAAGTATACATCTCACTAGCTATAGGTTGTGAGAATTTAAATTGATGAATGTAAGGGACAACAAGTCAGTCTGACAAAGAAACCAAATACAGTGAAGGACCTTGTCATTTCTGTGTGGACACTGGATCGGTCATATCTCCCTCGTTCCTGACTCCTTCCCTGTCTGCTAGAATGACACGTGTTTGGACGATGCATCACATTATTCTATGCTAAGTAGTCAAAATGTAAATGAACAGTGTACAATATCTCAGAGGTCAAATGATCGGACTGTTATACATGTTAATATGTTGTGAAACTAGACACAAAACCTCTGAGTCTCTGGGGCAGTTTGCTGTTGGGCACTGGGTCCAACAGGGCCAGGGAAGGTGTTAAATTTGTGAGCAAATTTAGGAGGTGTCTTGCTGAATTGATCACTTCCAAGTTGTCTCCCTGTCAAAAGTATAAAAATAGAGCAGTAGGTTAGAAGAGCTACACAATACATCATATACTTAATAGCCTGATAATTATTTGTTAGGCACAATGATTGTGGCAACTCAAATCCATAAAAAAATATGTAAATATGAATATCTTCCAGGTCCATAAATGTCCTAAATGGCTAGCGGTACACAATAAATCTGCAATGGACTTCACATGCCAGCTAACAAGCTTGATACAACCACAACTTGAGAAAAAACATCAGTGAACAGGGCTCTACGCTGACATTTTTCCCAAAGAGCACAGGTGCTCCTAAAGTAAAATATTTGGGTTCATTTCACTCTTAAATAGGCAGCACAAACAAAATGATTTACAATATTTGGTTTCATTTTTTTTCATTGCAAGCAGCACGAAACAATTTCATAAATGTACAGTGATTTCATTTCATTTTGTACATACTAAACACAAAGGATGTCAGTTGTCCAAGTGCTTTTGTATGTTGGCTACCTTGGATGTTTAGAACTCAGCCAACTTTCCAGTGGGATCAAACTCCTCAATGGAGGGGCCCTCCAGGCTGATCCTGGTCAAGTCTTCTGTAGTGGAGACTCTGAGGGAGTTTTTGATCCGGTTCTGGGCACAAAACCCCCTTTCACACTGGGCAGCACCAGCATCATCTGCACCAACTCCAGGATGTTCTATGGAAAAACAACTTTCAATTTCATTTAAACTCTCGCCATCAACATACTAAAACCAAACAGAGGATACTAAACATAATCACTTGGTGCTGATGGCCTACCTTGTAGTCATGCTTGTAGGGGTCCTTTGTCAACATGGTCTCCCACAGGCCACTGTAGGTCTTATCCTTGAAATTGTGGCTGACCAGGATATTCAGGCCCTCTTCGACTGCAGCCATGTTGCATCCTGATCTGTAGGATTTAACACAGAAAAATAGTTTGTAAGTAACATAACAGTTTCATGGGGCCATGCAGTTTGAAATTAATTATTTACCTCTCCAGAGACTCCTTGAAGTGCCTCACCAGTTCTTTCACATTATCATTACCAAAGGTGAGAAGGCTGGCCTGGTCTTCTGGCCACGTGTCAGCATTTAGCACTCTAAAAGAGTCCAGTGGGGTCTCGGTGCTTTCGTCCTTCAGCAAACCACCAAACCTGGCTTTCAGTTCTCCTACTCCAATGTTGATGGCAGCCTCCATGTGCTGCTTCAGCTGGGGATGGGTGAGGTCTGTGAAGCCCTTTAAATTCCCCTTCAGTGTTAATCCCTGTGAAAGAGAGAGAGCAAAAGAGCGAGGAGAGGGAGAAATGTAATGTCTGGACATTTGTGTCTCATAGTTTTTAGACTTATCTACACTGCACTTTCCTCCTTAACATTATTCTGTTGATCACTAAATACATCAGCAAATTTCATCCTAACAAAGTCTCATCCTAACACACCTGGAATTTCCTCTCATCACCCTGCTGCTGAGTAAGCATGGCCTGAAACCTCTCCAGCATGCCTTCTGCCTTCGCCACAAACTTTAGTGCCTCCAGTCTGGTCACTGTCTTCCTTGACTCTGATGTGGCTTGGGGGAGGATCAACTCATGCTTTTACAGGTCGAGGCTAAGTGAGGATAGCTCCTCAAACATGTCGGAGAGAAAATGAAAAAATGCACAAAAGAGTGCATTCTCCATTTCCCGCTTCACCTGTTAAATTGTGAGTAAATAAATACACAATAGAAGTATTATTTTTTTCTGCTTTACTCCTTTGTCTCTTGATCATGAAATTTAATTTCTGTCCCCTTCATAAACTTTTAAACACATTAAATTAACTGTAAAACTGACCATCTTTGCCCGGTCAGTCGCAAGATCCTTCTCTAGTCCATGCCGCAGCAGTACTTTGTGGTACTCTATGGACATGGGGAATCCAGCGAGTTCCCTTGACACTACTCGGTTTGCAGATATAAACACCAAGCTCTTGCCTGAGCGCACAAGCTCTCTTTTGGATTTCACACTCAAGTGATATGTCTTCCATATTAGATGGAGCAGATCATACACAGCAAAGACCTTTGGCTCTTTCTTTTGAATGATCTGGATTGCCAGCTCTAGTCTGTGCAAGAAACAGAATACATTTCAATGTTAAGTATCTACCAAACAAAAATTCACATCTCTCTCTCTCTCTCTCTCTCTCTCTCTCTCTCTCTCTCTTTCACACACACACACACACACACACACACAAACACACACATTTGTTAGCTTCTTGAGACCACAATAAAAATGCCTACCTTTTTAGGGCCACCCTTTCTTGATATTATAGGAACAAATGAAAGATATCCTTGAACTTGGAAAAAAATCTATTTTAATGCTATCACCTCAGTTTTAAGATCAGTTTTTATTCAGACACTCTGAATTAAAAAATAAAATACAGTTATTTTCCATGTATTTTACTATGCTTGTTAGGTCTGCCTCAACTTTTTTCAAGTAACCCTGCTGCATTGGCTTTCAAGCAAACAGAATAGGTTTTTAATATCCTGTATGTGTCAGTACTGTGATAAAACTCAAAACAGCTAATTTGTTACAAGGCAACGAGCACTAACCCATCCTTCTGATGAGCTGTTCTGTGTAGAAAGAAGTGAAAGAACCAGATTAAAGTCAACAATGTGAAATGTGCCTTGTCAGACAGCATAAAGCATGGTCACATCCATGGCCCAGGGCTCCCCCTCATGTTTCCCCTCTCCATGAATCTCCTGTGCCCCTTCCTGTCTTTGTGGGCATGATGGTGTTGTGGTGCTCCCTCTCTCACTCTCCTCTCTCCTGGATCCCAGCTCAACCTGCTCAACCTCTCTCCCATCAGCTCATCAACTTCTCCAGCATATCTACTCCTGCTCGACTCCCACTCATCACCAAATCACTGTCTCAGATACTGTTCAGGTTCACAGGCTACTTAAAAGTTCTCGTCATTTTTGAGAATCTGTTGTTTGTGTGCTTTATACTTAACCTGCCTGCTGTCGCTGCACCTCTCCAGCCAGCTACACTCAGTCCTCAGCCTCTGTCAACCATCATCTCCTCTCCACTTCACCTCCATTCTCTGGTAGCCTGTAATAAATCTCCATAATTTCCCCTTACCTCTGTGCCCTGTGTTTAGGTCCATATTGAAACAACACCACAACAGCGTTGTTAATTGAAGATGAAGATTTAGACAATAATAATACAACATGTTGAGCTTGTGCCATAGAGTAAAGCTGTTACATATCAAACAGCGATGTCTTCCCGTCTAAAAGTGCATCTAAGTGAGAGCAAAAAGTCAACTAAATTAAGAATGGGAAGATATGGAACTTAATGAAATCAAGGATACTTCTGCCAGAACATTAGCTTTTAATTCTTTTGGAGACAGCTCCAATACAAACTTATGGTACAAAAGCCAGGAAAAGTGATGAAAGTGCATTGTAAGAACCAAACAACAAACATTCATAAAACTTTAAGGTCTCATGTTATGGAAAAGTGGTGTTGCCTTGTCAAAAGTTGACTAAGACAGCAAAAAGTGTTCATTAGGCCATGGATGGTGTCTGAATAACTGTGATTAACCCTTGGAGAAATGTACAATCAAACTATTAGAATTCTACCACTCTCTGGACATAGACACTGTGACATAATTCAAATGTACTGTTTGCAAAATTCACAGAAAACTATACAAAAATTGGAGGGAATTAGATAAGCTGTTGGTCCCCCTCATGATGTCATCAAACCCTAACCCTCATCAAAGGAAAGAGGCAATTATCCATAACCTAAAATGTGCACAGCGCAATATAGAGCCAGAGACACTGTCTAACCAATGGCTTGTTTGAGACTGAGATAAAAAAAATAAAAATAAAATCACATTAAAATGAAATCCAGAGAATGAACCCAACAGACTCATGAAAACCATAAAATTGGTGAAATCATAATAATGAGACCTTCAAGCTCCATAAACATTTAAGGTGAATGTTGAAAGCAGCATTTGAAAAAACAAAACCCTCATGACTCAAAGGGTTAAAGCCATAAAGTAGTGAACAGGTGTGACTTAAGTACAGCTCAACAAGTCATAGCCACAACGGTGCCTTCTCAGACAGAACACCTACATATCAAATGGTACACTGCCAGTAGAAAAGATGAACCAGAAGTTGTTGCATTGTATTGCATTGCATTCAGTGAAAGGCCCTTGAACCTTGTCCTTTAATCAAACCCTGTAACAATGATCAATGTAACTTTTTTAGTTTTTCCAACAAACAAACAGTTTCAGCCTCACTGTGTACAGCTAACACACAGTAGATATAGCTGATGTGTCTATTGTGATCCTATGGAAACAGAAGGCCTCCTGTCATGGTGTGGAAGACGTACCTTTGTAAATATGGTCCATGTCTACAGCCTCTGATCTGAAATGATCCTGTTGTAAACGTAGAACTTTATACCTTTCCAGTCCCTCTCAGCAAGGGCTTCAGTGGAAGCAACGATGCACCTCTCACAGTCTTGTTTTCCAGGGGTCTTATCCATACGATTGAAATCCATCAGAGACTTTTCAACTGCTTTCACCTCCTCTGTTGACCACTTTCGTTTTGGCTTTTTAGTCCCTTGGAAAAGAGATTGTAAAGAACACTTAATGCACAGGAAATTTAAAACAAGTAGAAAATTGTCAGACATTAACAAGAAAGGGGATGCCAAGCTGACTTTCCTGCCCTCCAGGGATGGAAATTACCTTTTTTGTCCACCTGCCACTGTGGCTGCACACTAAAAAATGCTGGGTTATTTCATCAACCCAACTGCTGGGTTATGAATTGTGTAACCCATTTTGGGTCATTATATGGGTTTTGGGTTATTATTTGGGTTATTTTTGTGCAACCCCATGCATTGGGTTATATACAGTTGGGTTATATACAGTCTATGGTTAAAATCAGTGGCGGCTGGTGACTGAAAAAATTGAGGAGGACAGGAGGAAAACCAGTCCACGGTGTCATGTTATTTTATACAAGTCAACTACTTATCCCTACTTTCCTTACATACAATGAAAATTAAGGAATAAAACAATGACTTAAAAGACTTCTTTAAAAAACATTTTATTAAATGGCTAATATACAAAAAAACAATATGTACTCTTTCTGAGATTCAATCCCCAGTCACCTGTATGACAGGCCACTGCTCTACCCACTGTGCTATCTATATTGCATCACACTTGCGCCACTAACATTATGTCTTGCAGCAGGACGAGCGAAACGGAAACTGTGAATTATCCTTCTGACTGCTTCTCTCTGATTTCTCAAGACAGTTTTTTTTTTCTTTCAGAAATGTGCTTATATTTCCTTTGAAACCGATTCCAATATCGCTGAAAACTCCATATTTCTTGTCCGAGCATGGCTGGCAGTGAAAGCTGTAAAATACATACAAGTATTTTTTGTTTACGGTTGTATAAATGTGAGGATGAAATTTGGGAACTGTTATTGGACCAACCTGCTGTCAATCTTGTATTCTGGTTGCTGGTTGGTAAGGGAGGACGTCCTCCCTTAGCGCGTCATTTTACGTGTCTTAGCCAATCATAGATCAACATGAAAAAATCCTAAATGCATTGAGTGAATGGAAGGAGATTCCTCCCACGGAGGACAGAAGCTCTCCGTCCTCCTCTAGCCCCCACTTTCCTGCTCCCTGCTCCTCTCACAGACTGCTCCGTCTCCTCCGTCTGTAGCTGTCGCTGTTCAACCGTTTTAAGTGGATTTTCTTCCAAAGAAGAAACTTTTTTAATGATATAATATATATATAATATTTTATAAATGATACTGAGATTTGGTAATGATTTATTTCAACCATTTACTCTTTCTTAAAAAAAAAAAAAAGATCTTCCTCTTGCCTCTCAAAAATAGAGGAGGACCAACCTCCTCTGCCTCTATGGACGAGCCTCCTCTGGTTGAAATCCATCAACCCAACAAACAGTTGACCCAGCACTTGGGATGTTTATGCTTTGAACGTCAACACGTCACACGTCATCACGGCGACTTCTCCCGTCATCCACCATGAAGCACCGAGCGGCAACCCGACAGATCATCCTCGTCGCGGCGAGGCAAGTTGAAGGTTTGTGCACACTACATATCTAATTCACATTGTCCGTCTCACGTTACGTATTAAAGTAGTATCTTCATATTGTCATTATCATGGAAGCACTCAAGGATGCAGTTATCTGTTTGGTTTTAGCCATTTACCAAATGAATTAACGAAACGTCAGCAGGCTTTTGGTCATGTTTATTGAATTAGCCACCTAGCTTGCTGGTTCGCTAGCCTGGCAGCCGGCAGCTAGCGGGCTAATTATCAAGCTGGTTTGCTCGCCAGCTAGCCAGTTCGCTGGGTGCGCGGTAGCTAACTAACAGGCTAGTTCAACGGTCGTTACTTTGCTAGCATACATGTAAACCGTCAGCTAGCCGATTTGCTGGGTGCGCGCGAGCTAACTAACTGGCTAGTTCAACGGTCGTTGCTTCGTGTAAACCCCAGCTAGATGATTCGCTGGGTGCGCGCGAGCTAACTAACCGGCTTGTTGCGAAGTCCTATGGTGTTGTGTCTAGGGCGTTTGGCATCCCACAGTCCACCATGCACGATGTCATCCACAGGATTGCTGATAAAATAATTAAAATATTTTATCCGTCATCGGACAGGCCTTTGGCTTCATAAAGACCAGATGGCGATCAGTCTTCTTCAAGGCTCTAGAGGTGCACCCCATATTCACAGTGAAGGTGATCGCTTGTGCTGCCATATTGCATAACCTGTTCATCAGGGATGGGGACATATTAGAGCCTCTGGAAGAGGCTCCAGATGACGTAGGTGAGCAGCCTCAGCAGGACCTGTACTGTGGGGAACAGCTGCGCAGGCGTATCGCTGCTGTGCTGTCTGCACCAGACAACATTCCGCCGGTTCTTCAGGAACATGACTATTGCTAAAAATAAAAATAACATGTTTTTTAAAAGTCAAGTTAGGTTAGGTTAGGTTATTGTTATTTTTAGGTTATACTTCTTGTAGATAGTTTTAAATGATATTGCTGTATTGTTAATAAGTTATTATTGATAAATGTTTATATACTATTAATTTGCCTTGTAAATATTGTTTTTGTTCTATCAGTTTTTGTTATTATTTCAGACACATTGTTAGTATATTATAGATGAGTTCAGTCATTGTTCATAACATTTTTAAGGAACATTTTATTGATGAAGATCTCTTTTCTCTCTAAAATTTTTGCAACAACCTTTTCTAACAGATTTAACAGCCTCTCCTCACTGGCCTCAGCTCTCACGTCTCTCTCCTCTGCCCTCTTTTCCTCCCTCTCCAGCAACTCCATAATAGCATCACACCGTTGCCTTTTGGCTGGCCCTGGCTATTCTGTGCCTGACAGATTCCCTGGTGTGTCGCTGTCTGAGTCATGTGGCACTGAGTCACTGAATGAGACACAGAAGGGTCATCTCCCCATGCTGAGGCAATGGAGGCTGAATAGATGGTCTGCCTCCAATTGCCTCATCTATGAGGGAGAACCACTTCCAGGTCCCAGCAGTGGTGTCCCCTGACTCAGTG
Source organism: Diplodus sargus (assembly GCA_903131615.1). Taxonomy (NCBI): domain Eukaryota; kingdom Metazoa; phylum Chordata; class Actinopteri; order Spariformes; family Sparidae; genus Diplodus; species Diplodus sargus. The sequence goes on along the minus strand of CAEMYA010001674.1, from coordinate 51,428 downwards.
CCACTTCCAGTTGGTGGCTTCCTTAGCTCCGGCACACATTTCAAAGTATATGACATTTAATTATCACTTTAGTTTATAGCCTGCAATGTAAAACTTGACCCCCAGAGTTTATCGTGTAATCTTCTATTCCCACAGTGTACCAGTACAGCACATATCAACACATATATGTAGGTACAGAGTAACAAGATGTTAAGTTATGGAAAAAAGGGGGTAGTAACAAAAATTTACACTGTAGTTATTTTATCTAGCAAGTACCTATTCTATCATTACAGGGTACGTAGCAAAAAGGTTGGTATTAACTGAGGCTGACATTATTCATGACAATACACTGTCCCCTAGACCTATGTTTTCTATTAAACTTAGTTATTTTAAGTATTCTCACAATCATAAAGGAACAATCTTGTCAACCTGTGTGTTGGTAATAAGATTATTTTGAAATAAAATAAATCAGATTTAGTAAGCATCTTCCCTGAATCATCAATTGTTTTTACCCTGTAATGTCATACATGTCCTATAATCAGAATAAAATAAGCACCTCATATTTAAAATATAACTACAGGTCTTCACACACAACATTCCTATACACTTTCACTTTATAGGGCTATGGTGGTAGAATACACTTAATACAAACCTTGTAGGTCTTTTTTACATTTTCCCACTTCTTAGCTGCTCTCGCCGGACTCACCACGCCAGCCAAGCCCATCTCTCTTTCAACACAGCTCTACACAATGTAATAACAAGTAGACAACAGTCAAATCCATCCATTCAATTTTGAGAGGCGGTAATTTAGTCACAAGTTAAAACTAATTTAACCCTTATCAAGAATGCGCATCAATGTAAGATGTTTCTTCACAATAATGTGACATAACTTACTCCCATCCAGATGCCAAGGCAAAGCGTTTGCCTGAGAAGAGGTGGTCCTTCTCTCTCCTCAGGCGGATCAGTTTTTCCACATCTTCGTCAGTTCCTGAACAGATATTTAGTGCTAATGTGACACTCGAACCTAATTTCACTGCTAGCGATTTAGGAAAATGTAGCTCATCAAAGTTAATTTTCAGTTAGCGCCGATGCTAATGGAATAACAAATTACTGTAGGGAAGAGGGTAACAGTTAGCTAACAGTTGGCAAACATTAGCGAGCGTCGCTATCTGCGAATTATGCCATAAATTTTGCCATAAATACTACTAAGCAACTGTTAACACACACTTCAACACATCCTCAAATGTTAATCGGAAAGTTATATTAAAATTGACGTTACTCACATTTAAAGATCAGCTCCCGCTCCGCGTTCATCCGCCATTTTTCACTCAGCACCAGTGGCGTCATTAGGCCTATATTGAAGCCCCCCTAGAATATTCTTAAGCCCCCTAAATAATTTGGTGGTCGGAACAATTAGTTAGCTCCGCCCCCAGCTAACAGCAGAAAGTCCCATGTAATTAATGAACCAAGTGCTCCCTGTTTGACAGATAAAACCTAGCTTGCCCACTATAGACAATCTCTGCGCATGTCTCACCTTTGTTGTTTCGCGGTCAAAAGTTACATTTCACCTCTAAAAGAATGCTGCTACTTAGCTAGCTAGTTGAACTGCATTGTGAAGGCCTTGGTTGTTTATAGAGTTAAGTGTGCACTCTTTTAACCATATACTATCTTTGGGTGACTTCCTTCCGCAGCATCAGCTGTGTTTCTCACTTTACACATGGATGCGCACCGTGAAACAGGAGCTGAGCTCATTCAGGTATGATTATCATCAGTGGATACTAATAGTAATAATACACTAATAATAATCACTCCACCACCCTTATTGACCTGTAGGAGTCAGGGCAGAGGAGCTAAGGGAGTGAGATGGGGGAGATCTCTACTGGAAAGGTGACTCTAAAGGATTTCACAGGATAGAGTCATTTGTGATGCAGACAGTCTTGGAATTTTATGGAACTCAATATGAATATGAAATAAGAAACATATCAGTCAAGGTGCACCATATAAGACTTATTTAACTTGGGCTTTTATTGAGGAGAACAATGATTAGAAGGTGGAGAAAGCCAAGATAAAAATATAAAAGCCAAATTAGCCTGACCCAAATATTTTCAAGAGTATCCTAATATTACTTTAATTCAAGTAATTAAATAATATTTATTCACGGTATAAATACACACACACATAATATGTACTGTAACTTAACATTATATATATATACTGTAAGTTATATACAGTCAGTGGCCACTTTATTAGGTAACATTAACTGTTGCACATTACAATCTCAATTCAATTCAATACAACAATTCTGCCATAAACTCTACGAGGTTTATAATGTTCAGGTTTTGGTGACATTGTCAGTTATATGTTTATTACTGAGGTCACAGTTAAAGGTGCTGTTGTACTGGACCTCTATAATAATATAACGTTAATATAATGCAGTCCAGTACAACAACATCACTAAGTATGACCTCAGTGCTAAAACATATTATTTAACACCTCTGACAAATAACAAACAATTAATATTAAGGCATCATAAAAGTAGACTTTACAGCAGAGCAGCTGTATTCCATTGCATTAGACTGTTCAGGTGTGGCCACGATATATATATATTTACATACACAAAAAAACTTTGTATTGAACATCTTGTATATGTAATTGACATGACATTACACTGGCATTAGGCATTTAAATGTATAGCTAAGTAACTGATGTAGGCTAATTTAATTAATCCTGAAACGTCCTACTTGTACTTTTTGAGCCAGCTTGTGTTTAAGTGAAAAGATTTTTAACAAAATTATATATTAAGAAACATGTTTTATTTGGCTTTTATATAAAATGACAAATATACACAATTTCTTTTACCTTTAATTTGTTCATGTTTTAGAATGTGAGCACCATGACGTACTGCCACCTGAACACAACAGTGCCTATCATATGGCAGTATTTTGATTTGAAAAGTTGACCTGCGCCCGACCTGCGTCTGTCTCGTCTGTCAATTGCTGCCTTAACTGCTACCCTTCACTTTGATGTAGCCCACGGATGGGCTAAGGACACTGAAGTGCTTGTATTTGTCTACTGGTTGGCTCATGCTGCATCATATTGGGTTGTCTCCACTGCCTTTGACATCCCGAGGTCCACAGTACACGACATTGTGCACAGGACAAGCAGGGGAGTCGGGATCCTGGGGTGACAATCCGTTTCCCGAGAGGTGACCAGCTGGAAGAAGTGGTTAGAAGTCATTATTATATTAGTTACTTTATTATATTGTTATTACTACTACTACTACTTTTTTATTATATTTATTAAACTTTACTGGTTACTTGTAATTGTTGTGTAGAAGATATTTCTCTTTACACTCACTAAATATTCTTAATTTGCAGTTTAACCTAAAAGACGATCAAATCAAAAGAAGTATGTTACTACAGAGGAGAGAACTTAAATATATGGGCAAATACAAGATCCACTACATGCCACGGTACATACACGGTTGCTATGGCGCCGTGCAAGGTGGCAGCCTGT
>CAEMYA010001674.1:31107-45370 GCA_903131615.1 Diplodus sargus | reverse complement strand
ATTGGATTCTATTTATGTTATGTACGAAGTGTTTTATTTGCGGACCCACTACTGCTGTAACAAAATAATTTCCCAGTCTGGGATCATTAAAGTAATTCTATCTATCTATCTATCTATCTATCTATGCCAAACATTGTACCTGAATAGCCTAAAAGGAAAAGGGAAAAGTATTCATTACAAGCAGTTATTTACTAAGGTAAGAAGGTGTCAGTAATTAGGTTCAAGATTATTGGTGAATTTCAAACCATCTTTAATAAATATCTACAATATACACAAATACACAAATATATGACAAAAACTATAATTATGCTTAGCTACCTTAAATAAATATTTTCTTAAACTATTTAACTGATTCAACTATTTCATTATTATTATTTAGTATTATTTATTTACTAATCAAAAGTTCCATTAATTTGAGGAAATGCTCCTCTCTCTCTTTTGTCTCCCTCTCTTCTTTCTTCTCTCTCAATTCTCTCCATCTCTCGTCTTTCTTCTACCTCTCTCAGCTGTCTCATTTCTCTCTCTTGTGCCTCTCTTTATCGCTCTTCCAGTCTCTCCTCACCCTCCCTCAAGTACTAGAGGACATCTGTTCTACCCCTTTTCCTCACTGGCGTGTCTTCCTCCTGCCTGCTCTCGGTGTTGGAGGGTGGTGAGGATACAGCAGCATCTGGGCTGGCTGAGGCAATAAGGACAGGAGGTGTAATGGACGGCCTGTCACCTGTTGCCTCATCCATGGCATCATACCACTTCCATAATGCTGCTGTAGCCTCACCACTCTCAGTACTAACCCCTGACTGGAGACATTTTAAGTCCTACAAAACATAATAACAAAAATATAAACCATTAAAATAAGCTTTTCTAGAACTTACTTTTGTGACAACTGTTTGACCAACTTACTTTATATTTTTGCTTTAAGTCTCCCACTTTTTACCAGCCGTGTGTCGCCACTGGAGCATGCTGGGTTAGGGACCCTCGCTAGTGAAGAAGAACAGCACGAAGAGTTGGTAATGCACGGAGCTTCTTTCTAGATCTTATAACCGCTTTGTGTGATATTAGTTTGAACCGGGGCAACTGTCAGGTTTGTATTAGTTTGTTATTAGTTTGTATGGCTCGGAGGGGAACTTGTAAAGACCTTGGAATTCGGAGGTGTCGCTGAAGTCAGTAAAATTAACAACATTTGACATTTTGAAAGAGCTTGTTTGGCTCAGTAATACTGATTATTCTGTATAAAACATATGAACACGAAATGGAACTGTCAATTCTCTGGACAAATTTGACCTCCTCAACAAAGTCCGGTTAATGTGCGGTCCAACTGATTAGGACATTTGTTACACATACAGCTCCTCCTCTAGTAACACAAGCAGAAAAATCAATATATTCAATTAAAATTATCATCAAGGTCAGTCATTGTTCTTCTGGTAAAATAATGGTCCCAATGTAGGCAGCACAGAGACACACGGTGGCACGGTGAAAGCAGTGGCCAGGCAGGGACATGCTCTGGGGATACAGATGATCAGGTGAGAAATTTGAATGAGACCTATAATGCAATTTAGTAGAGCACATATACAGTAAGTGTGAGTATCTAGCTAAATAGGTAGCTTAATACGCACTACTGGGAGGTAACTGCATCTTGTGTATGAAGTCATTGCTGAAAAAGATAGTTATTTCAACACTACATGTTATGTTTATTTCAGGAGACTAACAGGGATATAGAGACAGAACCAGGCAGAGAGAGCAGTGATTTAGATCAGCGCATGGAGGAGCTTGGTGCCTGTCCACACCAGCCCAATACCCGCTTCTTTGAGACTCAGTCCCTGACAAAAAAGACACTCAAATTTCAGGACAGTTGGTTTAGGCAGTACAAATGGCTTCATTTGTACCTGCGGCTTTATTTTTTCCTATGGTTATAAAAGTTTGCACGCATGTGCATTTCTTAACAAGGCACAAATTGTTGCAATTTAGCTAGGCAAAAAAATAGTATATACTCATGTTTTGTGTCTATTGGGTTGATAACAGATGTCAGAGGACCTCATGTATGTTTGATTCTCTCTGTTCAAGTCAATGATTTAATTCACAACAAGATTTTTCAATGTAAATGGACAAACTTTGCTTTTACTTCTGTAATTGTAATTAAAAATCAAGATTTTACGTTTAATTCTGTGTACAGTACAAGTCTATGATTTCACTCACATTACACTTTTCAGTGTAAATGCACAGACTTTTATTTCGAGACAAATCAACAAAATACATATTAACTTGGATTTACTTAAAAATCCATAGCACATTTTTTTTTGTTTAAGGGATAATCTGTCATTTGTTCAAGTACAGCATTAGTTGTCGTTCTAATCCCAGTATTTACATAAACACGCTTTGGGTATGTCATTTTTCCCCATTGGAAGCTATCTATTTCACTACTACTGGAAAAGTCATAATTCTAATTGGTAGGTGTGTTTAAAATCAGCAAACAGTAAGCAACTGACCAATACAAAATGGAGGGGCATCCACTGTCAGAGAATTTCACAGAATATTCCTTTACATGTGAATTCAAATGGTCAATGTTGGCCTCAAAACTTCTAAATGTGTGAATTTTCATAAAAAGAATATCATAAAATTGTGGGAAATGTACTTTAAAAAAAAGGGGGGGGAAGGGCTCTCATTTGGACCCCCCAAACATCTATACCATGGTTACGCCTTTGTCTCAAAGTAACGATAACCTTTAACAACAGAGACACACGTACGCACTGGACAGGTACGTAGTGTATTTGTCCCGCTGCTGTTTTTGTTTAATAAATGGACGGCTCCAGTTCGACTGTAGCCACGCTAATGGCGCTAACGGAGCTAACCGGGCTAACGGAGCTAACTGGTAAACGGTGTCTGGACTCCAGTACTCATACAGTGTACGAGTGTACAGTGTCTGCACTCAATGAAAAATCGGACTGAAGAACTGTTGTCCTGTGAACCTGCCCTTTAAGGGATAGTTCGTGTTTTTTATAGTGGGGTCATATAAAGTACATATCTATAGTTGATCTGTTCCCTACCGTAATCACTGATCAGCATAGCCTCAGTTTGGAGAAGTAGAGAGCCGCTCCAGCCAGACGCTCAGCTTTGTACTGCAGTGAACGGTGCCCAGATGCAAAGCAAATTTTAACCACCTAAAACAAGGCTCACCTAAAAAGTGTACGTTGTATAGAGAAAAATTCACACCTCCTTACATCACCGTCAGAGCGCCCTTTCTTTTGGCACTACATTTTCTCAACTGTAGAACCTCAGTATTCCTACACATTAGTGCAATTCAGCCTCGCACTGTATTTAGCTGCTTGCAGGTCACCTGTTGCCCAGCTGTGCTAATGCGTAGGGATACGGAGGTTCTACGGTTTTCTCATTGCATCTGGGCACCGTTCACTGTAGTACAAAGCTGAAGAGGAGGCAAAGAACGGAGGGGCATATGCAGAGCTGGTGCAGTGTCTGGACAACAAGAGTTTGTCACTGATAATGAGGGACGCGAAACGTGATGGAAGAAGAGCACTGGAGATTCTTCGCGAACACTACGCGGGAAAGGACAAACCCCGTGTCATGAGTTTGTATTTCCTCACTTTCCTCACTCCATGAGGCCAGCAATGAAACGGTCACAGACTATATTATTCGAGCAGAGGCTACATTCACGTCATTGAGAAGAGCAGACAAGCATATAAGTGATGGGCTTCAGCATGGCTACAACAGCTGGCTGACAAAGGCCCGAGTAGTGGTGGAGCTGGCGGGAGGGGGGGAGAGAGTGCGTGTGTGTGTTTGTGTGTAGCTTAATGTGTAATATTATTTATACCACTACTACCTTTACTTTTTATGAAATACAGCAAGAAAGTGTCAGACACTCAGTGTGTGACGTCAATAAAACTGGTTAGAGCCAGCTGACCGTTAAAACAAAAAAAAAAACTCAGATGACCGGCAGAGAGAGGGAGGGAGAGACAGAGAGAGAGAGAGAGTGTGTGAGTGTGTGTAGCTTAATTAATTTGTAATATTTATACCACTACTACCTTTATTTTTGTATGAAATACAGCAAGAAAGTGTCAGATACTCAATGCGTGAAGTCAAAAAAACTGGTTAGATCTAGCTGATGGTTAGAAAAAAAAGAAAGAAAAAAAATCTCCAACGGGCAGAGACGCAATGCAAGTCACATTCTACCAAGCACCACGTTTGAACGAACCCACGTTTACCAGAACTCTACTGGTTAATAAGTGAGTACAAACCGAAGTAAAAACAAACCTGAAGCTGAATAAACCCTTTACGTTAACGGAAAAGACCGCAAACCTGAATAACTGAGGGAGAGACAGAGAGCTGTTCTGTGTGTGAGTGAGCAGAGCGGGACACAGAAACACATCTGTATGTGTGTAAGGGAGGGGCGCTGTGACTACTAGCCTATCACAGACACAGTCAGCTACCCAATGAGGAATATTATTAAATCCGAGCACAGATATTGACTCGCAGTACTCGTATAATACTCATACTTGGCAAAAGTGCTTTATCCGTACCGGATACTCGTTTCAGCCGAGTATCCGGCTCATATTGACCGCACATCATTTCGTGGGGTTTGCTGCTTTCATTGTCTCTCTTGTCTCTAACTATGTTAGCGGTCTCCAGCTGTGCTTCTTTGTGAATTTACTTGTAAGTGTATTATTATATAGTTGTATTATATAGCCTGGTTGGTACCATTGGCAAACAAAAACGGGAGTTGCCCCTCCGTGAAACAGCAAGCGGAGCTGTTCAACACTTAAGTGTGGTGATGCGACTCTGTGTACCAGGGAAAGCTGAGGAAGAATGTGCGCAGAGTCCGCTCACAATACTCTCCCATGCTCGCACACAGCCTATGTCCAGATGCAGATGTGTGTCAATATACTAGGCTATTTCTCTATATGGGAGAGGCTTTTATTTAATTCTGAACAAATCTTATGCTCAGCAAAGATGGAAAAACATAATATAATCAACTCATTATTACTGTTTAAAAGAGTTATAGAGAGAGACGTAATCATGATTTATTATTGTTATTTTTATTAAATTAATATTCATAAATGAGTAATGTATGGTCTTTTAACAATTTCCAGTGAATAATATAAAAAGTTACGTAAAAGATTTTTAAAGCTTGTATCATGAGGTGCACCCCCACTTGCCCAATCCAGTCTATGGATAATCCGGCCTGACGGTGTACTGACGGTGTACCAGGGAAAACATAGGGAAGAACGTCTGCATCCTGAGCACCGTGCACACAGGTGTGGGCACCTTCAGTGGACCAAAGGCAAAGCCAGAGGCGGTCACGTATTATAACAAACGTGTCATTGACCACTGAGCCAAATTTGAAAGATTAAAAAAAATGCCAAGTATATAAAATTAGGTCTCAAAATCATGGAAAAACAAGCACTTCTCTCTGCTGTGAAATGCTGGGGGCGTGTCAGATAGAGGAGCTGGAATCACGCCCACGCGCGGAAGGGGAGCTGCCTCCGTGTACTGTACAAGGACATAACCTACAGTAACAATGTAAGCTAGTAGCGTCTTCGGATGGACCCAGCCCGACCTGTTTGAGCCAGAAACTGGCTCTGAGTCAGACACTGATAGTGCTCAGCCTCGTTCCTCACAGTCCATGTTTTAGATTACACACAAACAGGGCTTGAAGACCTCCGGCACGGTGCCGGAAATCCGGCGTAGCAATATTTCGGTGAAGTGTTTTGTTTTTGTTTTTGACTGTAGCCAGTCATTTAAAGTGATAGTTCCAACTACCAATGGTACTCAAGGTAAGCAAGGACTTCTAGCCAATCAGAGCAGAGTAGGGCGGGCCTTAAGTTTTCAGGCACCTGGACAACTGGCCAGAGAGATTGATGTAACATCAGCCCAGAGGCCCTGCACACTTTTCATTCAGACAAAAAATTCGAAAAACGAAATCATGCACAAATCGAGGATGATTTGAGGCTATGTTTATCAGACATTGAGCCAAGAATTGAGGATCTTTGCAAGGCAAAGCAGGCTAAGGTCTCACTTTAACATCGCCTACCTGCAAGCCTCTGTAAAAAATGCAGATGATTTGCCTACTGTTAGGCCTAGTAATAATAACAATAATTATGGAGGGGCCCCAACTGCAATGAACCAGCTTTGGGGGGGGCCCAGCTTGCAAAAGGTTGAGAACCCCTGTTATATTATATTGATTTGTTTTTCTCTTTCTCAACAGGTTCATTAATCCCTGTCACATCCAACTACTGATTAGAAGCAGCTTATAACAAAAAAGGCACTTTTAAAGAGCCACGTTTATCTTGTGTCTTGTCAGTCTCACTACTTTCGTATTTTTCTCTTTCTTTCTAACTTATACGCTATCTTTCTCTCTCTCTCTCCCTCCCTCCCCTCTGAGTGGTGAGTCTGTTTGCCTTTCTGTTGTCTTTAGTTTGTCCTTGTGCGTTTCTGTGCAATGGCTGATCCTGAGCTGAACCGGCTCCTGAAGGAGATGAGTGACCTTGTTGTTCAGGCTGAACATCAGGCTCACCTCCAAAACCTCCAACAGCTCATCAGCATGCACCAGGAGACAGAACCATCCACCAGTCAGCCATCAAGCAGCAAGCAAGATGTTAGGTGGATTAAGAGGAACAGCGATGGAAACATTATTTATGGCAGGCCCAGATCATCCCGAAAACAAGCAGGTCAGATTTGTTTTTCATTCATGTTAATTAAAATGTAGACTTTATCTCCAGATCTAGTTCATCTTGGAATGTATACAACATGATCACAAGTCTTGGGTCTGAATTAGAACATATCTGAGGTTAGTATTGCATACCTGTGCCTAGCATCAAGGAAACTGAGACGCTAAAAGTTTGTGTCATTGAGTGTAAAAGCAACAGCTTTTTTGCTGCATCAGGTCCCAGTCACAGCCAGAGTCATGGCTCCGGAAACCAGTGGGTAAGTGACCAGCGACTTTCTTTCAGTTATTGCTGGCATGTTCTTTATTTTGTCTGCACTGGTGCAAAATAGTACGTTCAGTGATTATGATGTACATTTAATATTTTTGTGTTTGAAGAATAGATAACAGCTATTGCACATTTCATAATGACCGTTATTCAATGCCATTATCTTTTGTTGTTATAAGCCATTGGTTTTCAATATTGTGCATTGTCTTAATGGAGTCTTTCCCTCAAGGGCTTGAACGCTCACTGGGTAACGACCTGTATGTGGATGAAACACCACCTCAACCGACTGGTCAACCCGAAAGAGTCTGATCTCAGGGTGGTGGGCGAAAGAGAGACCCAGGCTGGTCAACGCCATGGCAACTCACGTCTGCCAACAATGTGAAAACCATCCAGCAGTTATCTGCTGTTGTGACTGCCGTGGCCAGTGTGACATCAGGGTCCATCAGGATCAAGTTTACCACAACAGGGATTCGATGACTATTTCAGGCCGCCACCACTGGAAATAAACGTCGTTTTACAAATCATGGACTCCCCAAAAGTAATTTTGTGGGACTTTTCGCAAACACATGTTCACACAGCCGTCACAAAACAAAATAAGGTGGCGGTGATACCGGATGGGATAACGTGTGTAAAACACCATTTACAAACAATTTGGAAACAAAATTAAGAGTGGCGTATCATACATTATGAGGGGCCACACCCTCAGGGGCGAGAGACCATCGTACTTCCTTAAAATCACAGGAAGTACCATGTTCTTCAGACCAGCGCCTTGGAGGTTACGAGTTTTTCGAATTTTCGTATTTCGTTTTAAGTGCTGTCATTTTTGAGAGTCATGTCTCACACAAGTATGTCGTCGCGAAAGGGAGGAGAATCTTCAAGGCGATGTCACAGAGTTGAGGGTATTCCTGCATCAATGTCAGAATGACGAAAGAGGGCAGGAGGTAAAGAGTTCCTTCAGCCTACTGTCACTCTTCAGCGCAATAAGCTGTTCCTGCATATCAATTGACAGCTCGTTTGCTGCTTGCACAAATGGGTCTTGAACCCAGCCAAAAGAGCGATAATCCTCTTTAAAGTGCATCGCAAATTGTTTTCTCATTGCTGACAGGTGCTCAGACGCTGATTGAAACAGAGAGGAGAAATCGGGTGACGTGCCTGCATCAGTGATAAAGTCTGCGAGGCTGGGGAACATGTCGCAGTTCCCTCGACTGATGCGGCCATGCCAGAGGTCAAGTTTTTGTGTGAAGGCGTCTACTCTGTCTGCAAGGAGCAAAATATGAGTTTCGCGGCCTTGCAAAGACAGGTTGAGGCCATTTAAGTGGTCAAATATATCATCATCTAGATGCTTCGCCAGATCTGATTTGATTTCAACTTCACCTCCTCTCGCAGCTCATACAACCGCTGTAACACCCGCCCCCTGGAGAGCCAGCGAACTTCAGTGTGCAAAAAACGCCGCTGCCCTCTCCCTCTCCTCCTCCCTCACCAAGGCCTCTCTCTCTCTCTCTCTCATCCTCTCTCTCTGCTTGTTCTTTTAAAAAGTCCATCAATTGACTCTCTCTCTTCCTCCTTCCTCCTGTCCTCCTCTCCTCTCTCACGTACTCTCCTGCCTCTTCCTCTGCAGTAGAGGTAGAGGCCGTGGTGCTGACCACGCCACCTGGTGTGGCACTGGCTACAACCAGGGGCGGATTGACAGCATGCTGCCCCTGGAGTGCAGCGTCCATCAGGCTGTACCACTGCCAGGTGGCAGCGGTCACACTCCCGGCCTCTACCCCTTTTGCCTGTTGGCGGGTCTTTTAACTCCTATAAATGAGTTATTAACCATTACATTGTGACACTGAATGTCGTTGTTTGGTTTAATTTATGACCTGAGAAAATCATCTTACCTTTACACAGAATCAGCGTTGTTAGTGCCATTTGTAACAGAATAACTGTGTATTTTGTTTTATTAAGAATAAGTGACTCCACAGTTTGGCCTCTGATTGGCTGCACAGTTAACAATCTTGCCTGTGCTTGTTAGATTTTTTAATTGAAGCTGTCGAGCCTTGAGAGCACACTAGTTTTTGACCGTGCTTTTATCCACTGTTATTTTCCATTTATTGTGCTTACCATAAGCTTGTTTGACTGAAGAAAGTCTCCGTAAACGGTCAAAACGAAGAACGTGGTCCACAGAGTTTTTGTTGAAGCAGGCGTCAACGTGCTTGGACTCTATGGTTTAAGTGGGCATCTTTAAAAAACAGACGAGCCACATTAACAAGCGTCTTTCCATTAACTAGAACAATGTTGAGAACTTGAACTTTTTACAGTCACTGGAAGCCAGGTCACCTGGCTAATACATGGACAAATCAAATCTCCCCAGCAACTGATGGACGAAAGTAGCGGACGTCAGTCCGTTTCTGCTCAGGCCACAGCGCACATCCATGAGGCTGGAAAGGAGCCGTAATTCCATGCGATTCCTGGTGTCATCCTTCAACAGCGTCACCTGGGAAAACGCTCTCTCAACGTGGGCATTTGATATTGGCAGAGTGAGCAATCTGATGACACCCAGTGTTAAATCTTTGAAACACTGGTTTCCCTTCAGCATCTTTGAATGCCTCAACTTCCAGCCAAAAGGCATCAATGGCAAGATCACTTGAGAAGCCGGCTGATGCAGCGTTTCTCCACTGGCTCTCCAAGGTGTCCACCGAACAAGAGAAAAACTCAGCGGGCAAGTCTTTTACTCCTGGCCTATTTATTGTTGACATCACCAGCTTCAGTCAAAAAAGCTCCAGTTTGCGGAGCATTTCCATTGATGCAGGAAGACGCATTTGATACTGCACCAACACTTCTTTTAGAAAATCAAAACAGCGGGCGGAAATTGTATCCTTCAGCTCCGGCGCTAAAGTGCTGGCTTCCAGCTGCTGTTGGAAAGAGGAACCCAGGTGAGAGGTAGAGGCTGGATAATTTAAGGTCAAGTTCCCTGAGATGATTGTCGTTGTTCATGCACAGCACGTTGGGCTTCACAACTCTTCTCACTGTGGATATGTACAGCCTGTCAAGATCCCTGAAAACACCCAGTGTATCTCCCGTTTCCAGCTGGAAATATTTGTTCACAGTTTTGATTTCCATTAACACGGGCCGGAGGAAGTGCATGTTGGATTTGTCACTGTACATTTCATTCAAAAGCCTGGCTGCATAGCAGTGTTCGGCACTTGAAACTAAACTGAAGTGCAGCTTGAGGGCATCTTCCTGCTCTAAAATTGCAGTCTGAGATCACTAAACAACGGGTTGAGCTGGGGGATATGAATTTCAGAGGACAGCCACCACTATTGATGGCCTTGTAGACACTGTTATAGTCACTCTGACATTTGCTGAGTGTGCGAACCAGTTGTAGGTTTCTCTGATTATATATTCCAGATTGCTTGGAAGAAGTTGCATTGCTTTTTGAGCCACTATATGCAGTGAGTGGCAAACGCAGTGAATAAGCTGCAAACTGGGCTGCTTCTGTGTGAGCAGTGTGAAAATGGAGTGATTTTTTCCGACCATAACACTTCGAGAGAGAGAGAGAGAGAGCTGTTTTCACAACATTAAAAACTCGCCCAATGTGGACAAATGCAGCCCAAATTTTATTCACCCACCCAATGTTTTTTTCCTGCCTGGCATAAAGAAAAGTAGCCCAATTGGGCGGAAAACCGCCCAATCTGGCAACACTGGCACCCGGGCCAATTTGCTGGCAGCTAGCGGAGCATGATAGCTGTTGCGGGGCTACCACGTCAAAGCATAAACTACGTGCTGCAGTAATGAATCGACCACAGCACTAATTTGCAGTTATAACAATTCCATTCTGTCTCAAGCCTGTCTTTATCCTTAATGCCAGCATGCTTTCCCACTGAGCAAGCAACGTCTATGGACGTCCAAGAAAAGTTGATATCACGTCAGTCGGTCCAGGCCATGATCTGGACGTCCAGAATTAATTGATGAATGACATTGCGATTATAGTTCAGCCTGACCCGGTTCTGGACGTCTATAGACAACCAAACTGAGTTGCAAATACAAGTTCTGCTAGGCCATGATCTGGACGTCCACATGACGGCCAGAATTAGCTGATGAATGACATTGCGATTACAGTCCAGCCTGACCCGGTTCTGGACGTCTAGAGACAACCAAAATGAGTTGCAAATAGAAGTTCTGCTAGGCCATGATCTGGACGTCCATTTGACAGCTAGAATTAGTTGATGAAATTGTCCTGTCATCTGTTGCATCAGCATGTGATAAGCTGATGATGATGATGATGATCATGAAAGATTCCCAAACTTTTACCAAACTTTTTGACTGAATAACAAAATGTACGCATTTCATGTGATCGTGATAATTTTTAACTTCCCGTGAATTTTCAAATGTTCCCATGTAAATAAATAGAAAAGTGACACACACACACACACACACACCGCACACACACATGCATTTTGGGTATATTATGAAGCAGAAAATAGGGTTTCTTCATGAGTAAAGCAAGTGGACAATCAGTGAGTGTGTGAGCTGATGGTCTCCTTTAATCCTCCTCGTCCTCCTCCTGTAATCATGTGACATTATAAACACTTATGTGTTAATGGGCCTGGGTTGGCCCGGGTGAGACTTTATGAAATTCAACAACTGTCCCTCTCAGGTCTACATACCGTGTCCTTTCGACAGTTTGAGCTGAACAACATGCTGAAAAAAAAGGACAACCAAAAAAATACATATTAATCAAATAAAGGAGGGGCATGAAGAAATGTGCTCTTTCCCAACAGTGTAACTAATTTCTTTGAATCTTTGATTTAAACCACTGGAGTATAAATATCTAAATGTAAGTATAAATTTGATCAAAAAGCCTAATTTTCCAGTAACAATCAACTCAAAGGAAAATTGGGTGTGTCCCTGTCTCCCTGGCAGTCACACTTTCTCAGAGTGAAACTGAAAGAAATATTATCACACATCTGATTACAAACCAGCTGCCAAACAGGTTTTTCCAGCTCTAGTTCCACAACATGCTTAGTTTAGATTGTTCCAAGTGGCTAAACTGACAGCCATGACTGCCTGAGAAAATATTTGTATCTGTCTTTGCATGTAGGCTTATACCCCCCGTTTCTTTTTTTAGCCTTTTGGAATTGCAGCTTAATAATTTATTATTTATTTATTTATTTTAACATTTTTAATTTGTTTATCTCTAGAATCTTTTGGCTGTAAAGACTGTACAGCATGAATAAATGTGGACTGAACTAAGGAATCACGTACCAGATAAATCGTCATCCGCTGTGGTGATTAATAATTTGGGACTCATAACTGTTAACTTTGCTTGGATACATCTGCAATGCAGCCTTTACCTGTTGCAGACAGACAGACACGCAGGAGGGGACGCAGTTAAAACGAAGAGAAAGACTAAGAAGAAGAAGAAGCCAAAACGAGGTATCGACAGGACGTGAGGTAAGAATTCAAATATAATTCCCACAAAACCTTAAAATTCTTAACTTTACGTAGAACGAACACAGCCAGACTATGACTTTAGTCTCTATCTGACTTGGAAAACAACTAGCCCGCTGGCAGGAGAACAACCCGCTAACGTTAGCATGACATACAGCAATATTAGCTAGTAGGCCAGAGATGCGCTGCTAAATGTCTCGTGTCGCCGAGGCTGTAGGATAACTTGAAGCAGGCCATGTGCATGCCTGTGTGCCGAGGACGAGGAGAAAATAGGCTAAAAGCACATACCAAGCATTGCCACCCAAACGAAACACAATTCAAACCCCAGGCAATTGACCTTTCATGAAAGCCCCACTTGTCAACACAGTGTCATGGCGGGAGAAGTATACTGGTGCATGTCACTCTGCTGCTAAGGAAGTAACGTTAGCGTGTTGGTCCCGTAGCGGTTGTTGCAGAGTTAGCCTCTATTTCTAGTTCTATTCTTTTTTAGTACGTATGCTGTTAAATAATGCTGGGAAGAACATGTTGTGTGTTCGGCTGTTTTAACAACAGCGCGAAAATACAGGCCTGGAATAAAACCGCTTGTGAAATTCACAAACGTTATTATTGTTACCACATACGTTGTCCAATTGACAACATGGCGCAGTTGGTCACTGCTATTATCGCGGGGGCGACGTACGAGGAAGCGGAAAAGGAAGCGGATCGTTTGAGGAGGATCCGCAAGAGGAGAGCCGCCATTCGGCGAAGGTCGGAAAGGAGGCGTACCATCCTGGCATGCCTCTCTGAATTGGTTAGTCTCGTTCCCATACACTATTTCGTCCTAATTTAAAAAAAAGACATAACTTTTTTTGAGAATAACTGTATAATTATGTTAAACTACAACACCATATAGGTTTGTTCACTTGTTCACTGTGGAGCATCGTACCGGGTCACCTCCAACGTCTTCTCCATTCCATTGGCCACAGTGTGCAGGATTGCGCACCATGTTGTGGATGACATGATGACCATTCTCCCAAGAGTCATCCACTTTCCCAGGGCTGAGGAGATGGCATAGGTGGGGGCTGGCTTTGCTCAGCTTGCCAACCATGAGGCATTTCGGGCTGCTGCTGGTGCCATCGACGGGTGCCATATCAGGATTGTTCCTCCTGCAGAGCCTCAGAAAAGAAGCTACATAAACAGGAAGCTGTTCCCATCTATTAATCTCCAGGGAATGTGTGATGCCAAAGGCTCTTTCCTGGATGTGTACATTGGACAACCAGGGTCAGTGCATGATGCACTCGTCCTCCGAAGGTCACCCATGTACAGCCAGGCCCTGTACCCACCCGCTGGGTACTTCCTGCTGGGAGATGGAGGGTACCCATGCCTGCAGCGCCCTGTTGCCATCACGACCCCGTATCGCCAGCCTGTGGCAAGTAAGAAAACACACATAGGCGCACACACACACACGTACAGCTTGTTATGTCACTTTACAACACACTGTATATTTTCTTTCTGAATTTGAACAGGTCAAGTTGAAGCCTGCTACAACAGGCACCACGCAAGGGCAAGAAATACCATTGAGCGCACCTTTGGCATCCTCAAGACAAGATGGCGCTCAATCTTTCTGAGGGCCCTGGAGATCCAGCCTGTGTTCGCCCCAAAGTGTTTGGTGCCTGCTGCATCCTCCACAACATCTGTGTGGCAGCCCATGATATCCTGGAGGAGGAGCAGGAGCAGGATGAGGGAGAGATGGCGGAGGTCCCAGATGCCGGAGATGGCCCGGGAAATGCAGAGGGGGATGAAAGGGGCCTGTCAGGGAGGGAGGTCCGAAGGCATCTGGCAGCCCAGCTCTCTGCTCCTCAGGATCTGCCTGCATGTCTGGGTGAACATGACTACATCTAGAGCGTAAATAT
>CAEMYA010001674.1:12095-30784 GCA_903131615.1 Diplodus sargus | reverse complement strand
GTTGTGAATATGTACAGTATATCTTAAATATGAATTGTCTTAAACACATCTTAAACTTTTCTAAATTTAATAACAATGACAATAACAGAACAGAATTACAAATATTATAATCAGAACTTATTGACAGGTCTCTCAAACAGTGAGAGGTATCTCTCAGCCCTATCCGCCGCTGCCCTCTCTCTCTCCTCCTCCCTGACCAAGGCCCCTCTCTCTCTTTCATCCTCTCTCTCTGCAGTAGAGGTAGAGGCCGGGGTGCTGACCACACCACCTGGTGTGGCACTGGCGACAACCAAGGGCGGGTTGACTGCATGCTGCCCCTGGAGTGCAGCGTTCATCAAGGCGTACCACTGCCAGGTGGCAGCGGTCACACTCCCGGGCTCTACCCCTTTGCCTGTTGGCGGGTCTTTTAATTCCTATAAATAAGTTATTCATAATTACATTGTGACACTGGAATCTTTGTTTGGTTTTATTTATGACCTGAGAAATTAAAATCAAGTATTTTTTTTTAAAAAACAGAAAAATCCAACAGAATCCATCACATTTTAAATGCAAATATGTAATTGGTACCTTGTACTTGTCCTTTAGATTGTTCCATTTTTTTTTTTGCTTGTTTGGCAGTTAGTGCCAGGCCACTGATTGTGACAAAGTCCCTTGGAAAATACATAAATATTTTAATGGCATACTCCCTCCATAATATGGTTTAAGACTGGCAAATTCGAACCCTTCCCCAGATACACAGGCAATGATGAAAATATTATACTCACTCCCATCCCGTCCTGGCAGAGTTCTTACGGCCCGTGAAGAGGGCCTCATTCTCTCCGCGCCACTTAATAAGGGCCCGGGTCTCCTCAGCTGTCCCTTGAACGAAATTACAGTCAACAGATTTAATGCACACGACCGTATATTTTACACTCCTGATGTGTTTAAGTAGTCAAACTAATTGAAAAAAACTCGAACAACAGGGAGTAAGAGCGGATAACGTTACACGTTTTGGTCGGCGACAAGTGCTTTAGGTTAAATAAAATATACAACTTTAATAAAACCCTCGCCTCCCAGACAGACCAATTAATCCGGTATCATAAAAACTAAAGTATTTCGTTTCAGACACTTGCCCATTAAATGCAAAGTGAATACACCCGGGCCAATTTGCTAGCAGCTAGCATAGTACGATAGCTGTTATCGGGGCTATCACGTCGAAGCAAAAACTACGTGCTGCAGTAATGAAACGATCACAGCACTAATTTGCACTTATAACAATTACATTCTCGTACAAAAAAAATAAAACTTACATTTCGTGATCCTAAATTAGTAAACGTCTAAAACTTGTAACTTACAGTTGTGAGTCTTCTCCTCTGCCATTGTACAGGGTTTCTACCGGTTTGAACAAGTCAAATTTAAGACCTTTTTAAGACATTTTTAAGACCATTTTGAACTAAATTTAAGACCTACACGAAGTACGAAAAAGTAAGGAAAAATGCAGTCCCAGAATTCCTTTCAAAAAACAAACAAAACACATTAATTGCCATTCACAGAGCAGCTCAAACAATGTAGAATGGAGTGAATGACTGTGTCAGGGCTATTATAGTTTTAAATTTTTTATTAGTTTTTATTTTAATTTAGTTTTTCAGTTTGTG
Organism: Diplodus sargus; assembly: GCA_903131615.1. Lineage (NCBI taxonomy): Eukaryota > Metazoa > Chordata > Actinopteri > Spariformes > Sparidae > Diplodus > Diplodus sargus. Next base: position 29,150 of record CAEMYA010001674.1, on the reverse strand, counting down.
TTTTCATTTTAGTTTAGTTTTAATTAGTTTAACAAGTGATCTAAGTAGTTGAAGTATAGTTTTTATCTAGGAATTTAATTTTAGTTAATTATAATATCCCTGGTGTGTGTGTGCGCACACACACACACAGTGTTCAAAATCAAAAGCACCTCCGCTTTCAACGTCAGAGTTGGGCCAAAGATGGTTTGAAGCAAGCGGCAGAGGCAGCGCAGAGTTCAGGTCGAGCAGAACTGGATAAAATTGTACCGGGAACTGGTGACAAAAGCGTACAGAAGTGTGTGATAGCGCGACTTCGTGTGACACCAGCGCTTTCACACCGAGTGTGCCCAATTTGAGGGTCCTCTGGCAGTTTCCGCTGTCGAAGTCGTTCCGGAACTGGCGAAGTGTGCGCCGATAAATTCCGACCGCGTTGTTGGCAAAATAAACGTGTGTTCCTGGATACTTCAGAAAGAAATACAACACACAGAGCTGACTGTGAATCTCACCAACACATTTCCTCCAAAAAAAAAAAGGCGAGGACGGAAGCGGTAAATTTATATTAAAGACCTGACTACATGTAATTTAAGACCTATATGCAAAATATGGACGTATTTAAGACTTTTTAAGGCCTAAAATTGAGATTGTCAAATTTAAGACTTTTTAAGATTTTTTAAGACTCCGCGGAAACCCTGTTGTATGACAAAGTGCATTCTGGGATACGTAACGGCTCAAGGTCCACACAAGTTTCCACCGATGCATCCTCGGTGAAATGGGCGGGGCAAGAACTTATCTGGGGTATTTGACCGTACTTGGCCAGATGCGAACTTTGAATTGGAACGGTACTTGGTCCAACGCCGATGACGTTTCTCAAGTCCACAAGAACAGAAGTACGGAGAAGAACGCATATTGAGAAACGGCTTATGTTAAAGTGCTAGCTAAGTTTGCTAGCAATATCGTTAGCGACAGGTGAAAACAACACTGGAGCTTTCATGTCGCAAAGTGTTTTCAAGTGCAAATATGATTTCACAAGACTGAAACTCTGACGTTACTGCTTTGTATGACCTGTACTGTAGTTCCTCTGTGTGCATCAGCTTAAATGTTAGTCCTCGTTGCTTTGCTTTGGATAAAAACGTCTGCTAGATGGGTAGGTAAATGTACTCATCCAACTGGTCATTGTTTAATTACTCTGTGATTGGTGATATTAGCTAATTAAACTACTATGTCAAATAGATAGATCTTCGTCCTTGCGGAAACTTAATTTGTGCCATATAGTACATCTGATACAACAGTGAGACTTATCACAAGAGACTAGACAGGACTGGACAGGACAGGATAAACAACAGCTTTGGCCCCTCATCCCACAAAAAAAGAACAACAATATAAACCCCCTTCAGGCATCATAAATAGGATGGTAAAATGCAATTGTGCATGTTTGACATTAAATAAGATGCCTGAAGAGGGACACTTGATCTCAGGAATATTATCTGTGTCAATTATTCCATCGAGACTGGCACCAAGCCAATTTTCTTGATCATGCACAATCAGGCCTGTAGTCTCCACTGTAAGCCCTGTTGTCTGTTCGAAACACTGTCTAGCCAAAGGCTCAGCTTGTTGACCGTACCTAGTTGCCTCATTTCCAGAAAAGTTTGTGTTAAGTTTTCTTTCTACCCAGTTTGTTGGGTCTGCTTGTTTTGGTACACCAGATGCCTCACTACTTGTTATTCTTACTTTTCTCTGGTCCAGCCACAGCTGACTATTCTGGCCCTTGGTCTCTGTTTAACCTCTGCCTGTCTTGTTCCCCACATTTTACATGATTTTCAAATGTTGTATTGCAAAGTGTGCATTTCTGTTCTGCACACATTGTGTGCTCTTTGGGTGAACCTGTTTCAGTGTGTGCAGTGTGTCTCTGTGGCTGAGCAGTCAACATGTGATGCAAAATGGTTCCAGGAACCATGGATAATCCAACCATGTCTGGCGCTGAAAAATGTGCAATAACTTTGTCATCTGTCTCAAATGCAGCAGAAATTACACTCATACACTTTCTGGGACCACTGTGTTGTGTCTGCATATTTTCTGCTGTCTTTGGCACTACATTGTCACAAGTAGACTGGTTCCAGGCACATGCTCTGTCTGTGAATCCTCTTGCTGATGCGTCTTTAATTGTGTACAGGAGCCCTGCTGTATGGCTACAACACTTCCTTCGCCCGGCCATGCAGTCACACACTACTTCGAGAATTTTGCCATCTTCTCTCTGTATGGTTACTGACACATTATGGTACGAGTTCACTGCCTGTGAAAACCTCACGACACCTTTCAACTTGATGAGCTCATCTGCGATGGCGTGCAGTATCTGGCCAATCCATCCGGAGCTCATATAATTCTGCTCTTCAATCGGTGCTCTGTAGTTTGCATTCTGAAGCACATCGCATGCCAGGCGATTAATAAAATAATCCTGGATACCTGTAAAAACATTTATTTTACTGCTACAACTGGTCATGGTTAATAGTTTTTTGCAACATGTGAAGCTTGTGAACATTGTTGGGACCCACAGATGAAGTCATTCATTGTGGATTTCAAAATGGACTCTGACCTGAACTCAGTGTCCCAGAATTCCCCTTTCTTCACACCTAGGTGCAAAATTCAGGTTTGCGCTTCTATTGGTCAGGGTGACAGACCCCCTGCTGATCAGGTAGTGAAAACCCCAGAGCCTACATTGTTCTTTCTCCCTCTCACTCAACACCCTCTACTCCTTCAACTTCGGATCTTCAAGGGCTCCTCTCCACCTCCCCCCCACGGGGCTGCCTGCCCTCAAGATCCCTTCTGCTGGGCCCAACAAGCGGTGGAGAGCTGTAAGCTGCATTGGTAGCAGGCCCAAAGAACTTCTGCTCACTGCAGCAACACGAGGTCCTGCAGATCTAAGGAACACCAAGCAGGTTAGCACCGAGCTGCTATCCTTACAAAGGAGAGGAGCGACCAGTTTCCTCCTCTGCCGACTTTCATCAAACCTTGCACAGCAAGAACAGCTTTGTTCAACATTGGAGCCCCAACCTTCTCCTGCAATCAATCAATTCTATTACCTTTAACCAATGTTTGCTTATAAAAGACAGTCTGAATGCAGCATAATGGATGTGACAGATGAGGTGGAACTGCAGCAGGACTGAAAGTAATGAAGCCCTGATACATCTATCTATCACTGCAGAGAGAGGGAGAGAGAGAACGATGGACACAGAGAGGGAAAGGTGGAGCGAGAGAGAAACATGAGACAGAAGAAGAAACAAAGAGAGAGGGAAGATAAAATCTCCCCCAGCAGAGATTTGTGTCCTCTGCACACAGTCCAGTAGTGGAGTACTGAGTGTCTGTCTCTGGCTTTTCCTCTCCCACTCTCTGTTAAACAGCTCTAGACTTGTAGAGCTGAGAACAATGAATGGCAGAAGAAGCTTTTATTCTGATGTTCACCTTTTGTTCAAACATTATCAGTTTTCTCAATGAGGGAAACAAGGAGAGTGTGTGAAAACACAGAGGGAGATTTCTGCTCTGCTCTCCTTTATTGACCTGCTGACAGTCTGTGTCTGAACATCATGGAGAAGAGTTTTACTGCTCGACTCTCAGTGACATGAAGAGTCATGCACATGTTCAGCACAGAAACACAGACGCTTCTACATACTGAACACTCCTGCAGTGTTTGAGCCACAATCATTCTGTTGAAATGGAGTTCAGCATCTTCACAGTTGTTCTCTCTGCTGCTCTGTGACTGACGGAGCAATTAGTCCATGAAACGGTTCAACATTACATCCTCCCCCTGGTCTTTATGTCAGACTCTTCAGTGAAACACACCTCATGATCAGTGTTCTGCAGGCCGACACTGTTTGAATCATCAAAAACACACACACTCACACACCCACACACACACACACACACACACACACACACACACACACACACACACACCCAACGCAATCACACAGCTTCATGTGTGGAGGCTTGTTTTCTCCTTTGATAGAGGAACAGGTACTGACACCGGTCTGAGATGATCATTTAATAACAGAAAGCTGCACTTCAGTTGTTGAAGTCAGTTTTATTCACTGCTGGACCATAAAATCCAAAATCTTTCCTCATACACTGATGATTCCCTTTAAATCCTGCAGTGGTCAAAACTTTACAGTTATCTTGGACGACATTACTGTTAATCTGAAGAGAAGACACTGACAGATGAAGACATGCTGGCACAGATGTGGGCAGATGTGAGGACACACACATACACATAAAGGCACACTTCCACTGACATCAACATTCCCTCCTCACCCAGCGCTCCCTGCTGTCGGGGTGGGTGGTAGGACGGAGCTTGTAGTGATCATGTGAACAGCAGCATCTGGTCCTGTGACGGCGTCAGGAAACAGCCTGGCTGTTTGCAGCAGAGCAGAGAGAAGAGCTGGCCTTAACTCCCTGCAGACTGACAGCTCGCTGACAGTCACACACACTCTGGCTGGAGACAGAGAGCAACTGTTAGGACACACTGAATGTCTAAAGCCATTATATATGCAGTGTGACTGTGTTTGAGGATGGTGAGTTAAGGTTACTGTTTAACATATAATGTCTGTAATGTCGTGCACATTTGTCTTCCTAGAGAGAACTTTAAATGAGCCACACTGAAGGCTTCATGTGCTCTGAGCTCCTTTTAGCCTTTGGATTCAGTGTTAATTAGACACCAAATGAAGTGTGGCAGAGAGAGGAGAAGAATCTCCTCCTCCAGGTTTCACCACCTCCACTGAACACAAGCAACCATCCAACAAATGTCAGCGCCTCAGTGAATATTCATTTGAATCACATGTTCACAGAAATGTTCATTTTTCCTCACATAACTTTAATGAAACCTTCAACATGGTCTTCACATTCAACATTTACAGTCCTATAAACTACATTGTGAATTGTATCAGACTCCATGTTGCTAAAATGTTCAGCAGGAATGATACAAATAAACAGGATCTTTTCTTTGGAGTTCTGTTGGAATCAAAAGTCATTTTCTGTCAGGAGGATCTATTTATCTTCATGCAGTAGGACCATTTCTGCAGATCTCTGTTGATATTTTGCAACATGGTCAGGATGACAGATTACTAAGAAGAGGAGGACAAACGGTAGAAACTCCACTTGACAGAGATTTATCTGCACTTCAGACGATCGAATTCACAATTGATTTTTCCAAAAAGATAATTGTCACACTCCGTCATTTCCTGAAGTACACAACACCATCGATGATACCTCCATGGAGAACATGATGGATCCTCTGGTTAATGCTTCTGACTGGATGCACTTTGGGGTTCAACACACCCTCTGATCCCTGAAGCATATCCATCACTACAGTTTTTTACAACAGTAAAATTGTTTTGACTCTGGTGCTCTAACTGTGATAAAAGCTACAGTATGAGTCATATTTCCTAAAGAATATATTTCATTAGCAGACAGATGCTCAGTGTGGTGAGTTGTTCCTGGAGTTTCCAGTGGCCGTGTTTCTCTTTGCTGAGTGCTTCACCAAAGCTGCTCCCTACGGTGGCCGACACGGATATATATGCATATACATAAATGATGCAGAACCAAAGACACATAAAACACATGCGACAACAAAATGCTGCAAACACAGAAATGATGCAAAACCAAAACGACACAAACACACAAAACACATGCAATAGAGAAATGCTGCATATTGAGTCCACACAACGGAAGTGTCACTTTGTGAGAGTAACCATCTATACAGCCACTAATGGCCAAGCCATACGGTTTTAATTTGTCGTAACTGTCAACATGCCAGACATGGTTTGGTCCATGGGAGCTGTAAACTCTGCCTGGACAATGAGAAACTGTTCAGTTTACTCTTGAGAGTGCGAAGGCTCATTTTAACATTGTGAGTCGTTGCCAGGAAGTCCAGAATTTCATCATTGCTGTAGCCATCATGAAAGTACTTTCTGATCAGATCCTCTTCTGTGGGGCTGTCCGATGCTGACCCTAACAAACATGAAGGGAGAAAAAGACAGAGAAACATTTTCATTTGTCTGCAGCTCCCTGCACAGTCAACAGTTTCATTATCTGAATGAGAATAAATTACTAATACTTCAGGGTCACAAGGATAAGAAGTGACTATTCCCTTCCTCCAGAATGGAGCTACTGTGTTCAGTTCTGTTCAGTTCTCTGTCACAGTTGAGCAGGTTTAACAGCTCGCTCTCTGCTGTCACCTATCAGCTGGAATATGTCCCACATATCTAAGTAATAGAGTAATAAACGGTGGAAAAATAGGCAACAAAACGGATCGTTTTTTTGTTAGTTTTGATTTATTTGGCGGTCTCAGTTCGGATGAATGGTTGGAGGAGGATGAGAGGATGATGCCTCCGACTTTCTTGAAACTACCAGGTCCTCCTCGGTGATCACGGCATGATATTCAGTTTTGTAGCGGCCTGCTCTCCTGAGAGACTTTAAGAGTTGTTTGACGTTGACATTGTGAACTCAGTGTCTTGCATTAAACACCATGCGTGACTGAGAGGAGGGTCGTTGATGTAACGGTTGATGCCAGCTCTCAATCCGACGTAGCTCCTGATGGAGTAGTGCTGACTTGGCTGTTTCTTGCTGACTCATAAAATTCATGAAGAATCCTGTTTAGCTCTTCTTTTGTTAGTGTTACAAAATCTACATCCTGTGTAGTGCTTTTCAGATACTCCTGAAAACATCTGACAGCCTAAGACGTTGATCAGCGTAAAAATAAACATTGATTTAGTTCGGGAAACTCCGAGACTGCAATAAAACATTAACGTCAGCTCAGAGTTCACTCATCTGGGACTAGAAAATCCTTTCACTTTAATGTATCAATTATTTTTTTCAAAATTTAAGCCTGAAGAACACAAAAAGTTTGATATCCAAATACTTATAGTCTGCACTGTATATGCTTTTTTTTCTCAGTTTTAAAGAACTTATCCATTGCTTTGACAGTCTAAGATGGTTGTCCACTTTTCTTGGCTCAAAGAGGCCCAATACGGCACAGGCTCAGGTCTAACTGTATACTCTCTTATTTAAGAACCTGAAATCATCAAGGGACACCTCAAGGAAACAAAAGTAGAAGAAAAATATTACTTTAAGTAAACAAAAACAAAAGCAAATAGAAAGAAAGAAGAAAAAAAAACAGTGAAAATGTATTAAAAGAAACCATTTAAAGACATTTTTTAGGAATAAACCCAGGAAATCACAAATAGAAATAATCACAATTACTAGTAATGTAATTTAGGATTAGGTCTCAGGTCCCGAGATGTTAAGGTTAGGGCTGGAGTCGCATCATACCCATAAGTAGAAGCATACAGCTAAAAGGAGATTTAGGATTAGGCGTGATGGTCAATTATGGTTAGGATTAGGCTTCGGGGGCGAGTTTAAGATTAGGCGTGAAGGCAAGCTATGGTTGAGTTAAGAGTTCAAGTGGCAGGTCGATGTTTGATAAGTAACTCATAGAAAATACCCAAGAAAAGAGAGGAGGATGGCAAGGAAGCAGTAGGCGACAGTTTAGGTGTATACTATTCAATCATACGTGGATGCATTCCAATTAGAATGGGAAGTCACACTGGGGGGCATCAATATCCCTTAACAAATAAAAAACACAAACCAAACAAGGATTACAAAAGCATATAAAAATCATAAAGGGAAAACACAAAACATTAATTATTCAAATTAAGTGCTCAATGTAGTTTAAAAAATGTAAGAAGCTCTCAAAGAGCCTTAAAGAAAAACATGCAAATAATTCAAAACGCAAATTTCAATTCCTGTAAGTGCTAAAAGATTAAGACAAATTAAAATGATGATTTCTAGTAAATACTAGAAAATATATATACAAAGAAAGACAAAACAATCATACAATATAATGAAATTGATGCCCAGCTACAGCTCTAACTCCCATTAAAAAAGGAAGGTGTCACACCGAGGAACAGTCTCATAAGTTAAGTTGTAATACAGTAGATTAGTCAGAAATGTGAACAAAAAATCCAAATATATAAATCAGTAAATAAAACAAATAAATGATAAATATTTATTAACTTGGGTGTATAATTAACAAGACACCCATTGTTCCTGACATCATAACGGGATGAATAGAAGACGGTCTGTCTAATCTCATTTTTCTGAGACCACTCTCACCTCGAATTAATAACTGTACACCCTAAAGCCACCATACCATACTCAAAGGAATTCCACTCATGAAAAATCTAAGGTTTTTCATTCAAGCCTTTTGGTGTTATTGTAGATAATTTCTCAATTATAACATGCTCCCGACGTTTGCGCTGATTCGTGCTCCACAAAGGATTACTCTCCAGCAATGCTAACAGAATCACATTTTATCTAAAAATCGAGACATCAGGCCCTCAAACCCTTGCTGGGCTGACTGAAGCTGAGCCAGTAGCTCCTTGTGGCACCTCTGTGCCTCCTCATGGCGCCTCTGACTGGCTTCCTCGGACTCGCGGAAGAACTGGAGGACGTCATCTCGTTCCCGCCGAAGCTTATGAGGCCGTGTGTGTGTTGGTGCTGTGTGGGTGCTGGAACAAGAAGCAGCCTCTGCTGGAGGTGCCGTGACAGCCGAAGGCCCATGCACCTCTGGTCTTTTGATATCGAACCCCGCTGATGTGCCATCCACAGGGAAGGCTATGTCATGCTGCCCTGCCAGAAGGTCATCCATTTCTTCAAAACACTGGAAGCGGATGGTTCCTTTACCTGTTGACTTGTTGTTGTCCTTTATTTTTTTGTAGGCATCATTCAGGGTATCCCACTTCTTGGCAACTTTGTCGGGACAAAACAAGTCTGAATATTGAATGCAGAGCTTCTCCGCCGTCTCCTTCCACAGGCTCTTCTTATTGCACCTTGCCGATTTCAACCGAGAGTTCAGCTCTTTGAGACTCTTCGGGAGGCCATCAGATTCTGCTGCAAGGTATTGCCGCATCAAATCAATCAGGAACAGTGTTTGTTGCCTACTGAAGCCTTCATTGCCAGGCAGGGCAGGAGATGGTGATTGGCTGAGAGGGGCAGCATTCTCCTTGAAGCCCTCTACAATACACATATGAGTAATAGGCTGTCAAACATTGTATCATAGACATAACTTTTGTTTTTGTTGTTGTTATTTATTATTATTATTATTATTATTATTATTATTATTATGTTATCTAACCTGCTGTGGTGTGATTGTCCTCAGTCATCACCAGGTTCGCCACAGTGGTACCCACATTAAAAACCTCAGAGCACTAGGAGCGGGGCTAAAAGAATTACTGAAGGTATGTGGGCTAGTTTTGGGTTTAGGATACAGAGAATAGGGAGGTAAGGGAGCAAAAAAAGTGCCAGTGGTATTAGTGATGTCAGTAGGCTACATATACTAGTAGGAGTTATAACAGAGTAATAGCAAGATATAACAGTAGTATAAAGACAAGAGGTTATGGTCTCAGAAGGAAAAAGATAACATGTCAATCAATCCCTGTTAGGTGAATGATAAAACTTTATTAAGATTCATGTCAAGGTGAATATCAATGAAAGAGGCTATACTATATGAACCCAAACATATTGAGAAAGCAGACATCAATTGTAAAATGAAAATGCAAAAAGAGAGAGGAAGAGGAGGGGAGGAGAGGGAGGAGAGATGAAACAGTTATTCAGTTTAGGCCATATGGAGCTACAGTGTCCAGTTTCGTCATCCAGACGCGCTCCATGTGTTTGCGTTGGCCGCTGGTCCAGCTTGGATTCGACTCGAGGCCCGTGATATTAAGATGTTTCAGTGAGTGGATCTGCATCTCCTTTACGCAGTCTGGCTAGATGTTGTTTGAGGCGTACGAGTAAAGATTTACTTGTTTCGCCCACATATATATTATTCTTCTGCTTCTTCTACAGGTGATGGCATAGATAGTATTGGTTGTTGTTAAAGTGAAAGACTGGAAGATGGCAGCACCACGTTTGCTGTACGGGTTAGAGGTATAAGTCTGAGGAAAGAATCTGTCCTGATGTTCCGTTCAATTGGTTTGTCCAGGCAAGCTGGGATTTTTAAAAAAAGGAGAAATAGCAGTATAGTTTTGAAGTGGTTTATGGGTTGCTTTTATTTCAGAAAAATTCTGTTTAAGGAGTCCATGGAGGCGCATCTGCGTGTGGGAGGGGGGACAACCCTCTGTTCCGACACCCCTCCATTGCAAAACCCCTCCATTCCGAAACACCGCTGTCCCGACGCTCCCCCCAAAACACAGCTGTTCCGCTATCCGTGGTGCTGATGTCCACTTCCAGCCACACTCGCACTGTTCTGAAGTGGGTTAAGGTTAGGGTTAGTACGGAATGGGGGGTTCTCGGAATGTTGGGGTTTCCCCAATAGCCTTTTCGGAATAGCAGGGTCTTTGAAAAAAAGGGAAACCCCGCCATTACGATGAATTGAAGTCTATGTTCGGAACAGTGGGGTTTCGGAAAGCCGGGGTGTAACCGTGTGGGAGAAAGTGGTTATGAGTGGGGCGAGTTTGTCTGCGGTGGTATTCTCAGTGGGGGGTGTCTCCCGACGCAGATCACAATCCCGTCGATATCTCCATTGTGAAATAGGTTCTGTAATGGAAGAAGAGGCAGTATTTGAGGGAGCAAGTGAGGCCTGGGTTGTCCTTTTTAATGTTACGGAGGAAGCCGGCGGAGTAGTTTCTAGCGCGGAGGCTGCGAAATAAAATAGAAGTGGCATTATGAAAATCTGATTCGCGAGTACAGATGCGATGAAAGCGTATGATTTGTGATTTTCTGATTCCTGTGAATGTGTATGTTGCGGATGATAACTTGCCTTATGCAGTAAGGCGTGGGTACCTGTGGGTTTAAAGTACACCCGGGAAATCAGCTGTTTTTGAGTCGTGGAAATCAGGATGAGTTGGATAGTAGTATCCAGGAAATTAATTGAGAGGGGATCTATTGTGTGTTTGATGTTTATGGATGAGTAGTGGGCATTAAGAGTGTCAATTAATATTTTAAAATCACTGTACTTATGCGGCCACATGCCAATGATGTCATCCATGTAACGGAGATACAGGGAAGGCTGAAGTGGGCATTTTTGTAAGGCTTGTCTTTCCCACTCGCTCATATAAATGTTGGCATAAGAAGGTGCATAACGATGACCCATTGTGGTGCCTTCTATTTGTAAAAACCATTCAATATTAAAGGTGAAATCGTTTTGCATGAGGCAGATTTGTAGGATTTTCAATATAGCCGAATCAGATCTTTTCGGGTCCGGGTGGCGCAGGAACACTTCACGATAGAGTTCTCAACGGGTTCAGGCCAAAATAATACGCATACGGGCATCCTTTTTTATAAAACACATTTCATAAAACACATTTCTTGCAGGTTGTAAATTATATATGGTTTGTTGTGAATCATCGCTGTTCACGTGTGGTGAAGAGTGAGTCTGGCTGCTGCTTCATGCGGCGGAGCAGACGCAGAACTGACGCCGCTGCGTGACGTACTCGCGTCTATAGCCGGCTCGAGAAGATGGAATTGGTTAAAAGTAAACTTGCCACAGGTTAATTAACCCTTGCTTTTCGAGGAGTGGGGAAATCGTCTGTTTCTGTCTCTCCGAATATATTTTCCCACTAGTCGAAGCGTGGTGTCTTCTTTGCAGCGGGAGCGGGTGCTGCTGCTGACGTTGACGCAGCACCTGTCTCCTGGCTCGCGTCACCTTTCCGTCTGCTGTCTGTCTGATCATGATAACAAGTGTATGAGGAAAACAATGCAGGCACGCGGGGGGCCGGGTTCGGGCCGACAATTCATGCTGGTGTGTCAGCTGCGTCGGGTTCGGGCTTAAAAACCCGCTGGCCGGGTCGGGTCGGGTTGTAATTTTCAGGCCCGTTAAGAACTCTACTTCACGAACAGCAGATAAGCCCATGTTAGTATTTATATTGGTATTCTGACCACTATTATTACTATTATTCCTTGTTTTGGTTGGGTCAGCACGTACCGGGATTTGTCTCCATGCCAGCGATACATAGACAGCTGGGTCATTCACTACTGCGAGCGCAATTTTTAACTTTCCCTTTCGTTTTTGGAGCAGTTCGCATTTTGTCATTTTGCCGGCTGTAGGAGCATAGATTGCATGAAAATGCCCTGTTCCAAGTTCACTGCTAACAGAACAGTGGACAGTGAAAATCGGCAATTCAAGAAGAATGGACTGAAAAATGTGCATTCATTCTCCCTCCAACCAGCACAAGACCCATGTGCTTAATATGCCAGGAGACTATAGCTGTGATGAAGATTTCCAATTTGAAATGTCATTATGAGACGAAGCACAGGAATTTTAAAGAGACATTTCCTTAAAATTCAGAGGTAAGAACAACAAAAATAAATGCACTGAAATGGTCATATCAAGCTGCAAGCAGAAGTCTTGTCACATCTGTGACACAACAACAAAAAGCAACAGAGTTCTTAGAGTGGCGTGGATTTTGGGTAAGCACAAGAAGCCATTGTCAGATGCAGAAATAATAAAAGAATGCATGACTTAAGTGATGGCCACAATGTTTGAAGGCAAACAAAAAGAGGAAATATTCAACTATGTATTTTAATTTGTCAAAATGGAAATTACATTTCTTTTTAGTTTGTATTTTTGTTGTTCTTTTGAATGAAAAGGACATTTTGTTTTGAATATTACAGTATTATTGCATATGTCAACATAATCTAGTATTACCCATTAATTTCCTATGCTGGTCAACACCACACCACAGGTGTTACAAAGTTGATTAGACCACTCAAAATTCAATGCCTAGTGTGGAGGATATCATAAGGCCTTGAGGCAATCAGAGAAATAATAAAACGTTTAGGATTTTATGAAGTTGTAAATCGGTCAGATTTGACTGGAACATCATAGGAGGGTTAACCTGTGTGTTTCTGGCTCTGCTATTTTAAGATTGATCTGCTCGTTTTGAAATGATTCCTCTTAGACAGCAACATAATAAAAGCTGAGCAGTGACTTGATGAGGAGCAGTGAGGTCAGGTCAGCTGAGAGCAGACAGGAGGAAGAAATCTCTCTTTGTGTTTGTGTTTTCTCAAAGCAGCAGAATTAAGAGCTGCTGTGATGGTTGATGTGATAGATTTGTGGGCGTGTTCGGGAATATAAAAATATATCTATCTAATATATGTCTTTGTTGATTTGACACCACACGGTGCTCGGTGTGATTGTTCAGACCTCTGCAGTTCAGACGAGATGAGGCTCCTTCATGTTGCCCTGCTGCTCCTCAGGCTGACTGAAGCTGGTCGTCTGGCAGCATCGATGCCCTTTTCTGGAGGATCCATCCAATTAATGAGGACAAATTAGACTTTGTAATTTTAATGAGATTTGTTTGCTTCTGGAGTTCCCAGTGAGAGACACAGAGACACAGAGACAGCGAGGGGAAGACTGAGTGCCAGTGAGCTCTGTTTCCTCTGGATCCTTAATCTGGTCACATCTCCGATAATGAATCTCACAGTCCCAAAGCACTAATGAGATGTTTTCACTGCTGTGTTGGAGTGAAACAGGACGCACACTGTAGCCTCCAGCTGTTTAAAACAACACACCCTCACCTACACTTCCACTTTAATGAATGTAAGACTGCGACAAAAACATCCAGATGTGTCTCAGCTAATATTACACCAGCTCAGTTATTTACAGCCTGTGTTCTGTCAACAACGTGAGTATTTCAAACACTGCAAAACACATTTATAATGTAGCTCTCTTTCAGCTCTTAGACTCACCTGAACATGTAGGAGACCTTCTTATCCAACATGTCATATATCTAACACATGTTCATTCTGCTGCATACAGGCTGCACATTGGTTTGTGAAAAGTCCCATGTGATCACTTTGGTGGAATCCATGATTTCAATTATATTTATTTTGATTGGTGGTGGTCTGAAGTATTGATTGTCCATCCTTGTTCCGAGGAGCTTTTTGAGTGCCATTCTGAAATGATAAAAAAAAAATAAAAAAAAATAAACCCACACACACAGACGTGAATTTATGTGTCAAATCAGCAAAATGACGACATTTTTGCACATACTTAATAGCATCAGTGTTGAAACTGATGTCTCAGCATGAACTAACAGCAGGGTGCTGGTCACACTGTAAACTAATGTGACCAATATAATGATGAGAAACAGTGAGAACAGATTCTCACATCTTTCTCACACCTGAATGGCACTTTGGATGATTCAAGGGCCTCTTGGACCTGAAACATGATCAGACTGATCAACATATAAACAGACAGGATGAAGACTTACTGACATCTTTCAAATGTCACTGAAAGCCTGGATGGAAGTAAATTCAGCCTTTGAATGAAGATCACATGAGTGTTTAACCAAGAGAAGTTCATGAAGGAGTTTGACGACAGTGAGACAGAAGAGTCACGCTGAGAAAAGTAAAGAGGAAGTCAAAAGGGTCAAACAGCTTTTAGTGTGATGGAAACAAAGTGCAGCTACAGACAAACAGACAGCGACTGTGACCCTGCCAGCTGTTCTCTGCTACTGAGACCAACGTGACTGCCAAGAGTCCAGCGGAGGACATGAGCACCGAGTCCAGTCTGGACTGAAAGACCACATGAGGCTCATCTCAGCTCCACTGACGGAGCTCCTCTGGTTTCTACACTCATGGAGTGGAGCTGATGGTCTGTGTCACCTGCTGGTTCTTATTCTACAGAGAGACAGAGTGTAACAGGATGTTACAGCAGCACACACACACTGAAGAAAAGAGATCAGTGCTCTTTATGTTAAATCTATAATGTATTCCCAACCAGTGGCGCCACCAGGATTTGATTTCAAGGTACGCACAGAAACGGCAAATACAACAAATGGAAAAATACTTTTTTAAGACAAAAATTTAATGTTTTCAGTATCAGTGAAATAACAGAATTCAGCGCCCACGTGATCTGTGAGACTGTGGTTATTCCTACACGAGGCTGCTGTGTGGAAAACAGTGATGCTCTAATCTGACTACTTTTGTCAGTAACGAGTTCACGAGATACACGTTAATATTTTCAAACCAGTAATCAGATTAAAGTTACTTATTCAAGTCACTGTGCGTTACTATTATTTTTGTCATTTTCCTCAGTAAAAATATATATTTTTGCTTTTATAATAATAATAATCATAATAATAATGATAACAGAAATATCTGAAAACGAGCTGATCTAAAACAAAGAGCCGTTCCGCAGATTACCTCCGCTCTCCTCACACAGTTACACATGGGCTTGTGGCATTTCAAGTGTCCGGTTTTTGGTTCCGTTTGCAGCTCTTTCGGACCAGCACTGCCTCCATGTCTGTCAGCGAAGATGGCCAGTGGCGGTCTTCTATAACATCCTCGTCCTGGCTGGGATCAATGCCCGCATCTTATTAAAGGAGTGCTCAAAGTGATCGAAACAGCTCTTTTTTTTGGTTTGAGATCAGCTCGTTTTCAGCTTATTATTTATTTTATTATATATTAAGTGTTAAAATACAGTGTTTCATAATCAAATAAGGTACTTTTAATTGTAAATGTTCTTGTTCTGAGTTTTCTCTATTATAATCTTGTGTAAATAGCAATAATTACGGTTTATACGTTAACCAAGATAATGATCATTGAGATTAACTGGATCAGATCTGCCTGGAATTAACCTGGTAAACTGATTCAATTCACCCGCCAGCACACAAATTCACCCGCATCTGGCGGGTGGTGGGTTTAATTTACATCCCTGCTATAAATGCTGCAATGGCACTGAACAGTGATCGTCCTCTCAGATGCGGGTGCTTCTCTCCAGGTCACTGTAAGAGAAAGAAAAGCTCTGACTTGCTTGGGCAGATGTTGTTTGGTGTCACCCGCTGATTTTGCATAATTTAAATATCTAGCCCGCCAAACCTTCCAATCAGGCCCCGATTCAGCACTGGACAGTGCACTGCAGACCTGCCAGCATTTGTTTTCATCCAAACTTTGCAAACATGGTCGGGATTTGTAGTGGACGTATGGTGCTCACTAGCCTATACCTATAAATAAATGCATCTCTGTGCAGAGAGGGATATAGGCTATGAAAAAGTAATCCCAAGTCCCTGCTTTCCCGCTAAGCAGAGGGAGAGAGAAATTACACAGAATACAGATGTTTAAAAGTCCAAACAAAAAAAATATCAACAAGATCCGACCCTTATCAATTCCATAATTCAAAGTAGATTTTTACTCAACGAAAACAATGAAGATCAGTTTTATTGCGTCACTTCAAAGAAATACAGATGAAAACAGCCCAGCAAAACATTATGGTGACGGTGCACCAGAAACACATGGTAAAAACACACTCCAGGCTAATAATGTTCCTTTCTATTTGAAATAAAGCCTACGCCTCCCTGTCAACTAAAGCCTCTGTATTCATCCTCACTGTTCACCACCAGCTTGTTATTCAGTACACAATCTGGTAGAAGCTAATAGGCAATAATGGAGTCGTAACCCGGCATGTAATTAGGTGGTTAGCCTTTAAAATCGTTTAATTAGAATACTTATCTGATTACCCACAATCCCCTGGTTCCATCAGGGATGCAATTATCTCGTCGCTCATCTGTGGCCATCAAATAAAGAATATCTGATCAGAGTTCAGCGGCTGAAACAGTAACAGAGGACGGAGACAACCCAGCGTTTAAACAGCAGCTCTCACTGGATCATCATTTAATGTTGGACTGCAACAAACAACACCAACAAGAGAACAAACACAACAGTCACATGTTTTACTGTTCCATTCTGTGACAATGTTCCCACATATACTGTACACACAAAGAAACACTCTGCACAGGTGTGTGTTTGTGTGTGTGTGTGTGTGCTGTGCTGTGCTCGACAGCATCCGTCTGAGATGACAGGCAGCACCAGCGGATGAAGGAGGCTGACAAACACATCTATTGCGTGACACTCCACCTTTTCACTCATTTTTCAGACAATCACCAGCTCGTCTTCCTCTCCACGGGCAGACAGCTGGATTTGACCACTTTCTCCACAGTCATCTCTCCTCCTCCATCATCAGTCCTCTCCATCAGCCAGGTCTATCATCAGCTTCCTCTGCTGGCTCTGTTGAGATGTCGGCTGACAGCT
>CAEMYA010001673.1:11793-28616 GCA_903131615.1 Diplodus sargus | reverse complement strand
TTAAAGTGATCTCAGTGCCATCGACCTGAAAGCTTTTCACTTATATTTAACAGGTTGTTTCTGCGATACGTGTTAATAAAAGGTAAAACAAGCCACAGTCAGAGTCATCTTTTTCATTTGTGTTTACCGTGTGGAGGAGAGGAGTATTCACTGCACTGAATCTCATTCAGGTTGACAACATGATCCCTGTTGGAGCTCTCAGACCGGATCGGACTAAAAAGTGAAGCAAATACAAAACACTTAATAAACAGGAACACTGATTGTTTTGCTGTTATCTTCAAAATGTGAGAAAACAGTTTTACACCAACCTCTTGAAGCATGTATCTGTAAAAAAGATGAAGATTTGTTGTTACATGGTTTTGTATTGCAAGTTGTTGTTCTGCTGTTCTCTCTCATGAGGTCAGAAATGTTTTGTGTATTTTAAATTCAACTTAAAAACAAAACATGTAATAATAGAAGAAGGATGGATAAACAATAGTTGTCACTGATGAAACTCCAGCTGGATTTTGTATTTGATTCTGGTCTAATAAAGTTTTAATCTTTATTTTAGTGCTGAATACACTCCTGTACGGACATGCTGAAGGTGACTAGTTATCTTTTCTATATTTACTCATTATGTTTGTCCTGTATGTCACCTGCTGTATCACTCTTGATCACTTGTTTTAGCAGCTGTGTTTTTCCATATATGTGTCATTTTACTCAGTGCACATTATGAAATGACTGGATTAGTGCTCAGTTGTTCAGGGAAGCTACTTGGAAAGTGTAGCTCTGCATGATGCCACTGACTTCACACTGGAATAAGTTCAGTGACTGTAAAGATACTTTAGTTTTTAGTCTTCATTATGGCCCAACACTGTGTATAGTTGTGTGATACAGTCACTTACAACAGTCTGTCACTCACTCAGTCATTGTGGGCGGTGACGTGGTGTGTTTGCTGCCACATGCTGTGTTTCTCGTTATGACCTCTGGGAGCTGCAACAGTCACAAGTTGTCAAATGCTTCACAAACAGATGATGACAAATTATTAACCAAACTAAAGTGTCTGATAAAATAAAAGTAATCATAAACTACAAATCTCCAGAACAGTTTCAATTTGGCATAATTTCTGTACATCATTGAACTTATTTCTCTATATTCTCTATGTATGAGAAATAAAATCACTCTTAACTGTATCCAGCAGCTCTGTAAAGTCATTGTTACGGTCACAGAGTTCAGCAGCAGCAATATAACTTATTTATAAGCCATGTTGTTATAATCATGTTTTGCACTGTGAATGTATGATGTGTGAATTTAAAACCTTTGCCTGGTTTAGACAGTTCTGACTCACAGCTCAGTACACATTGTAATTTGAGGTGATTTATTTCAAATGACAAACGATCACAAAAACATGACAAGTAAAGTGATAAAAGAAGGGCAGAATTCAGCTGTTCACATCAAGAGATTCATATAAATATATAAACGCTGTTTTTTAACAACAAACCATCAGACAAAATGTCTTTGCGAAAGCCAAATACAGAACTCAACCATAGAACTAACCTGTTCTCTGTTTGCCCTGCAATGGCTGAAAGGTGATAATTGATACGTCTTTTATCAATTAAAACCACAGTGAAAGTTTTCAACTTGGCTGTTCAACACTTAAACAAGGTTTTGCCTTCACAAATGTAACATTCAGTAGTGAAACTTAAGAATTAAATAAAGAAACCCAGAAAAGACAGAAATGACATGGAAGAGAGGTCATTGACCAAGTTTAAACTAATATGTCTGCAGTATTTATAAAATAATTCAGTGTTAATATTAATTTACAGTTCCAGTATTTCTGACCTGTGTGTGCTGCCCTATATAAACTGGACTTAATCACAGTGACATTAGTTTCCTTGTTTCTATCTTTGTTGTAAATCAAACAACAAAAGGACCAAAGGCTGAACTGAGGGCTGATGACAGAGACATTCCTGTAGGGGGCAGTGTGACCCTGACCTGCTCTGTGAACCCATCATCATCTGGTTGGAAATACTTCTGGTACAGAGGAGAGAAAACCTCTGAACCTCTGACCTCTCAGCTCTCAGCTGGACCAATCAGAGTCTCAGAGGAAGGAGTCTACTGGTGCAGAGGAGGAAGAGGAGAGCCAGTTAATTACACAGAGTACAGTGATTCAGTCACTATCTACAAAATCAGGGAGTTTGACTTTTGTACTAGAAAATGAATAAAGATACATGTTGTATTAATTGACTGAAAAACATTGTATGTTTGATGTAGATTTAACTTTTCTTCATTTTTGTTTCCTTTCTGTGAATTCTTGAACATGAACAGTTCCAAACAAGGCTGTTGTGACTCTGCAGCCAAACTGGACTGAAGTATACAGAGAAGACAGGACCACTCTCAGATGTGAGATCAAAGATGGAGGAGACACTGAGTGGGAGTATGAATGGAGAACAACCAGCTCAGAAAAACCTTCAGATGAAAATGAACACAGTATTACATCTGTGACTGAATCCCACAGTGGAGACTACAGGTGTAAGGGCAGAAAGAAACATACGCAGCAATCTTCAACAGATTGGAGTGATCCCATCAAACTGACAGTATCAGACAGTAAGTCACATCACATTTCTTTCAAAGTGAAGATTATACAGCTCATTAAAAGCCTGTTTTTGATCATATATATATTTAAGTAAATCTTCAGTGTGTACTGATTGTGCTGAATGTATCTGATCCACTATCAATACATGTTTTCATTTAAAAAAATCATTTTCTAACAGAACCCCGGGCTGTCCTCACACGGTTTCCATCATGGCTGAGTGCTGGAGCCTCAGTAACTCTGAACTGCAGTGTTAAAGATCAATTTGCAGGATGGAGATTCTACTGGTTTGAGTCTGTTCCTGATCCATCAGACAAATCCTACAGATATGAGCTGCTACCCGACAGCAGCAGTGGGACTGAACAGGATTCCTACATTGTTCATGGACAGACACACACAGCAGGATATAGTTGCAGAGCTGGAAGAGGAGATCCAGAGTATTTGACTTCTTACAGTTACCCTAAGTTTTTCTGGTCTGCAGGTCAGTGTGTTTCTATCTATTAAGAAACAGATGTTATATCAACTATGTCCATCTTGTTTCAAAATGATGATAAACATTATCTTGAAAAAAAGTTAATTAATTTACTGTGGTCTTATGATCTTGTCTCTCTGTCTCACACCAAGATAAACTTCATGCTTGCCACCTTACTTGGTGGAATTTGCTTGTTTCCTTCTGTCCTCAATCTTTAACATAACACACAAAAAGACAGATATGATATCTTGGCTAAAACTCTGCTTTCATTTACAAAAAGTACTTTTAGTCTGGATACTTAAGCTCTTTTTCTGCTTACAGCAGCTGGAGTCTATCATTTTAAATGTACTCAAAATTGTAGCAAGACATCAAACTAGAAATTATGATTTTACCAAAATCCTTAACTTTGTTAAAATAAGGACTATTTGAATGGAGGTATTTCATATCTGAAGATCTCTGTGCTCTGTTTGACCTCTTATCACATGTTGTTTTTCAGATATTCACTCATCAGCATCTCTCACAGTGAGTCCTGACAGAGCTCAACACTTCACCTCTGACTCTGTCTCACTGAGCTGTGAGGGAAACTCAACAAAGTGGGGTGTGATCGGTTCATCAACTGAGAAAAGATACTGGTCAAACTGTTCTGACTGGGGGACAACGGCTGGATCAACTTGCAACATAAACACTGACTGGACCAGTGATGCAGTGTACTGGTGTGAGTCTGGATCAGGAGAGTATACCAACGCAGTCAACATCACTGTACAGGGTATGATTTCATTACATTATGTTTTTCTTGTACTTATTATTTCAGACATCCCGTTGTGTGTTGAGGAGGACAGTACACTGACATGTTAAGAGTTCTGCCCAATAAACATATTTGAGTATTTAATCACACTGTGATTGTAACCATGTATAAATGATAGAATATAGATTTGTGGCTGATCTGTCCTTCAGTTTTTAGGTCCGTGATCACCATTTAAAGTCCAGTGTGAAGGATTTAGTGATATTTAGCTGTGAGTTTACAGATTCAGCCAACTGAAAGGGCTCTTGAACATGAGACACACAAGGTGTACGAAGATGAAACATTACATTTTATGATCACTGTTAAGGATGTGTTTTCTCTTTTCTCATCTCTCTACATCAGCTCATTCTCAAGTTCCTCAACCAGCTGATCTCTGACTGAAACCTGGTATTCTTTGACTGTTTAACAGGTGAAGATATGATCCTGCTGAGCCCTGCCCGTCCTGTGACTGAAGGACATGCTGTCAGTCTAAACTGCAAATTAAGAAATCAAACATTTGACTCCATTGTGTTTTTCTATCACAATGAGAAAGTCATTCAAAGTGACAGCAGATGGGAGTTAAATATCTCTGCAGTGTCAAAGTCAGATGAAGGATTCTACAAGTGTCAACACTCAGGACGAGAGTCAGCACAGAGCTGGATGTCAGTTCAGGGTGAGTAGGATTAAAACAATCGCTGCGTTTTCTTGTAAACTTGTTGTTTTTGACTGAGAAATAAATGTAGATGAATATTGTTTTCCTATTTATTCCAGTGGTGTCCAGGCCTGACAGCTCTTCATTTCCTGTACTGTTGATTGTTGGGCTGGTTTGTGGAATCGTTCTTGTTGTTCCTCTGCTAGTTTTATTTTGCGACAGAGCGTCCAAGGGTGAGACCTTCTTCTTTTATTCTTACGTGTTCTTTAATTATTCTAATACACACACATACTCTGACCTCATGAGAGAGAACAGCAGTATAACAACCATCTAACAACAAGTGTCTCTTTCACAGATTCAGGCTTCGTCAGGTTAGTGCAACACTCTCTCATTTCATGTTGAAGGTAACATCAACACATTTTTTTGTTCCTATTTAAATGTCCTGTATCTGATACGTGTTGCAGACCAATCCAGTCTGAGAGCACCAACGCAGATTGTGTGGACCAAGAGAATGATCATTACTCTGCTCTTCACACGGTAAGCAGTTAAACTAATCTTTATCTGTTGCATATCATATTTCAAGTAATGTAATAAAATCTTCATCTCTTTAATAAGTATTGTAAACTAATTTTGGCTTGATATTTATTTCTCTGTAGGTGATATGTGTCTCTATGACACAATCGGAGGCCGTCAAGAAGCTGAACGTGGTACAGTTTTTAGCTCTTATTCACCATGGAGCTGTTAGAAATACTAGAATAAAACATTTAATTTAACTGTAAATGACTTATTGGCAATGCTTGAGCATATTTATTTGTCTGAAATGACACATTTAGACTGAGTTACAATCTAAAAACAAATGTCTCTCTGACAGATTCATGCTTCGTCAGGTAGGTGCAACGCTCTCATGTCTCACCAAAATTTCTCCATATGGCCCTCTACATCTCCTTTTGTCTGCATGCCTATCGCGACGCAGTTGGTGGACATGGCGGTTAATCTCGTTGTCCCTCTGCATCCTTTTGTCACTTTCCATTGGATTTGGAAGTGTCAACAGTTTCCCAAATCACCTGTGTCATCTTCCTTTTCTCATTCAGTGGCACTTGACACATCCTAATTGCAATGTGAGTGCGTACACATGGGTGAAGGTTGTTCACAAACAAAGACTTGAAGGTAGGGTTCTCTTCTAGGGCCGGTGCATTCTTGCCTTGAAAGTAAGCATACCTCAAACGCATGTAATAATCTCTGGGATGCTCACGACGGGAATGTTTAACTTGGATGGCTGCAACCATTGCTGTGGCTTCATCAGCAGTCGAAGAGAATTCTCCTTTCAAGGCCTTACAAAACTCTCTGTAGTCATATCTGACCCTGGGAGGTTGTAATTGTATGAACTTGCATACAGCTTTAGAGCTGGTCTTCCACACAAGTTTAACTTTCTCCCTCTGGGTTGCATGGGGCAAGTCAATTGGACAATGGCCAAGTAAACTAAGGTAATCCTCCACATGGTGATCACAGTTGTCTGGCTCAAAATGTTCCATGTCTCCAGCAATAAACTCAAGCTCTTCAAGGCAGGGGCACTCTAAGCTAGCGTTTCTATGGACATTGACATCACATGCTGCAGTTCTGTCTAGCTGAGAGGCAGGGGCAGGACAACTGATATCACTCTCATGGAAGTGCAGAGAGGAGGTGGAGCACTCCTGCAGAGATCTGGTTCCCCTTTTGGAGGGATGGGCACTGATAAAGTTGTCATGCATCAAAGATTGGGAACAGTGGGAAGAATATCTTCTGGGACCTCTGGGAACTACCCGTGGCCTCCCTGTCAGTTTAGGACAGATGGGTAGTCATTTGACTGTTATCTCTGTCTCTCAGTGAAGGTTGAGGATCAGACTTCATTCCCGAGAACTTAGGGTCAGTTGAGAACTGTTCACATCTTCTGAGTGGAAAGGGAGTTAACCTTCCATCAAGGGAAAAGTGTGAATCGGGGTAACCAGAATCACATTGGCTTAACGACGATGGTGGGGAGAGATGTCCTGACCTAAGCCTTGACAACAACTCCTTGTGTGAACAGATCTAGATAGATAGATAGATAGATCTAACTCTACTGAGTGAAGGTCATCTAAATGGTGTACAGCTTTCTTATTAGCCATCTGAACTTCATGGAAGAGCCTAGAATTATGCACTCTAAGGAGTTCTATCTCCTGTTCAAGGGTTATTTTGCCCTGAACAGGAAGGCTGTGTGGCTGTCTATGGTATTGATTTGGCAGCCATTTTTTTTTGTAGTTTGGGGGAGTACACTAGCCTAATCAAACTGTGTTACGGCCTACACTATAGGGTGTAGCTTCCTGTGGAGGAGGGGTGGCTATGGCAGAATCTAGTGGATCTGGGCATACAGACTATAAAGAGAAACAGAATTTACAAGCGTGACTTTGTTTACCAAACCTTAAACATGCACTAACTGGAATGCAGGGCAGTAATAATGAGAGGATTGAAACAGCTGAAACACCTGGTAGTAACTGCTAAGTACAAAACTTGTGTTACACAGGGCTGGTGGCACGCTGTGGCTCTATCTCCGGTCACCACAATCACCACAGAGCACTTTCAACTTGAATCGATTTCAAATATCTGAAAGTGGCAGTTAATAACCTAAAAGGTTTTGGTTAATCAAATGAGTTATACATTTTATTGATAAATCAATTCTCATCACACTGAAATTGTTTGTAAGTACAAATCAACATCTACTCCTGTAGTAGACTAGTGGAATTAAATGTAAAGACTTTTGGGTAAAGGGTTCAAGATGTGACTCTCAATTTTTTAGCATTTATGCCCAAAGTACACTGCCTCACATGGGGCACCATTAAGTTGGGTTATAGGTTAAATTTGGTTCATTCTTTTTGAGCCCATAAACACAATTTAAATGAACGAATCTGAGGTCTCATATGATGAATTAGTTGTTACAGTTAAAGTGATTGTGAGAATGACCACAATCACGGCTGGATGATACAGCAAAGAAGAATGATCCACAGGCAGATTTGAGGTGGGTCACGGAGGTGGTTCTTTTATTCAGCTCGGAAAACAGAATGGAGACCTCAGCCCAGCACATAGAGACATCAGCACAAGGGCCGCATGGTGTTAAAATGGCACCCCTTTATAGGGTGTCACAGCTAATGACCCTGGAAGATTCCATTTGCTGGGATCCACTGCCTACTACATGTTTAACCCTCCATTTTTATTCCTATATTTACACAACATCATTATTGACTTCTATATACACACCCCATTTACATCCACCACCAAGGAAAATACACATATCCATTCAGTTTATATTTGCTAAAACACAAAACACACATTTCTACTACCCCCACATCAATTTACACTTGGTTGCTCCCAGAACTATAAATCAGTGTCCGTTTCCTGAGGAAGCCTTTTGCCTGCGCACCCTGAAGACAGAGACTGGTGAGTACACAACACACTTTACTTCCCTCAATGCACACACTTATTGAGCAACATGATACACATTTTAACTTCGCTCCTTGTTTGATCAATTAACAAACTTAATACGCACATTTAACCCTTTGTCCCTCTGCTCTAGGTAACAACTGCGTGGCCTACACAGCACCCATCAGCCAGATCAAGACCCGCCAAACATCAATCATTAATGGCGACAAATACTCAAACACGTATCTATATATCCATACACATGTGCCAAAAACAGTGTCAAAATGTATTATGCAAACCTCCAATAAAGTTTGATTGCTCTTCTTAAAGTGTCCATGCAATTATTAAAGTGCATCTGTAGTCACACTTAGTCCAAAGTCCGATGATACTAGGTGTGCAAAGCCAGGTGACGATGTGCTCTTCGTCACAGTGATTAAACTTACCTTGTCTTTATTTTTATTTCTCTGTAGGTGATGTCTCTATGACACAGTCAGAAGCTGAAGCCATCAAGAAGCTGAACATGGTACAGTTTATACCTTTTATTCACCAAAGAACTGTTAGAAATACTAGAATAAGACAATTAGTCATCAATGATTCAATGATCAATCCTTTAAGATTAACCCAATAATGTCACATATTCTTTTAATGACAAAGATCTAACTCTTCTGAGTGCAGGTCATCTAAATAGCGAATGGCTTACTTATTAGCCATGAACTTCATGGAGGAGACTGAATTTATGCGCTCTAAGGAGTTCTAACTCCTGTTCTAGGGTTGTTCTCTGAACAGCAAGGTTGGTTCGCCTGTGGAAGATCAGAAGCAAACATCTTAACAACTGGCCTGTGGATGCATTCTGCGCATCACACCTGTCCTTAAGTAGGGACTACCTCTTCATTGCACTAACTGAGATTTAACCTGCTAATGACTTCAGGGCAGCCAGGATTTACACTCTGTGCCAGGGAAGAAATAAATCGCTCTACACAGGGGCTCTCTATTGTTAAACAAGTTGTCCAACAACAACAACAACCAAACTGTGTTATGGCCTACACTATAGATGGTAGCTTCCTGTGGAGGAGGGGTGACAAAGCCTCATATGGGGCACCATTATACATATGCCGCACTCGGGGCACCATTGCGTTGGGTTTTAGCATTTTGAGTCTATAAACACATTTTAAATGAGCCAACAAATCTGAGGTCTCACATGATTCATCAGTTGTTACAGTTAAAGTGATTAAACTCACCTTGTCTTGATTTTCATTTCTCTGTAGGTGATGTTTGTCTCTATGACACAATCAGAGGCTGTCAAGAAGCTGAACATGGCACAGTTTATACCTTTTATTCACCATGGAGCTGTTAGAATTACTAGAATAAGACTATTGACTGCCAATGATTCACTGATCAATCCTGTAAAATTGATCCAATAATCTCACATATTCTTTGATCGTAAAAACAGAAAGAGTGATTCTTTTGAAAAAGAGAGGAGGCAGGTTAGGGAGAGAAAGAAAAGGGTGGAAAAGAGAGGGTAGGGGGAGAGAAGAGAGAGGAGTTGGACTGGAGAAAGAGACAGGGTAGGGAGAGATGGAAAGAGGGAGGAGAGAAAGAGAGAGAGAAGGGAGTGAAAAAAATTGGGGTCGGTGGAGGGAGGGGGGAGATCAAGAGTGACAAGGGGGTTGGTGGAGGGTCGATATAAAGAGGGACGGGGGAGAAAAATGGGGGCAGTGGGAGAGATGGGGCAAAGATAAGGAGAGAGAAACGGAGGTGGAGGAGAGAAAGATAGGGGAGGAGAGAGAGAGAGGGAAGGGGAGACAGAGACAGTGAGATGTAATAAAACATTTTGATTGTGACTTCGTCCTGAATCTTTCTTGTTGACTTTCTGTTTCTCTCAGCTCAATAAAGAAATCTGTATCATCTTAACCAATGGAACAGACGACAACATGATAAACTCCATCTGTACTTTGGCAGCTTCTCTGTGATCACTGTCTGCAGCTGTGCTGAACAAATAACACACAGCATTTTGTAAAGTTAATCTAACAACAGCTCATTTAGAATAACTCTCATATTGTTTAATATTTTTTTTTGTGAGAAAATGTTGAGTGGAAGTCTGTATGATGATATTTGCCAGTTGATTGCACATAATTTAAGTATTTTATATTGTAACCGAAATAAAACTATTCATTCATTCATATTCGTTTAATCTTCTGTTGTATTTGGTATAGAGTTTAGATCATCACATGTAATCATTGAAATGTTTTGTTGTTTACATCAGAGATGTTCTCACACCTTTGTTGTTATTTGTTGTTGCACAGATCAAATATTATGTGTGGACACTCGGTACGAGGTGATATTGCCACTTTAAAGTTAACTTCTTTTGTAGCTTGTGATTAAAAAGAGTGAAACATTTAGAACATTGAATGTATTTTATGTGAAAAACACATCCTTTTAACAAACAAGCTTCTTCTGTCATTTTACAAATGCTTGATATTCTCTATATTTCATGTTTTCATATATATATATATATATATATATATATATATATATATATATATATATAGATAGAGATATATATATAGATAGAGATATATAAGTGTATTTTTAAAAGGTGTTTGACCATTTTCTGCATCAATAAACTTGTTCCATCAATAAGCTGTCAGCAGTGTTCCTCATAGATTTAGAGGGAACAAAAGGAATATAACTGGTGTTACTTTAGTTTGAAAAGTCTCTTCCTCTTTGTGTCACTACTCACTCTTCATCATGTGAATTAGTCGAGCCTGTTCAGACAAATGTTGTCCTGCACGTCAGTTATCTTCGTGTCTCAACATGATGCTTCATACTGTGGAACTGATTTAATCTCATTTACATTTCTTTATGTTTTTACTAAACTGGCACCAGAGGTGGTTTCAAAATAAAAGTCAGGAGACTAAATTAAAATATTTTAGTGGGTTTGAACATTATTTGAAACTTTATGATTATATTAGCACAAAACTCAACAAAGTATGTGAAAGGGGTCATTTTGGACATTTTAATGTAGAAATGTTACATATTATTATATAAACTCGACACCAAATAAACATTCTGACCTCATTTTATATTAAATCCAGTTTAGAGAGTATGAAGCTCATATACAGGATGTACAGGCCTACACCGTATAATCATGCAGCAACAACAACAACACGCAAATGAACACAATGAGATGTTGGTGAGTTTATGATATGATTACATGTAATGGTCTTATGTTTCCTGGTTGTGTTATAATGACGTATTCTTGATGTCATTTCTTATTTTTAGGAACTCAATCCACTTAATAGAATAACTTTAAAGTGCAGAGCGCCCGCTGCTGACCTTTATCTTTAACACCAGTGTTAACAGGTCACAGATTTCTTTCAAAGATACATACAGAGACAGAATGACGATCAGTAACAGACAGTAAATAATAAACACAAATCAAACAGCAGCACTTCATTTCAGTTCAAACTGCACGTTACAACAACAAAGTTCAATCTATGAAATCTGGACCTACGATCAAAACTAAAAGATTCATTCTGAAAGCAAACAAAAATCTTGATATACAAAAACAACACAAACAGAACAAAGTGAACATAACAAACATACAACAAAAAATGCATATAGACCGATCATGTGTGACAATATCAGGTCCACCCCTGGCCAAATTGGGGCCCTAAGCAGAATTGTATTTTGAGGCCCCCCCGATTACAAAATGACTGTATCACGAAAAGCCATTCAGGTTTACAACCTTTATTAGTTGCATCATATCAAATCAACAGCCTCTTTCAACAATGGAGCAAGCCTTTTACAGATGACATGGTGCTCGATGGCCCTGGTGACGTGCTGTGCGTTGGCTCGGTGTCATGCCACAAAATATTTCTTTTTTATTTCAACAACATACCCACCTTCAAGTGAAGCACAATCTTCCTCTTGTTTTGACTTTTTCTTTCTTTTGCTTGCTCCCGATTCATATTGCCATCTGGAGGCCATCTCTCCATCTGCACCCAACTGCCTGTCGGCGCATCTGACCGCTGATTGGTCAGATGCTGCATGCTGTCAATCACTGCGGCAATGTGTGCAGTGTCAGATTACTCATTTGCAGAGAATGCCTCCCCTTGTGCAAAATGGGGCAAAATACTAATACTACTACTACTAATAATAATTATTATAATAATAATAAAATACAGTTTTTTTTTATAAACCAATATTAAAACATTTGGACTGACGAAAATAAAGACAAGTGTACCGTACTAAAAATAAGAAATGACATCAAGAATAAGTCATCATAACACAACCATCCATTACACCATTACATTACATCTAATCATATTATAAACTCACTATTCTGTTGTGTTCATTTGTGTGTTGTTGTTGTATGATTATACTGTGTAGGCCTGTACATCCTGTAAGTGAGCTTCATACTCTAAATACTAAAATGAGGTCAGAACTTTAATTTGGTGTAAATTTTATATAATAATATGTAACATTTCTACATTAAAATGTCTAAAATGACCTCTTTTAAATACATTTAACATTTCACTTTTATTTTGAAACGACCTCTGGTGCCAGTTTAGTAAAAAACATAAAGAAATGTAAATGAGATATAAGACAGTTCGACAGTATGAAGCGTCATGTTGAGACACGAAGATAACTGACATGCAGGACAACATTTGTCTGAACGGGCTTGACTCTAATTCACATGATGAAGAGTGAGTAGTGACACAAAGAGGAAGAGACTTTTCAAACTAAAGTAACTCCAGTTATATTCCTTTTGTTCCCTCTAAATCCACGAGGAACACTGCTAACAGCTTATTGATGGAGCAAGTTTATTGATGCAAAAAATTGTCAAACACCTCTTAAAAATACATTTGTATATATAAAAACATGAAATATAGAGAATATCAAGCATTTTTAAAATGACAGAAGAAGCTTATATGTTAACAGGATGTGTTTTTCACATAAAATACATATATGTTCTAAATGTATAACTCTTTTTAATCAGACACTACAAAAGAAGTTAACTTTAAAGAAGCACTATCACCTCGAACAGAGTGTACACACACAATATTTGTTCTCTGCAACAACAAATAACAACAAAGGTGTGAGAACATAGTGGACATGAACAACCAAACATTTTAGTGATTACATGTGATGATCTAAACTCTTTATACCAAATACAACAGAAGATTAAAACCATATGATACAGTTATTTCACATGAGCTGCTGTTAGATTAACTTTACAAACGCTATGTGTTGTTTGTTCAGCAAAGCTGCATACAGTGATCACAGAGAAGCTGTCAAAGCACAGATGGAGTTTTTCATGTTGTCGTCCGTTCTATTGGTTTAGTTGATACAGATTTCTTTATTGAGCTGAAAAAAACAGAAAGTCAGCAAGAAATTATTCCATTAATCTTAAAGGATTGATCAGTGAATCATTGACACTTAATTGTCTTATATAAACTGTACCATGTTCAGCATCTTGACAGCCTCTGATTGTGTCATAGAGACAAACATCACCTACAAAGAAATTAAAATAAAGACAAAAGATAATGATGAATCATGTGAGACCTCAGATTCTTTGGATCAGTTAAAATGTGTTTATATGTGATTATTATGTGAGACAAACCAACAATTCTATTCTGCAAATGATAATATCAGCGTCACAGTTTGTGTTAAAAGTTGATTCTTTGAAGAATTCTGGTATTTCTTAATCCACCTCCATTCTACATCCATCCTTTCGTCTTGTCCACCAACTAAGAAGTGTTTTAGGAACGGCTGATTGCCCTCAAGACGACTACAAGACAGTTTTCCTTTGTCACACTTCACCTGATTGGGTTCGTGTGTGTGTTTATCAAATTCTATATTAGTGATGAATTTGCTTTTCCATCTTTCAGGGAGCTGTTGGGATTCATTGTGGATTTCAAAATGGACTCTGAACTGAACTCAGTGTCCCAGACTTCCCTATTCTTCACACCTGGGTGCAAAATTCAGCTTTGAGCTACTATTGGCCAGGGTGACAAATTGCCCTCTGATCAGATAGTCAAAACTCCAGCGCCTTTCTTGTTCTTTCTCTCACTCGATGCCCTCTACTCCTTCGACTTCTTATCCTCAAGGGCTCTTCTCCACCTCCCCCGACGGGGCTGCCTGCCATCAAGATCTCTTCTTCTGGACCTAACAAGCTGTGGAGAACTGCAAGCTCCATTTGCAGCACTCCAAAAGACGTTCTCGTCACTGCAGCGACCCGAAGTCCTGCCAGTATTCCGGATCATTAGCACCATCAGCTGTGACGCAAAGCTTGCCAAATCACAATCTGAGGAAAAACCAAGCCAGTTAGCACTGAGCTGCTATCCTTGCAAAGGAAAGGAACGACTGTTTCCTCCTCTGCTAACTTTCATCAGAACTTGCACAACAACAGCATTCGACACTGGAGTCCCGACCTTCTCCTGCAACAACCGGCACCTTATTTTTGCTGCTAACTGCTAACCTTGAACTGGGCTTAGGTAGCATAGCATAGCACGGCTTAGCACAGAACTTTAAAATCTGGTTGATATAATGCACATATGTTCAATATATGTGTTTGTCCACTACTGGTGTTTTATGGTGATCTCAGGTCAGGTTATTGATAGTTTGCTTTCCTAGATGGTCAATTCAACGTGAGTCAAATGCTGCTTCACACAGACTCAATTTAGTTGTAGTTGTCAAGTTAATTATTGATTTAATCAGAATTACAAACAGTTCAGTGCCTTTTTATGAGACTACATTATTGAATTGCTATCCTTTTCCCTTCTTCAAGGGTGGTGCCCCAAGGTGATATAATGTAAATTGGATCATATTATTTTTCATAATTAATAATTATCCCTGATGATCTTTAATTATTATCGATAGCCAAGTTTAACCTAAAGCTCCCTTAAAATGTTACAGGATTTCTTCTCTGGCTGCCCCAAGTCATTAGCTGTTCAAATCTTAGTGAGTGCAATGAAGCGATAAAGTGCCTACTTAATGAAAGGTGCATCTACAAAAAAGCATCCACAGGCCAGTTGTTAAGACGTTTGCTTCTGATCTTCCACAAGCAAAGCAGCCTTGCTGTTCAGAGCAAAACAACCCTAGAACAGGAGGTAGAACTCCTTAGAGTGCATAATTCTAGTCTCCTCCATGAAGTTCAGATGGCTAAAACGAAAGCCATGTGCTATGTAGATGACCTGCACTCAGCAGGGTTTGATCTTTGCTGACAAAAGGAGTTTTTAAAGCTTAGGTGAGGATATCTCTCCCAACCACAGTCGTTCAGCCAGTGTGATTCTGGTTACTCAAATTCACACTCCTCCCTTGATGGAAGGTTAACTCCCTCTCCATTCAGAAGATGTGAACAATTCTCAACTGACTCTAAGTCCTTGGCAATAAAGTCAGTTCCTCAACCTCCACTGAGAGACAGAGATAACAGTAACATGACTTCCCATCTTTCTGAAACAGACAGGGAGGTCACAGGTAGTTCCCAGAGGTCCCAGAAGATATTCTTCCCACTGTTCCCAATCTTTGATGCATGACACCTTTATCGGTGCCCATCCCTCTGAAAGGGGGACCAGATCACTCCAGGAGTGCCCTGCCTCTTCTCTGCAACTCAATGAGAGCGATATCAGTTGTCCTGCCCCTGCCTCTCAGCTAGACAGAACTGCAGCATGTGATGTCAATGTCCATAGAAACGCTAGCTTAGAGTGCCCCCACCTTGAAGAGCTTGAGTTTATAGCTAGGGACACTGAACATTTTGAGCCAGACAACCGTGATCACCATGTTGAGGATTACTTTAGTTTACTTGGCCATAGTCTAATGGACTTCCCCCATGCAATCCAGAGGGAGAAAGTTAAACTTGTGTGGAAGACCAGCTGTAAAGCTATATGCAAGTTCATACAATCACAACCTCCCAGGGTCGGATATGACTACAGAGAGCTTTGTCGGGACTTGAAAGAAGACTTCTCTTCTACTGCTGATGAAGCCACAGCAATGGTTGCAACCATCCAAGTTAAACATTCCTGTCGTGAGCATCCCAGAGATTAATACATGTGTTTGAGGCATGCTTACTTTCAAGTCAAGAATGGACCAAGCTTAGAAGAGAACCCTACCTTTAAGTCTTTGTTTGTGAATAACTTTCACCCATGTGTACGCACTCACATTGCAATTAGGATGTGTCAAGAAAACATCTCACTGAATGAGATAAGGAAGATGAGACAGGTGATTTGGGAAACTGTTGTCACTTCCAAATCCAGTGGAAAGACACCAGATGTCCGTTTCACAAAGCAGGTTCAACAAACTCTGAGTCTAACCCTGAACTCTGAGTTGATCTACTCTGAGATAAGAAACTCTGAGTTTTCGGTTCCAGAACAGCTGATTTGGGTTAGTTTGATCAACTCGGAGTAGTTTCACCTGGAGTTAAGCGCGTACACCCCAAGTATAGAAAGACAGCGTCAATGGAGCCCCGATTCGACGAGTCACCATGGCAACGGGGAAGAGGGTGGCTACGTTTTTCACTCCGCTGGAACTGGAAATATTAATGCGCTCATACGGTGAGTTTGCGCACGTTTTTAGAAGGAAGTGTAACACCGCTGCAGCAGCAAAAGAGGGAAAGACGCTGTGGGAGACCATTGCTGCTCGGGTCAATGCGTTAGTTTCAATGTAGTCCTTTGCAATCACAATAATATTACAGGGGGAAACTGCTTGAGTGGTAGAATATTAATTTATTTCATTTAGGTGCAACCCCGCGGGGGAGAAGCGCACTTGGCAGCAGCTTAAGATGAAACACAAAAACATTATACCTCAGCATAATCTCATGATTCCTCAGTTTGATCATGTTTTACATTGTAAAGTAAATATTAAGTGGCTGTTTTGTTTTATCCCCAACATAATGCTGTTTTCACGAACATAAATG
>CAEMYA010001669.1:7185-23350 GCA_903131615.1 Diplodus sargus | reverse complement strand
TAGAGTATATTTATTTTGGAGGTGATTTTGAGGTGAGATTTCTCCACATGCTGCAGTGAAATGTAACCAAATCTACCAGTGATAGAGTAAGGCATCAGGAAGAAGATGCAAAGACAATGATGAACTAACCAGTAACCCCACTAACCAGACTGTAAGGGTAAGGACCCCAGGTAGCATCTGATCAGTTAGCTGGACTGTGGACCAGTGTCTTGGTTCGTGGAGGTAAATGGTGTGCTGTGCAATACTCAGCCATTATAGATCTTGTTTGTTAGATTGCAGATCAGCAGGGCGCGAAACGGTTGTACTTACCCTTAGTCATGGGTGTGTTTTTTGGGCATAACAAATCAAACCTATCCATCTTCCATTCCCTTTCAAAGCCAAGTTAGGCAGCACTCGTCATATTGCTATTTAAATAGTGGTTGAAGAAAAGGCATGGCAGCTGCACCCTCTTTCTTTGCTGTCTCCAATGATCCAAATCCCAAAGATTCCTAATTTACCATCATTATTTATGTTGGAGCCATCTTAACGATGACCAGGGTGGCTCTGTGTGGAATCATGGTAGTCTACTTAAGTGTAAGACTAATTGTAACAGGTGTGGCGCACAATAAGGGTCTATGGTTGAAGTTGGTGTTTATTTTGAGAGATTCTTTTTTGGTGTAATGTAAAATAAATGGATTGACAGATCTGACCATAGTTTTTTTTGGCAACTTCACCATTATTAAATCACAGAAGCTGATACAAAGAGCCAGGAAGCACACCATCTACACCAGAGCCACACTTAAATTACTGACCAAACAAACAGTGCATCAACACATGTCATCTGTCTTTTTCACAGTAGCTGTTAAAGTTGTGTGGTAGAAGGGAGGAGGGAGGTGGGTGTGGGGCATCAAGGAAGGTAGAGAAAGTAGAAAAGAGGGTCATTTTTACTGCACATTTCCTCCGTTACATCGCAAAGCACATTTGATGTAAGTGACTTTGTAAAGTGCTTCATTCTCAAATGTCATGGCAAGTTACTTATTAAACAAATGTAATCATTTATATTTATGGCTGCTATAATGAAGTGATCCAATTCCCTTCCAGTGACAAAGAACCTGGCATGGTTTGGGAGGGTGTGACTCTCCGCTGAACTTTGTGATTCCAAGGACGTAGCATTATGGCCTGGAATGACTCTAACAAACTGTTTGATCAACACATACAATCACTTTGTCCGGCAACTCTCTGCCTGCATCACACCCACGTAGCTTGGGTGTGCCATATTGCTTTATTAACCCCAACTACCTTTATGGCTCATTATATTAGTTTACTTTTTAAAAAAAATTTTTTTAAAAAGTCTGCCAGTCTGTTTTGTGGCATTTTCTGATTTATTTTTATTTCATAAGGATTTGTTTTTTTTTAATCTGTTTTCTCCAGAGCATGTACTAGCAGCTTTTCACAGCAGACACGTCTCATGTGAACTCCACTGAACACATGAGAAGTTTTATTGGGACCTCTGCATCCCATGGAAAAAGGTAAGAGAAATTCCAAAATTGTGTAAAGATGTTTTACTAAGTGTGTTGTAAATATACTCGGACACACATATACTGTACAAGGTGAGACATTTAGTTTTGATGGTTAACATCAGGGGTTTTAAGTGAAGCAATGCATTATGTCACTGAGTGTCCTCACAGCAGCAGCATTATTCAGCAGAGTGGTCCCTTTCAGTTTTATATTACTGAATTGTTATAACTGACCTCAGGTTTCACAGCTGGTTGAGGTGAAACTAGGGTTAGGTTTTTACTGTTAGGTATTTCTTTTCCTATTTTTTTTTATACTCTTTTATAATATGTAAGCTACTGGATGTATACATTTCGGATATCCATCTATCTCAACTGGTTATAAACACTAACAGATTTGTTTGTAAGTTAAATCCAGCCTGTTCTCACTGCCAACACGTCAAATACAGCAGCCTTGGTCCAAAGCTGTGCACTTCTAAGTTTGAGACTGCAGTTAACCCTCCAGTGTCACTTCTTTAAGCAGTGGTATAATATAAAACAATACCCAAACAACCCTGGATGTACCCACAACACCTGATGAGCATTCGGGAAGCATAATGTGCCACTGTGCACAAACAGCTACTCATAAATCGGAAAGGTCGCTGCTCAAAAGTAAATAGACCGGTTCACACTCAGGCCGGGTCATTTTCACAGTGCTAAAAGGTGAAATTAAACATGAGGTTATTGGTCATTACGTGAAATAAAATTGTGAACGGTAATGCAATGCAAGGTTACAACAATATGTGTGGTCAAATGTAAATGATACATTTTGCTACTATATCTAACCGGGAAACTACACCGGGTAAGAAACTTCCAAGTGGATTGCACTAATATTTCTGAGGAGATGCAAGTTAGGCTACAGTGTCAATTAAATTCCTCCAACATAGGCAAACAAGCAATTTTTGAGAACTTTAGTGGGAAATAAAAGGATTGTGTAGATAGAGACTTTGATAGTGACAAAAGGAGGTCAAATAGGTGCCTGGCCCAATCTTGGAGGTCTCAGATCCTGTTCTGGTGGGATTAAGCCCTGCATATAACAATTTAATCTTGACAGAAGCCTGTTTATTCCTATTAAAGCTGCACAGCAGTGCATGAAGCCAAAATATTTTGACTTTGCAGGTACAAATGTATGCAGATCTTCCATGTTGTGGGGCAATACAGCATGCACACAAGACTTTTGTCAACCATGCCAGCTAACCTCCGGTTTAACCGCAAAAAACTTGAATAAAGATAAAATGATTTCATGGTGCAACCTCCGTCTAGACTTTACAGACATAATCGGACAAAATGGCTCAAAGTCTGATCATAAAATGAGTCATTTAATGGGGGTTGTGACATGTTTTACAGGCACTTCTTTCACATTGTAAACTTTTGGGCCTCTGTGCATCAAGTGATGATGTAATGACACAATTTGTTTTGGTGGATGTTTGCTGGCAAAAAAAAATTGGGTCTATAGGCGCAGGCTTACTGGAGCAAAGTTTAACATTGGTAATTGTAATTATACAATTGGCCAAAGTTCCTGTTTAAGGCCACTGACCAAGTTGCTATACTTGACAAATTGGAAGTGAGAGCTTGTTGGTTAGATTATAATCTTTGATAAAATCTTTGTTTACCATTGCCGACAGTTCAGTCTAAGCTAAAAAACTTTACATTTTATTTTTCATTAAGGTACAGGAAACTGAAAGTGTGAGATGGCAAATGGACCAGCCCTGTCCACGGCTAAAAGGGGGGAAATTTATGTGGGAAGCGAAATCAGAGATTCCCTCATTCTGTTGGATGTTCTCTATGCAAATCAGTTCGAAGGAGAATCTTTTGATACAAGTCTTCTTAAGCAGACGGAAGAAAACTTCTACAGAGGGGCCCCACCCCAATGGTTAAATTTTTACATAAGTGAACAGTTGGAGTCAGACGGCATAGGAACTCCTTTTATCAAACGGGATGGATACAGTACACTTGCAGTACAAACTGCCCAAAGGAGGAAACGCCCTGGGATATCCACGGTTAAACTGTACCACCAGACAGGATGTGGGGGAACCACACTGGCTATGCAGGTGTTGTGGGACATGAGGAAAACCTTCAGGTGTGCCGTTTTAATAGGGTCATCCTTAGACATCACAAAAGTAGCAAAGGAGGTGGTGCATCTTTTCACAGCTGGCAGTCGAGGCCACCAGAACACTGTGCTGCTGTTACTGAATGATGATCAGATTTTGGAAAACCTGCAACACAGCATTATGATGGAGATTGCTGAACAGAGTATAGACACCTTTATGCCTGTGGTGATTTTCTTAAGCTGCGTTAGAAAGAATGCAGTTCCACAGAGTGACCTTGTCGTCCTTAAACCAGCACTTTCTGAAACAGAGAAGCAAAGATTCAATGAGAAGAAGAAGGAGCTCCACACTAGGTTCGGTAGTAAACAGTGCGAACAGTTCCATGGCTTCAACATATTACAAACTAATTTCTCTCAAGATTACGTCAAACAAGCGTGCAAAGTAATCTGTCCTGTCCCAAGAGCAAAAAGACCAAAGAGGATCCAGCTTGTTGGCTTCCTATCCCTGCTGAATGCCTATGTACCAGGCTCATATCTCCTGGAGAATCAGTGCCTGGACCTATTCAAACATAAAGACTACGGATTTGGGGAACTTCCACTGGAGGACAGAATGAAGCCCTTTAGTAATCTCGTCATCACCTTCCAACAAGATACAGAGAACAGAGTCTGCATGGCTCACCCAATGATAGCGCAGTGTTGTACTGAACTGATGGCTGAGGCAGGTGTGACCAGAAGTGACACAGCAAGAAACTTCTTGACCCAGTTGTGCAGAGATGAGGTCCCTCCATTTTTGCTTGGTTTTGTCAAAGACATGCTGACCAAAAGAGAAACGAAAATGAAAGAGAACCCAATCAACAGTACAGAGATCACAGAAGAACCAGAAAGATTTTCTAGACTGATTCTAGATATTCAAAAGAAGGAGGGCGAAACTGAGAGTGCATCAGTATTAAAGGTGGCCTCAAATAAATTTGATCAAGATCCATATTTTCCACAAGCACTTGCACGTTTTTACTACATAGAACTAACAGACTACAATCAAGCAGAATTGTGGGCAAACATAGCAAAGCAAAGAGATCCCCAAAATTCATTCATTGCTGATACACTGGGCCAAGTTTACAAGAACCACTTGAAGAACAAAAAGTCTGATGTCAAACCAAGAGAAATTTTGCAACTGGCCACAAAGGCCATCAACGCTTTCAAAGATGAAGAACGACTTGCTGAAAACAGACAGGAGACAGTCATGAAAGAAGATGGCAAGACCAATGTCTCTCGTATTTTTAACATCAGAGGGCAGTTTGGTTACCTGCAGGTTTGCAACCTCGTGCATGACCGACTTGTCAGTCAGAACAAAACCTGGAAAGGAGTTCTCACAAAGACGCTGCCCATTAACTCCGTCCTGGAATTACCCAGAGACAAGAAACTCTTCAGATTTAATCATCTGATAAACAGCCTCAGAGATGAGGTTGAGAAAAAATGTGACTTCTTCGATAAATATTTGACTTACTCAAAGCCTGACATGAAGAAAGATGATGCCACATACATACCTAAAGACGCCTCAGACTGTTACAGGAAGTATGTCGGAGACTCGCCACCAAAACATATCAAAGAAAAAGGGGCTGAATTCATCCAGAAACTCAAGCAAAACCAGGCTGGCACCTCTGCTGGAGTACTCTCATGTCTTGACAGAAAATACACCGAATCCGAGCTCAAAGAAATAACCACATGGTGGCAAGAAATCTTTGCACACAAAGATTCGGTAACAGCTCTGGTCAACTACATCTTCGCTCATATCATGTTAATAAATACGGGAACAATATTTTCCCATAGTTTCCCCAAGTTGCGAGGTGCATTCAGACAGAAAATGCCCCCGAGCCCCAACGATGGGCCTGAGCTCCACATGTTAGCCCTCCTCTTGTACTGGCCTACTGACAGCAAAGGCATATGTGACTTTGACCTTAGTGAATTAATTCATCGTATGCACTGCTCTTATGAAAATACATATAAGACATACTTTCGATCAAGGCACCTTCGCCCTCTGTTTTTCATTGGAAAAGGCGAAGACCTGAACAGAATTGTTCACAGAAAGGTTCTCGAGATATTGTTTGAGAAAAATGAGGAACCAATGCAAAACTGGACCTACAACTGGAGTAATGAGAACATTTTCAAAGATCCCATGGTCCAAGATCGCCTTCTCAAAGTTGATGGGGTGGTGCGAAACTACAGACTTTATGCAACTGTTGGTGGCACAAAGATTCAGGTGGATGCAAACATGCGAAACAGCCTGTGGAAACATCGGCAAGTTTCCTTTTACCTTGGATTCACCATCAGAGGTCCTGTGGCTTTTGACATCCGGAGTGCAAAAACTGCAGAAGAAGGTAAAATACTATAACCTTAGCATAGTTAAATACCTACCTGGCGGTAAAGTCAAATATGGATCGTGACATATGTCTTATGAACTTAATTCCATAATTCCATTCTTTGTTTGACATTGTTCTGTTCTGTTCTGTAAAAAAGCAAAAATCTCAGAGACGTACTCTGCTAAATCTTGGCAAATTAAACCAGAACTGTCTCCATGCACAGACACACCTAGGGGTAAGTACAGTAAGAGTGAAAACATGTTTCATATAATGTGGGTGTACCAGCCCTTTAAACTGTACCAATGTGCTTTATCAAGGGCCCTCTGGTAGGTTGAAGCCTGGAGCATACTGTCTGGAAATGGTAAGTATTTGTTTCTTGGTTTGTTTTGTCATGTTCTGGAGTTTTGTTTCTATTGATTCTTATATTTGATTCTCCATGGCAACCCCGATGCGAGAGGATGCTGGCGTGAGTATCGCTGCTTCTCGATCCGTGACAATAAAGCTTTTTTCTGTTAAAAGAAGAAAGCCAAGTTGTCTTTGCAAGCTCTGAGGCTGTGCTACTACTTTTGAAGCCTGCACACCTGAAGAACTGGCTCCATGGACAGATCTTTATCTGTTGATCTGCTGTTAGTCTCACCAATCAGCAGTTAGCATAGCACCGCTAACTTTTAAGCAGACGTACGAACTGGCTCCATGGACTCACCTTTCTCCTAGGGATGTGAATCTTTGGGTGTCTCACGATTCGATTCAAAATCGATTCTCGATTCAACCGATTCTCGATTCAAAAACTGATACAATGCATAGTGTGATATGGCAAATTATGGCACTAAAACAATACAGTTTGTATAAGATAATGTGATTTTTATGTAAACTGATTCCAATGATGTAATCACACAAAGGCAAACTGAGGACAAAAGGTAACATCTATCTATGGTCACATTATGCTATATAAGAAATGAGAACTTCTCTCATGAAATGCGCAGCAGCACAACTTTAAATGCGCAATCTGCTGCAGAATGAAAAAAGCAAGCCCGGAAAGAGTGTGTTTGACTAGATGAATCTGGGTTTTGAAAAAGTTGCTGTCTTTCTGCTTGGAAGGAAGGTGCTGGCTACACTGTGTGTAGATGTTATGACCTGCATCTTCTTTTTGTGCACTTCTGTTTGACATTGTGCCTGCAGTGCATGGCTGCCCTTGTTTGCATAGTTAATAGCCGCTTTTATGCTGGGCAGCAAGCCGCCAATTTGACCATCCTTTTTGCGTCTCGGTCCGCAGATTTAGACAGAAGCCGGTAAATTGGGGGTCTGTCCTGGTCCACCAATTTGCCACCTCGGAGGGTACACTTTTATCCGACTCCATTCCGATCTAAATCCAAGACGTCGTTATGCCGGAAATTGCGTGAGATGGGCGGAGGTGTGGATGACCGTCACTGTTGTGCACCCCACAGCCGAGGAGTTTTAAACCAAGAAACAGCTGATCACAGCAGTCAGTCCATCACTTCATCCGCGGATGTCAAGATGAGCAACTGGACAGCTGCTGAGATCCAGGAGATGCAGCGTCTCCTCGGTCTCTGCAGCTGTCTTCACTGTTAGCTTGTTGCTGTAGCGGCTAGCTGCTAACGGTCACTACTTTCAAATTAAAAGGTCCCCGCTAAGAACCCAGTTCTAAACTCCAATGGGGCGCAATGTCAAGCTCTTATTTTGAAGACAAATTCCTTGTCTTCCTTTCCCTAAGCTTGCTGCAATGCAGTGTACGGAAGCCCGTGGGGGCGCACAGAGAGACGGGGGAACGTTAATAAAAAAAATGATTTTATGAAGTTTATGAATCGATTCAGAATTGTGGATGATTAGAATCCCGATTCTTATGTGAATCGATTTTTCCCCCACCCCTACTTTCTCCGCTGATCAGCTGTTAGCCTCACCAATCAGCAGTTAGAATAGCAAAGCTAACCTTTAAGCAGACGTACTCGATGCTCTGTGGGATGTCCATCATTGCTCTGCTGGTCCTCGCTGTCCTCTGCTGCTGTGGTCTCCCCCGGCCCCCGTTGATGTTAGATGGTCGATGCTCCGCCGTTGCTGGTGGGGTCTTCAAGTGTTCAGATCAGGAGCTCCTGGACTTCTGCTGTGTCACTCCCGCTGTGTGCATGGGACCTCCAGATGCAAGTTCGCTTCTGGACGGAGGGTGCTGTTCCCTGCGGCGGTGTTGGTGGCGGTGTTGACGGTGGTGCGGCTGTTCCCTCCGTGCTGACTGACAGGCGCTCCATTTATTCTTTGCTTTGTTTGTTTTCATATATGTTTATTCTACTTTGTCAAGTGTCCTTGGGTACCCTGAAAGGCGCTATATAAATTAAATCTATTATTTTTATTCGTAGTAGTATTATTGTTTGCTTGTATATAGATTAAAAAAAAAAACTTGCTGGTTCAATAATCACTACTGTTTGTTGATGAATGTTGTCTTCTGTGTCAGGACTCCACTGATTGGACCAAAGTTGAACCGAAAGTCAACACAGTGGATGAGGTTCATATCTACAGGTAAAGGTTATATATTAAGTAAATAGAATAACACTCAGTAGAGAGCATACCTCAGCCAAGGCCCAACATTCTCCTTTTGTGCTTAGTCAGAGATACCAGTCACCCAAATACGATTTTTTTCATTAAGATCTGTGTATTGTCTTCTGATAATTTAACAAGAGAAAAAAATAATAATTCTGGATTCATCCCATTATCTGGATCCGCGTGTTAATTTATTCTGGGCTAAGACCCATTTTCCAACCAAGTTTTGTGTGAGTGCATTCTGTAGTG
This sequence comes from Diplodus sargus, assembly GCA_903131615.1. NCBI lineage: Eukaryota > Metazoa > Chordata > Actinopteri > Spariformes > Sparidae > Diplodus > Diplodus sargus. The sequence continues at coordinate 14,615 of CAEMYA010001669.1, read as the reverse complement.
TTTTGTGTGTCTGCATGATGCAGCTTGTTCCAATTCAAAACAAAACATTTTGTGTTAATTCAGAATTTACTGTTAATTTTTCTAATGCAGTCATTTGTTTCCACTTTCACAAAATAAGCCTCCAGTCTGAAGCAGGTCACTTTGAGTGCAGCGTCTCTTCCCTGCGCTGGGTTTGTAAGAAGAAGGTCAGCTTCAAATACCACTTCAGCTCATGGGATGAACACAGGGAGAAGCCTTCATGTGTGGATTACATGCCAGCAGGACCACTACTGGACATCACAGTCACAAATGGAAAGATGGAGGAAGTGCATCTGCCACACTGGATAGGTAAGTGGACATACAAGTATGATGAATATTGTTTCTGTGAATAAATAAAAATGATTTCAATCAATTTCTTCTCACTTAATACTGTAAGATTCATTTTGTTTTTGTTCTGTCTTTTTCTTCAGATCACGACTCCACAATGTCGGACATGTTTGCAGTCCTACATGTGGATACTTCTGGAGATTTTGTGGAAAAAGCATCTCAAGTGACATCATCCCACATCAAGTTATGCCAGCCAACTTTCTCTCCAACAGGAGTCATGATCCGAGTGAAACTGGGCTTTCAAGTCAAGGTTCACTATGAGGCGTTGATATACAAGACGAAAAAGGAATTCCTCACATTGCATGTTTACCTGGTGCCGCCCGATCCTGTTGTACAAGAGGTGTGTATTTAATGTTTTCACAATAATAATTGAAAAATGAATACATTGATAAAAAAAAATAAAAAAATGTAAAAACACACATCAAAACCACTATGGCTGCTATTATGAGTTTACATTTATTTCACAGAAGGTGGAGAAAAAGGAGGAATCTTATGGATCGATAATAATCCCCAAACCAAACCCAGACAAGTCTCTTCAAATGCTGGATAATTTCTTCCTCACAGCAGACAAGGACACTGCTAAAATCAGTCCAGAGGTAAGTATTTAATAGTTTTAATTACGGGGCTCAGTGTTAACAAATATCAAAGATCAGAAAAATATATTTAAAATTGAAGTAAAAGACCTTGCTATGTTTGACCGCTTATATTCTAGCTTTGAGAATGTAGAGCCGTGGATTACTGCCCTTTAACACAATATATTCTCCACAGAAATTAAGACTCACATATGAGAGGAGGAGACCAAATTTCTTTGAGGTGTTCCTCAGAAGTGCAAACGGCGACTTTGACCTGAGACTTGAAAGTAAGCAAAAGAAAAATAGCAGAAGGGACACAGTCTGGACCTGCACTATAAGAAAAGGTGAGTGTTTTTGTTGTTTCTGGGCTCTCTTCATCAAAGGTGTCGGTGTGTAGTTAATAAAAGAATCTGCGGAGGTAAGGTACGGTAGTTAATGTACACCCACCTTTTGTTGTTTTGTAATATCTACTGTTCCTTCATATTCTTTAGCTAAATAATTATAAAACATCTTCCAAATTGCACATTTGAGCTAAATGTATACTTTTTAGCAAAGCAGAGACCTTCTGCATAGAGAATTTAATGCAAAAAATCCACAAGTTGTATCCATTAACTGATCAGCATTGTGACCTGTGTTTCATTTCAGGGGACTACAAGAGTCAACACTTTGATCATGAACAAGGTAAGACATGAGATTCACTATGTAAAAATAAATAAGAGGATTGAGACCTGCTTCATTTTTTTAACTAAAATTCTGGCTATGTCCTACAAAATGCCCAGCATAACATACAGTATGATAACTTCCTACAGTTTACTGTGTGTTTGCTCTGTTTTTATCTGTCACCACAGCCTCAGGTCAGCATTTCGTGGATCGCCATCGGACGTCTCTGATAAACAGAGTGAAGGACACAGAACACATCCTGGATAAACTCTTGGAAAGAGGTCTGATCTCAAAGGAGCAGTATGATACCATCAGGGGTTTATCAACCAGATACGACCAGATGAGGGAAATTATCAACTTAATGACAACTACAACAGGCAAAGACGCTCTCTATGAAATCCTTCAAAGGATGAGGAGTATGAAGCCTCTGATCTCTGAGCTTGAGGGATCTGGATAACGGAGTGAATCATAAAAGTAAAAAAACTGTTGATGTGAACACAACATGAGCATTTGACACTGAGATGAGAGGACAGCAGGAAGCTGACTGTACGTTCTAACTTGGGCTGCAACGATTACTCGAGTAACTTGAATAATTCGATTACAAAAAATGATCGAGGCAAAATCTCTGCTTCAAGGCTTCATTTAATGCCTATCATTCGCGTTATGTGGCCTGCTTAGCTCAGGGACCATGTTTCCACACGGACTGTTATTGCAGACACACACCGCTACATTCAGAATTGAGTTAGCGCGATGGCGTAGAACCAAGAGGCTGTCCGCAAAAATCAGAGAACGTCCAAAGTTTGGGATCATTTCACACTTAAAAAAGAAGATAACAAAGTGCAACATGTCTACTGCAAAGCAGAACTGGCGTCCCACAACAGCACGTCAACAATGATTCAACATCTGAACCAAAAGCATCGATTGTTAACAACAGCTCACCAAGCGTCGCCGACTCAAGCTAACGTAAACATTGATGCTAGCTAATTTAACAGAGCCTACCATCAGTAGTTAGAGCGTATGGTATTTGTGGAGGCTGTAGCCTGATGTCGGTATGACGAGATATCATGTTAAGATACACACACACACACACACACACACACACACACACACACACACACACTCATCTCGTCTGTCTCACTCTCCCTCACACACGGGTGCACACATAAACACACACCTCTACTCCCGGTGTTAGGAATAGTTGGAATGAATACCTGCATGTTTTTTTCAGGAATAAAAGCCAATAGCTTGGTCTATTTAACAGGCCTGTCATTTTCGCTACGCATTATTTGGTATTATTGTTTAATAATGCAAAATTATTTTTTATTAGATTACTCGATTAATCGATGGGATAATCGGTAGAATACTCGATTATAAAAATATTCGATAGCTGCAGCCCTAGTTCTAACATTTAATTTGATCTGTAACAAATAGAGGCTCCATTGAATATAAACAAATGTAGTCTAATCACCACAGAAAGATGAAGACTATAAGTACACTGAGCAGGAGAATCCAGGCTGGCAACACGTGATTTTGAACTGAGTAAAAAGGTTTGGATTCAGTTTGACTTCTTTTTAATATATTTTTTACTATTTTTATACTATATTTTTTACTATCTCATCAGTTGGAGGTGGAGCAGAAGATGCTGGACCCTGTAAATGTCCAGCGTCCTGAATGTACTGCTCTAACAGTGAAGCACTTTTAGTAATGAACTCGCATCTGTCAGCTGATCTGACATCAGCCGCCTCAAATGAAAAGAGAGACACCTTAAAGTAAATGAATCTCCTAAATCTTTTGTCTTTCGCATCATTTATATTTTCAGGATTTTTTTTATGGATGTCTGAAGTGTTGACAGTAAAAAAGCTAATTCAACTCTTACAGCAGCATATTCAGATGAACATTATTACAGTTTTTCTTATTGTTTTCTTCCATTAAAATATTCAGTTTTATATTAAGAGAGATGTGTCAAGCAAACACAATGAAATCATAAAGGACGCACTTGGATACATTTTTTATTTTGTTTTAATGTTGTTTAAATTGTGTTTTGATTTATCTTCCTCGTTGTCAGAACTGTCAGAGCTCAAGTATGAAAGAATATTATAATATATAAACACATGACCTTGGATGTTTTATACTCGACTCAAAGCTTTGATATGTATATTAGGGAGGTCACTTTTGAACTAGTTACACTGTTAAAAATATGTGACTACTGTACTTGTAACTTTTTACATTTGATTACTTTTTGAACAAATGTTTTATACTTGAGCAACAAATACTATGTTTTCATATTATTACTATTTTTAAGTTTATGTTTTTTTTAACACTCAGTAAATGGCTACAGAACTGCGTTTGTTGTTTGTGTTTATGTAAAAAACAAACTCTCCAAAGGAAATGAGTTCACCCGAGAAGCCTCCATCTTTGGTAGGTTGAGAAACAAAATTCTAATTTATTTCTCAGAATTTAAACTTATTTTGCAGAATTTGATATTCCATATCAGAATTCAATCTTTTTGCTCAGAATATTAATTATTTGGCTCAGTGACGAATAAGGTTTCAAGTTGACCAAAAATGTAAATAGGTTAAAACTGCAGATCAATGTAGTTTTTAGCTTTGTTGAGGATGTTATTTACTCATTTTTAAAATCTCATCTTCACAAAATGTATTTTATTTGATGACACCAGTCAAAAATGTCATACTGGGTAACGATAACGTTAATGAGTTTTCACATATGTTTTTTAGCGTTATCCCATATGACACAGAATTTTACGACGTAGTGTACCAGTGACTGAAAAGAGTAAACAAAGCACATTTTAAGAGAGACTTTTTAACCTTTCACCATTGTTTGGGGTCCTTTTGGGTCTTCTTGTTGGCCTAACTTCCTGTTCCTGTTATCCCGGATGACACTGGCTGACATACCAGTTTTGGGACAAGCTGCTCCAAAGCATAACAATCCACTGGATGTCATATTTTTTGTAACGTTTTCATATATTAAAGGCAACAACACTCATACAATAATGCCTGGAGCAGAAATTTTGAAATGTATTTTCTTTTCAACTACTTTGTAGCTTTTTGGAATTTCATCATGAGTTCCGGACAGTTATCCAGTATGACATTTTGTGACCATTGTGTCTAATAGCTCTTAAACTTTGTAAAACCCTCAATACATTTTGCTATCATTAGATAAGCAGAGATTCATAGATTGAATTAATGAATTTTTTATTAACATTTTTTGTATTTTTACTCCATAAATGTGCTTTGGACATCAAAATTGCACGTCACATCATTGTGCCATTTCTCAGTTTGAATTGTTTTTTCTCAGATTTTAAATTTTTTTTTCTCAGATTTTAAACTTCTTTCCCCAGAATTCTGAGTTTAATCTCAGAATTCAAACTTTTTCTCATAATTAAAATTTTATCCAGTATCCCGATCTTTGACCATACGTCAAATCAAGTCCATCGTCTTCCTAATGTCTGACTCTATCACAGGTTTAAATTTGGTTACATTTCACCGCAGAAATGAAAATCACCTCCAAAATTAGTAAACTCTATTTATATTATCCTGATCTTTGATCTTACATAAAATCACTTCCTTCATAGGTTAGTTCATTGTTGTCTTTGGATCTTCTTCCTGATGTCGATCAATTTGGTTACATTTCTCTGCAGCAATGTGTAAAAATCTCACTTTTTACAGAAGAGGATTACAGCCACTGTAAAATAAAATGTTTTAAAAAAAATTGAGCTCTTACTTCAGACTTTTTTCAGAAGTTTTTTTTTCTCAATATTTGAATTTTCCCCCAGAATTCTAACTTTTTCTCAAAACTCCAAACGAAATCAATTAAAGAAATGTGTCGCAAATACAGAAAGCAAAACCAAGTACTCTGAAAATATCACATTTGACAACAAAAAATGTTTCCAGAGGACACTAAAAAGATATGAACACAGCTGGGACACGATTGTTAACCCACCAAAACAGCTTTACCACTTTTACCTCTCATAGAACAGACTTTAATAACTTCATGAGTCACAAACCACGGCAACATCAAGCGTGCCCCAGCTGTGTTCATCACTTTTTTAGCGTCCCCTGGAAACAGTGTCTGTTGTCCTCTGTGCATCTATGCATATTGTTCTGTTTTCTCTATTTTCTGTATTTAGTTGTGTTTTGTCAATACTGCACAGGTGTTCTTTCTTTTAATTTTCTTGTGTTTTGTATATTTGTGTGTTTTTCTTCAGTCACAGTGTGTTGAACTCTCAGGGCCAGCGTTCATTTTGTGTGTGTGTAGAGACGTCTCTTCACACATTTTGGTTTGCAGTAGACCACTTCAGTGTGTACATGTTGTCTGGACAGGACATTTGGTTACTGTCGGTTAATGTTTGTCTGAGCTTCTGGAGTCAAAACTACAACTTTGTTTTGAAGAGACCAGGTGGGCTGTTTGTTTGTCTTGTCTGACAGCTCCCTCCATTTTCACAGTTAATGAGACAAATAAAGAATTTACAGAAACATTAATTTCATCAGAATATGAAAACCCCTGAATGTCAGTTTAAAGGATGAGCCCAATGCTAGTTTATAATCTCCTTATTCCTCTATATCCTCTAAGAGCATTTACACTTTGGCTTATGTTAGGATGATCCTACCTACGTCAAACTTTCTTATTTTGATTAAAACAAAGAGTTAGAGTGAGTCAGTTACAGCTAAAGTTAGCATCAGCAGCTTAACAACAGTTGAAGCTATCATTGCTAACGTTAGCTAACACTACAGGACCAGTAACCCCACATAGAGGCTGAGTTTCCTGTAATGCTGTAACGTGTTCACACCATATCAGTTATCACACTGATTAAATGTCAAATTAAGTAACTAAACCTGTATGTTTTACTGTAAAAGAGTTTAGAGAAACATCTACTGTACCTCACACACAGACGGACGGAATGCTGACATCTTGTGGCGCAGTTTGTTTTCTCCGAGGTGCGTTCAGCAAAACTCGGACATTTTACACTTTTCAGACGAATAACTTAAATAAGATTACATTTAAAAATATAAACATTTATATTGCATATTATATACACTCATGAATGGCATAATTTGTGTAGCCTCCTGTTTAGTTCATAGGAAACCGTTTGATGGCTGCAGTTGTATCTTTGAATGCTGTATGTATGGTTAAGGTCCGTTTCAAAGCTGGGATGTCCTACTGCACGTGAATGCACACTCACTCAGCCCAACCTGCTGTTAACGGCTGTCTGTGTTTATTTACTGAGGTTAAGGTGAGAGGGAGCTCTGAAACTCTAGTTCATCACTCAAATTATGTTATTTATAGTCGCCTAGTAAATTAATGTTCATTACAATACTGTATGAAAAATGTGACGTATATTACTAACAATAATACCTACACTGTATGAAATATTTTGATTTTTGAATGGAAGATGATGCATGATAATGTGATTTTTGAGCAATTACATTTAATAACATACACACTTGATGTTATATTTTAGTATTAGTCTATCAGGTATATTATATTTAGAGACAAACTATCCAACAATTACAGGGACCATGTAAGTACTGTTTGTATAAATATGTACAAATCAGTAACCGATACCAGCACCAAACCAGCAGGGTTGTTCATCAAAGATTAAAGGTAGCATGATTTAAAATTACAAGTTCACCCATGAATGAAAAATCATTGTTATTAATTATCAGTCATGATGCATCTGAACAGTGCTAATATTTTCAGCTCATCAGTCAAAGTGATGAACTTGGCTTTAACAATAAGGGCTTTCCAAAGGCTGATCCAGGCCTCCTGCACAGCCTGGTCGGCCTGCAGTCTGCTCCTCAGCTCCTGGTTCTC
>CAEMYA010001667.1:0-14443 GCA_903131615.1 Diplodus sargus | reverse complement strand
AAATTCTTAGAATTTGAAAAGAATTTTGCACTCAGTTTGAAATATTTCTGACTTGTGTAGATGTTTTCATCACAATGTGCTTTGTTTTCAGTCTGAACATGTGTAAAGTTTTTTGAAAAGTTAAAAACCAACAAAAATTAAAATGACTGAAGTGTTCATAGGACACAAAGAAGAATCTCACCATTGATGTTCAGATCAATCTCAGCATAAATCTGATGGCTGAATTCTTCCTGAGTGACGACACAGCGGAACTTGTCCATCTTTGTCACAGCAGCTCGGAGGACGATGTCGTAGCTGCGTCCTCTTTCTGTGACCTTTGGCTCCTCAGCTTGAAGGATGTTTCCAGAACTGAGAAACACCAAGAACTTCACACTGCAGCACCGTCCCTTTATCTGTTTTAATAGTTGTGACATACAGCTCTGAAGCACCTGTTAACATGATAGAAACAAAAGATGACAACAGATTTAATTACAGCATCAGAAATGTAATGTTGGGATGTTTTTGTTCATCACATCACTGCTTGTTGATCAGAGCGAGTTTAAGAAAAACACAAGACACCAAAAAGTACTAAAAGCACGATGAAGCTCAGTTACAGCTCGCAGCATTCTTCAACACAGGATCATATTTCACACACATTTAACTTCTGCTGAGAGTTTCTAAGTATTTACAGCTTTTCTGCCTCCCATCATGACAGAAACACATCAACAGTGAAGACTTTACAGCAGCTCCTCAACTTTAAACATTTGTTGTGCGTCATGTGAACTTTGTTTCTATTAACATGAAATAATAAAGAAAATGTGTTCTGAAATGTGAAACAGGATCATTAACAGCTCGTCTCCTTCTGTTAACATAGTTTGGGTGTGGACACTTTAATAGGAACACCTGTACAATCTAAAGTAGGCTGAGCAACATAAACAATATAAAATGTTTATATCTGCAGCATTGATCTGATCAGAATCATATCATTCCCAGGATGCTTTGTGAGTGACAGGTGTCCCGCCCCTTTATGTGACATCACCACCATGACGTCATGATTTCCAGTCAGCACTGACCCCTAGTGGCCCAGTTGTTGAAAAACGCACGCTAAAGTGCCCTCTTGGTAGCCAAAACGCGTGCTAAACTGCCCTCTTGGGTGGAAAAAACACACTAAACTGCCCCTTGGCTGGTTAAAACATGATAAACTGCCTTCTTGGGAGGCAAAAACGTGTGCTAAAGGTCCCACCTGGTTGCAAAATACTTGGTAACCTGTCCTGCAGTCTTGGGTGGTATGAACGCGTGCTTAAGTGCCCTTGTGGTTGGTAAAACACAAGTGCTCTCTGCCATTGCGCTGCCATTGGATGGAGAATATTGATTCCAATTAAGGCATGCAAGCTTTCCCAGAGTCATTTTAAACCCTGTTTATGTTCAATACACTTTGTGCGGCCATTAGCCCATATTTTCTGTTTTTTTAAAATGTATTTGTTTATTTCTTTTTTGCAAACGGCCAATGGGCTAAAAAAACTTTCTAGATTTTTTTTTCAATTTACAATTTAGGCTAGGTCGTTTAGATTCATTGTATTTAGTAAATGATGGAATAAATTGATAGCAACTAGATAGATGGTAACTTAAGTTTTAAGAACACATTCCCGTTGTTAAAATAAGTCCATTCCATCCATTTAAGTATTCAATTGTAGACACACTCACTTTCAAATGGTCACATGTCAGTGGGGACTTAATACTGAATGAGGTGCAACCCGGCATCCTACTGCTGTGTGAGGTAGGTAACTAATAAAGCAGGCTGTCTATTAAGTTAGCAATTTTGCATTACTAAATACTGGTGTATGTAGCCTGGAAGTGCTATTATTAGGTAGAGATGCCTATCACATGTTTAAGCCTAGGCTGAGGAGCTAGCCTTGCTAAGTCTTGAGGGAATAGCTTTTTAAAGCGAGCCAGTAAAATTAAGCATTGGGTTAGCATTGCATATCAGGATTTCCACCAGGTTTAAGTTGACCCCCCGCCAGGCTAAGCATTTGGGATTTTTTATTCTATTTCAATTTTTAAAAATGCTTTTCTTTAAAATGCCTTTTTCAAGTGCACAGCTCAGTTGGAAACATATGCAGTGGCTTGCAAAAGTATTCACCCCCCTTGAACTTTTCCACATTTTGTCACGTTACAACCACAAACTCAATTGTATATTAATAAGATTTAATTTGATAGACGAACACAAATTGTTTTTCAAACATTTTTGAAAATAGAAAACTGAAAAGTGTGGTGTGCAAAAGTATATAACCCACTTCACTCTGATACACTTAAATAAAATCCAGTGCAACCAATTGCCTTCAGAAGTCACCCACTTAGTAAATGGAGTCCACCTGTGTGTAATCTAATCTCAGTGTAAATACAGCTGATCTGTGAAGGCCTCAGAGGTTTGCTAGAGAACATTGTTGAACAAACAGCATCATCAAGCCCAACCGGACAGGTCAGGGATGAAGTTGTGGAGAAGTTTAATAAAGCACGGTTAGAATATGAAAAAATATCCTAAGCTTTGAACATCTCACAGAGCACTGTTCAATCCATTGGATGGGAAGATGGATGGAGCCAAATACAGGACAATCTTGGAAGAAAACCTGAGACTGGGGCGGAGTTTCACCTTCCAGCAGGACAACAAGCCTAAACATACAGCCAGAGCTACAATGGAATGGTTTGGATCAAAGAATATTTATGTGTGAATGGCCCGGTCACAGTCCAGATCTAAATCCAAGTGAGAATCTTTGGCAAGACTTGAAAGTTGCTGCTCACAGACACTCTCCATCCAATCAGACTAAACTTGAGCTATTTTGCAAGAAGGAATGAGCAAAGACTTGCAGCTGTCATTGCAGGGAAAGGTGGTTCTACAAAGTATTGACTCAGGGGAGCGAATACTTTTGCACACCACACTTTTCTGTTTTTTATTTTTTTTTAAATGTTTAAAAACCATGTATCATTTCCTTCCACTTCACAATTATGCACCATTTTGTGTTGGTCTATCACATAAAACCCCATTAAAATACATTTACATTTGTGGTTGTAACATGACAAAATGTGGAAAGTTCAAGGGGGGTGAATACTTTTGCAAGCCAATGTATGTCCATGCTTCATCATAGTTTGTTTCTTTTGAGGTGTCAAATAAATATTTTAAATGTGTATTGTTCCCTGTGTTTTTATCACAGAGCCCTATTGGGTGAAGAACACACTAGACTCCAGAAGACTATTAAGATCAAGATATACTATGAAACATTACTGTTGCAATGACTTTTATGTTGGGCCCCTTTTTGATCTATATTGAGCCAGAACTATATCTCACAGAACCAGTTTGGATTCTCTGGTGCTAATTTGGTGTTAAAATGCACTAGAATACAGGAAATGGCATCTACTTAATTGAAAATGTTCTCGGGGACCCCCAGACCCCCAGACCCCCAGGGTTTTATTTCCTTTATACATCCGTGTTCTTCACAGTCCGATGTTGAATCTACACAGCTCTCGTGGATGCTGATCCTAACTACAAATTAACTTGAGTAGTCTGTCTAGTTAGTCTGTTTTAAGGCTATATAATGTGCCATTTGTATAACATATAAACATGTCTAAAGTGCCCTCGGCAACGCACAGAACTTAGTGCCCTCTTCAGTGGCGAGAACGCGCTGTATGTGCCCTTTTTTTTCTTTTCGCCCCTGCCCTTCAAAAAGTCTGTGCACGCCACTGCTCCAAATGTGTATTGTCTTCTTCAACACACACACACACACACACACACACACACACATTTGCAAAACACACAAACATGTTTACATACAAACCTATTTCTAACAATTTGTGTCTCAAATGTGAAGAAAATGAGCAAAGTATTGAAAATATATCAGTGAAAAAACTGCAATCAATGTATTTACATTTACGTCCCAGACGACATCTGTTTAATGTTCACGTCTTTTTAATTTTATGTTGTGAAACAAAACATAAAAGTTTCTTAAGCTCATGTGTTAACCACAGATGCTGTTTGACCAGAAATCTAAAACAGCAGCTTTCTCAAAAGAGGCCGCTTTCCCCTCCATGTATTCTGCCCTCAGCTCCTCTGCAGCTGCTGCAGGACTTTCCTTCAGACTCTCCTGCTGCTGCTGCTCCTTGAATAAGATGCGGGCATTGATCTCAGCAGGTCGAGGATGTTATAGAAGACCACCACCGGCCATCTTCCGTACAGCCTTTGACGGACTCGCCCTCGCATCTGGTCCAGGTCGTCCTCGCCGTACTTCGTGTTTTTGGAGTAAATCACAGACTCTGGTTTTACCTTCGCCCCACTTGCTGCCCACACCTGTGTGCAGGTGCTCAGGATGCAGACATCCTTCCTCAGCTTTCCCTGATACACAGTCAGAGTCAACAGCTCCGCTCGCTGTTTCTCGGAGGGGAACTCTCGTGTTTGTTTGCTCATGGTGCCAACCAGGCTGTATAATACAACTATAAAATAATTAACTTAAATTTGCAAAGACGCGCAGCTGCAGACCGCTGACACAGTTAGAGAGCAGAGAGACAAAGAAAGCTGCAAACCGCGAGAAATGATGTGGGTCAATATGACCGCTGATGGCTGAAACAGGTAAATTATATCCTGTGTTTTGTGTAATTTATATAAAAAAATATTCTAAATTCAAATACAGACACTTTTAGGAAAAGTCAGGTAAGTTAACAGCAGTGCTGCGTTTTTTCATTCAACAAAGTTTTTACCCATATAAACACATTTGAAAACGGTCACTGACCGTCTCGGCCGCTTTAGTGTTAAAATCCTTCTTGAAGATTATTATCTAACAAGTGAATCATCTAAACGCTTTGACTGTAATTGATAAGAACATTAATCAATATTTAATACAGTTTCTGACCATTCTGACCGCTTTATTACTCACATCTGTGTGATGAACAGCGTCACTCTGTCTCTCTCCTTCATCTCCTCCTCGCTCACACTGACAGCAGCTTCTGGCTGTTATCGAGTATCTGCGGCTACATTCGGTGTCACTCAAAAAAAGGTTGACACTTTTGGTAGTTTTGATTAAAGAACTGTTTGCTTTCCTCCTCTTCTCCGCTCCACTAGCGTAACTCCGCTTCATTTTTCTCAAAAACTCTGAAAACCGCGCTAACGACTTTGTTTTGCTACCGTCTTCCTGAATCAAGCCTGCACATGCGCAGTAACATGGAATAGTCCATTGCATGAGAATGGAGGGGGGAGTAGTCGAAACAATCATGAGAGATTAAGCATTTTTATGTATTTTTAAGCGTGCGAATTAAGACTAAAACAATAATAATTGCTTTCAATCAAAGACAACTTTATTAAATCAGTTTATGAGATCATGAGTTCAGGAGATTATGAGTTTATGAGTTTGGGGGCCCCTGGAAATCTCGGGGCCCCAGGCAATTGCCTATGTTAGCCTAATGGTAAGTCGCAGCTGCTTTGAGTGTTTGTTGCCGCCACAAATTGTGCTCTGACATAAAAAAAATAAATAAAAATAAATCGGCCAGGGTCCACATTCAAAATGGCCGATTCCGATTAGCGAAAAAATGCCCCGATCGGCCCGATCCCGATTCTATAGATTGGATCTGCCATAGATCTGCCATATCCTATAGATCGGATCTGATGTCTGTGGACATCCCTACCAGAGACGTTAACAGGTTCAACATTCAGGTGATTCAGAAACATCCTCAGCAGCTAACTTAGCTTCATTATCGTGCATTAATAGCTAGTTTTGCTTTATTTTAATCTAAGCTTGCTTGTACTTGTAGTAATGTATTTGTAGTTTTGATATTTAAGTGCATATATTGCTAAATATTACCTTCTATAGCCTACTTTAGATTTAGATTCACACTTCGTTCTGCGCACTGATGCAAAAAGAAAATAGTTCCTAGATGAAACTGTTCACAACGAGCTCTGTGGATCGTCTTCAGTAACCGGGTCGTGCTTCCTGTAAAGAGATTTCACTGTCGAGTTTTTCAAAAATATTATCTCATCTGGTTTCATAATGTCATACAGAAGGCCGACATCTCTACAGCCGATATCTGCAAAACCAAAACAATCTCGATGGATAAATATCATAGTAAGGCAAAAAAAATAATATATATATATATATATATATATATATATATATATATATATATATATATAAAATTTGGGGTGGACTGTCCGTTTAAGTGTGTAAAGGGTGTGATGTGTAATGATCAGACACCTGTAAAATTTATACCCCAAACAAATATTTTGGCAGCAATATCACCAGAGTAACTGCTAACTGATGCTAACTGATGCTAACTGATGCTAACTGACGCTGCTGTTCAAATCAAAATCAAAACAACTTTTTTAACAAAATTTTAATATCTTGATTTGTTCCTTAAATCCTCAAACTCATTTACATTGACGGGCATTTATCAGACATCGTACACACAGTCACACACTGATGGCTGTGGCTGCTATGCAAGAGGCCGACCAGCACATCAGGAGCAGTTTGGGGTTCAGTATCTTGCCCAAGGACACTTTGACACAGGGAATCAAATAAAACTCATCTTAGAAACTGACCAACAAGCTCAAATCACTTTTATACACTTAAAGTGAAACTCTCGCCAAAAAGCAACCGGGGCTTTATTTGTGATTTAATATGAGTCAAACCTTCGTGTAAAAGCATAATTACGATGAAAGAGGCACTTTTAAGATTTACCGCATTTTCGCTTTCGGGACAAACTCATTTTCAATGGGAGTGCTACAGGCACTTTTACAATAGCATCAAAATCTCTATTTTTAAAACACTAAGAAGACTCGACACAACATTAAACTCTGCTCGTAGTATCACCAGGGTGTCTACACATGAACACAAGCATGGAGAACATTGTTTGTGTACACAGAGTTACTAAAAAGAACATTTCTGGACAACTCACGTCGGCAGTATCATCTCCGGCACGTCGCCGTCATGGCAGACAAAAAGTGTCGATCCGAACAGGAAGGCTTGAGGAGCGTTCCACCATTACTCTCCTGCCTGTTAGGTCGCATCTGATCACACAGGTTTAGACTTCATTAAGACAGACGGCTGGTTTTAAGACAGTAGAGGGCGTAACAGTCATGAAAATAGGAGCTTAGACAAACAGATGACTTCTGGAGAAGATATCAGAGTTCAGGTAAAGATGATCAATATCTGTTTCTGTTTCCATCTTTTGTTTTGAATACCTGAATTCCAACGAGCAAAGACGGACAAGACTCAACATTAACAGCAGCTTGATGTTTCAGCAGGTTTGAAGAATCCGGATCTGAATACAGTCCAGTTAATGATGTTCTGTGGCTGAAGTGGAGGACGCCAAAAGACTGGACAGTATCACAGTGTCTCTGCAGCGATGCTCAGGATGAACTCTCTCTCGTCTGCTATCAGCTTCATCTCAGTTTTGTTGGAGACTCCGTCAGAGTGACGTTGAAGAGTTAAGTTGTTTCGTCGAGGGCTGTTGTTCAAACACAGACGTTTCCTTATTATCACAGAGCCATCGTTGACACTGGAGTTGAACCTGCAGGAAATAACCCAAACACATAAAAATAAATAACACATTTCTTTATCATATTCAGCCAAAACAAACGATCACAGTGGTTTGTAATTTTCTTTGTATCGATTTGTTTCAGAAGTCATTTTAGAAACACAGTTAAGAACACGACTCAAAGTTAACTTTAGCCATTTTCACGCAGAGACTTCACATTATCACTGCAACGAACACTTGCTTTCACGCCACCTTTGTTTGTTCACACTGAAACAAGCAGCGCTGTCTTAAAGCCGCTCCGGTGTGTCGCCGCCGTCGCAGAAGCAAAAGAGGCATGACGTGTAGAAACATCATGATGTTGAGATCTGTGTGGTTCATTTCAACGTGTTTCCACATGTTAATCTAAAAATGTACACTGTTTTATTCCTGATTTAAGATGCTGAAGACGAGACCTGCTACCACATTACTGTTGTTTGGATTTGTAACGTTGCTTTGTGGGCTGAAGTTTGGGACATTTAACTCTTATTTGACGAGTGAAGATTTGTTTAGTTGAGAGACTGAACGGCATCAGACCAACACACTCCTGTCTCACACTGCCGGCTTCTCCGTTCACACAGACGCCATCTCGCCTCTGTTACTTTCACACAGATGGCGAGGAGGCGCAAGATTCCTGCCATGAAAAGCAGTGTGAACGGGGCCTCTGCAAGGTCTGAAGAAAAAGTCTTGGTACCAAAATAAAGGTAAACACTTGAGCAGTAAGCATCAGCGCAGATCTCACTGGGTCAGAGCACAAATAAAATAGCTGAGTTCCACCTGACAACTTTAAGCATTTGTAGAGTAAAGTGAGAAAGTCACAAAAGCTCAAAACCACAGCACAACGTCTGAAGGCTCCTTCTGTCAGGACTGATGATACTAAAGTGCAGCAGAGCAAAGTTAGAGAGATTCTGTGATCGTTCTCGCACTTCTGTTAGTTTTGCTTTAGCTGCTTAGTGGTCGGACTGATGGGCGTAATGTGTTTGAGCCGAGTCTTCTTTTAAAACCAGAGTGATAATCTTCAACAGCAGAGCTCTTTAATTAACAGCCTGTAATACATCCACATCTTTATTCATGTTATATATATTAATTATTAGACCCAGAGGCCTCTTATATACAGCTACACACCAGAGACAAAATCTGTCATAGACTCTGGAAATGACACTCACAGTATCTTTTATATGGATGCCTGCACATTATGGATTTATTGATAAAAAAAATATTCAAACTTACCTCCATTTCTTCTTCTGATGTATATATAGATGAGCAGTATCAGCGCTGTAAATGGCAAAGTTACTCCAACAACTATAAGTGCAATTCCAAGGCCTCCAAAGCCTTTTAGAATCGGATCTGCGTGGTCACCTGCAACAAACAGCAGAACGAGCTCATGTAACTCTCACAGCGGACTGATCACAGAGTTTACACAGAGAAGAGTTAATATCAGAACAACACACGGGAAAATCACAAAGCAGACACTCACTGCTTTTAACTGCAATGATCCCAGAAACAGACTGTTCACCAGTTCCTTCCAGTTTGGCTACACAGGAATAGAGGCCGTTCTCGGTCACAGTGGTCTCCAGGATGATGGAGTAGCTGCCATCCTGCTCTGTGACCTCTGTCTTCTTAGAAGGGAAGATCTCTCCTGTCAGGGTCTGCCACACTACTGTCGGTTTAGGGAAAGTTCCTTGGACCTCACAGTGCAGCAGCACCTTGTCTTCTGTTGCATAAAGTATTTTGACGCTTGGTTTGGAGAGTGCACCTGTGAACACATACACAACAAGAGCTTTTTAAACACAACACAAGTAACTTTTAACTGGTCAAGTAACTCGTCTCTGGAGTCGTAGTCCTGGTCAGCGTCGCTGTAAATCACCTCTGTATCGACTTAAAACTGTCCTGGGTCGGTCTCAGAGTCTGTGTTCGGCTGACTGGGAGGCTGCTGAGCCCTGCTGCCTAAACAACCTTATTTATCTCACAACAGCTTGTTTATTCACCTCTGGGGGAAAAAAAGCTTGTGATTACTTCTTTAATATTGTAAATATTGGAGTTTGAAACTACACAGTGACCCTCTAAAGGTGCTAATCGCAATGGCAGCCGGCCGTCCTACATCCCAAAACTTCATTATCTGAGGAATGAGACTCAAAAACAGCAACTTTAAATAAAACCTGCAGTTCACAGCAGGTGTGACTACAGTTGCTGGAGGATTAAAGGTGGAGCAGCTTCAAAGGGTCACAGTGTAGTTTGGGAGGAAAACTTCAAACTCTATTATTTACAATATTAATGAAGTAATAATACAAACGATGGTTGTGTTGGGTTCTTTTTAAGGGAGTGAATAAAGACTGACAAGTCAAAACGTACTACAACTCCCAGCATACACTGCGGCCCAGGTAATCCTTAGTTTAGAGCCCCCTCTAGTGTCTAAGATACACAACTGTATATCCAGATCACACCACAAAAAGAAGGTCCCACAACAGAACTGACTGAGGCTATAAAGGTGGCAGGGTCCGCCACATGTAAACACAGTAAAACAGTATAAACTGTGCCGTCCTTTACAGTCAGTCTGTTTATTCAGTTTATTAATCCATGATATACAAAGAGTTTGCTTATTTCGTTTGTTTAGGCAGAAACACATATTTTGTAACACTTAAAACTACAGACTGCTCCTTTAAACATCATGAAACACTTTCACAAAACATCAAGTCATTTATATTTAATTTAATGACTTAGTATAAGCGTCTCTGTGTCAGAGATTACAGCTCAGAGTGAGAGAGGAGAGGCTGCTGTGTTCGGTTTCATTTCACAGGAAACACACACAGACACACACACACACACACACACACACGCACACACACACACACACTCATAGACAAAACACACACACACACACACACACACACACACACACACACAGTAGTGATGACGACACATCATTATAAAGCATCTCGAGATAAAACTCATCATCATTCTGCTGTAATTCTTCTATAATCAATACTATCGATGTGCGCTGATTATCAGGGTGCATGTGACGTCACCGGGCGCTGATCAGCAGCCTGAGTAACATCCAGCATGTTTCCACATTGTTCCTGTGGAGGTGAAATAAAGTGAAATGACAAACTGTCAGTGATGATGATCAGTTTTCTTACCGTCTCCAGAGCAGCTCAGCAGACAGAGACACACGAGAGGAAGAAGCTCCATAGTTGTTGATGTCCTCTGAGGATTCACCTCACTGATGGACGCTCTATGTGACGGAGCTCCACACACTCCTCAGCACTCTGACGGAGGCTCTATATCAGTGAGCTCCACAGAACACCTGAACACTCTGATTGGTTCATCACAACCTGTTTCTGTTTCTCAGCCTGCAGGCACTGGATCTTATTTCACTGAGGTTCATTTCAGCTTTTCATTTAAAAATGCATATAAACACATTCACCCACGTTTTCATTGGATATATGAGTCATGTGATCAGTGTTATTTTTATGTTTTGTTTTTATGTATTATTTTAATGCTTTGATGTAAAGCACTTTGGGTACCGTCCGGCTATTGTAAAGGGCTATACAAATAAAATTTGATTAAAAAAATTTGAGTGATGTGTTGCAGCAGGTGTGAGCAGAAAGAACAGAGTGACTTCAGGTGAGAGTTGCAGCGTCTCATCATCACAACCCTCCTCTGTTGTCTTAATGCAGCCAAATCTGACCACAGAGGTTTGACTTCATGAAGACAGAGGCTGGTTTTAGGACAGTAGAGGGCGTCACAGTCATCAACATGGAGCTGAAACTAACACAGGACTTCTGGAGAAGATATCAGAGTTCAGGTGAAGATGATCAGCTGACACACCGTCTGTTTGGTCAGTAATGTGTGTGTGGCTCAGGTGTAGATGTCGGGCCTCCTGCTCTTTGTATCAGCTGCTGAGATTACAAGATGCTCAAGTTAACAAAAAACTACCCACTAAACATTAGACGTCCAAACGACGTCTTTTCGAGGTCATTTTCGCAATATAGACATGATCTGCACGTCCATCAGACTTCTAATGTTTAGTGGGAATGATCTTCTGTCTCTTAGTCAGAAACCACAGACTCACTGTGACACACCTGTTACAGGTAGTGCTGCACTGAAGGAGACCACCATGATTCACATTCAACTGATTCTGATTGATTTTATATTCAGTGATTTTTCAGTTGTTATTCATTTCATATTTATGACAGATTTATATCTGCAGCATTGATCTGATCAGAATCAAATCATTCCCAGGATGCTTTGTGAGTGACAGATGTCCCGCCCCTTTACGTGACATCACCACCATGACGTCATGATTTCCGGTCAGCACTGAGTCTGGAGTCAGCTGAGGACAGAAACAATCCCTGTCAGCAGCTTTTACTCTGTGGTTCACACACAGCTGTCTTTCTGTAATCAGCTAACAAAGTGATTCAGTCAGTTCTGTGTTTCAGAACCGGTCCTTACAGCCGTCAGCAGGTCTGGAACATGTTCTCTCCTCACACACTCAGGCCTTCTTACACACACGAGGATTTCTTTACATTCAGCTGTGATCTCCATTCATGAAGCTGTCAGGGAGCTAAACTGTCTCTAGAAACTGTTTTAAAGAGGATTTATCTGCTCTGTTGTCTCTTTGCTGTCCTGACAGCTGCTGGAAAATAGAGATCATCTCAGAATCAGAGCCAGAAATTAAAACCACTTTTATTTCTTTGATCCCAGTTTGAACACAGAAACATCAGAAACAGTCACAACACACAGTTTGACAGTTTTCATGTTTTATTCAAACGTTTGTACAGAAATGATGAAGCGCTGCCTGAAATGACCTGAAACACGACAAGAGCATCATCAGTGAACAACAGAACCATCAGTGTGGAACTGGACCTGACAGACTGCTGAGCACCTTAAAACAGAAACAAGAACCAACACAGGCTCGACCCAAATAATGCCAACAACACAAATGTAAAATCTAAAGTCACATTATATTGACAGTGACTGACAGCGTTAACAGCAGCTTCAGTTCAGTGAAGTCTGATGGTTTTAAAGCACATGTGGAGCTCAGTCAGGAGCTTTAAGCTCTACAAGCAGTCTGACAATATTTGGTAAATAGATGCATTTATACATCACTGCTGCCCTCATTCATCCATTCACACACTCACACACTTACTCACTCACTCACTCACTCACTCACCGATGGCAGTCAGCTACCATCAAGGTGCTGGTCTGGCCATCAGGAGCAGTTTGGGCTTCAGCCTGTTGCTCAAGGACACTTGGACATGTGGACGGGAGGAGCCGGGGATCCAACCAGCGACGTGTGATTAACTGACCAGCTGCTAGAGACGCATCAGATCATCAGAGTGTAAAAATAAAAGAATAGCAGCAACATAGAACAGAGAGAAAGAGCTCGTCTTTGTCCTCAACAACATTAATAACACAGTCAAAGTTTGTTCGTCGATCGTTTTTTCTCTTCAAGCTGCACAAGAGTGGAACTGAATCTCACCAAATATCAGAATTCATTTAATTCTCACTTCACAGAACGATTCATTAATAATCAGTTCTGTCAGCATTAAAGGCCTCCTGCTCTCTTCTGCTGTCACCTCGTTAACTCCAATCTGTCTGATGACATTAAACTACTTTAACAATTCCTGAAACACAACGACACCGTCAATGATTACGTTCAAAAATCTTTACTGTAAGTTAAACTCTGTTATACATGAGATGTGAAAGAAGAAGTTGTGTGAAGAATTAAAGAAAAGTGAACTTTCTGTGTTGGTCAGTCGCTACTTGAAGCGGATGTGAATGTTGGTTTGTTGGTTTGTTGGTTTCAGGAAGTGAGTCGGTTCAGATGTTGTTCAACCGTCAGACAAACGTGTCAGAGCGACTGATGACTTTTTACTCTGACAGGATTCTGAGTCCGAGACTTGACTTGGACTCTATTTGTGACTGAGTGCTGTGAGATAAAGACGAGGACTGAATATGTGTATTTATTTTATATAAATGTATTGATTGTAAGATCTCACTGTCTGTGATCTGGATGAGGTTCAGGACATGAGGACGGTTCAGGGAGAGACTGTTGCCGTGGTAACAGGACATAGTGATGACAGCAGAATGAGCTTCATGCACATCGTCACACAAACAACCTTCTTTTCTACCATCACAACTATTTAACACAACACCAATCCTCACCTGAACCTGAGATTCAATTCATGTTAAAACCAGGTTTTAATCCTCCGACTGAAATAAGTGACCAGACAAGATGTTCTCATCGTCATCCAGCATGATCTGAGACTCAAACTGGTTCTGACGGTTTTTCAGTTATTTTCTCTCTCAGTTCACTTGGTGCGTCTGGTCTTGAACCTGGATCAGCAGGAAACAAAACAAAGTTTTACTCGAGAAAACCTAAAAAAAAGCAGACTAAATGTCTTCACCATCACCCAACATGGTGGAAACACACACAGTAGAAAACTTTATGGCACAAGCAGAGTTACTTTTGGATCAGGTGGATTCAGTGGTTCTTTGGCTGTTGAGTTCTGGTCAGCTGGTTTTAGTTCTTCTTCACCGCTCTTCTTCTTGTCTGCAGGAAACAAAACAAAGTTACAAGTCCGACCGACTTGATCTGCTCTGAGTGTAAATACACACAGAATGATTAACATCAGAGAGGATAAAACATCTGTCAAGACTCTGAACATGAGATAAATAAAGAATGAGTTGTGTTGTCTGTTTATCATTAATATGTTGATACGATATTTAAACTTACCTTTCTGACAATGTTTTTTTATGCAATGCCTGATGTAGAGGACAGCTAGAACACCAGCAACAACAGCAACAGCAATAGCAATGGCTAAACAGATGATGAGAATCGTGTTGGACCCTGAAACAGATGAAAAGTGAATGTGAGAGTCAGAACTTGAGTGCAGATGACCAGCAGCAG
>CAEMYA010001666.1:0-13013 GCA_903131615.1 Diplodus sargus | reverse complement strand
AAGACCCAGGACACGCTGGGGTGACTATGTCGCCCAGCTGGCCTGGGAACACCTTGGGATCCTCCCGGAAGAGCTGGAGGAAGTGTCCGGGGAGAGGGAAGTCTGGGTGTCCCTGCTCAGGCAGCTGCCCCAGCGACCCGGCCCTGGATAAGCGGTCGAAAATGGATGGATGGATGGAACTTATGACGCACGCAAAGAACACACACTTTTGAGCCTCAGTGATGCTATAAAGAACTGCACCAAAACATGGTCATATCAATGCACAACCCCACTGCATAAAAAAAATCATCAAAGCCAGCCGTTCCATAATAAAAACATCTCGCCATCATTCGTTATCCATGTTTACCTCTCCTAGCTGCACTGGATTTTAAAAACAAATCAGTCGGTTTGCAGCGTTTTTCACTGTCAGCCAACAGTGCTCTCTGAGATTTCTCTCTCTGTCTCCGCTCAACCCGTCGCTTGATGCCTCGATTCATTTTTTTTTCGAGCCTAATCTCTGTCGGCTACCAATTTCCAATTTCCAACTTCCAACAACCACGCAGACTGTCTACTGCATTCAGGCTTGAAATTCCCAGAAGGCATTGCTTCATTTCTAACTTTTGCAAACAAATAATCAAATAAAAAAATGCAGGTAGATTTGTATTATTTCAAACCATTCACGTTTTTAAACATTTGAATTAGAAATTTCGCTACAAAACAATGCAGACTGATGTAAAAGTTCTTAACTGTAGACTGTATGTAGAGGGTAACCATGACTGTGATATAGAGACTCATATGTGGTATATAAATACTGATCAGAGTTCCACATGCAGGAATTGAAGAGACTTTATAGTCATTTAGCCTCAGAACAACACTTGACAGGAAACAGAGTGATTAGTCCGCCGGTTCATAAGGACTTGTGGTTACTTTGCGATCTGTACCTGATCCACATCACTAGTCCATCACTGGTGGTGGTAGATGTGAGGGGAGGTTGGGAAATTTGATGGGGGGGCAAAATGTAAATTACTTTATAATCTGTGACAAAACAATTTTGTAAACAGCACTATAGAAATAAATAAATAAATCTTGACAGATTGATTGATGCTATATTATTGTGCGCTACTTTCTCTCTATGGAAAGTCGTGTAATCCTGTTGAGGTTCCCTGTTTCTCCCCGCTTGATGCCAGCAGCCTCAGAGGAGCCGCTGTTGGAGGCTCTGGCCTCAGGAAGAGTTCGGCGGCGCGAACCTGAATTTACGGGGAAAGCAGTCTCCTCTCTCTAGCGTGTGTTGTTTAACCCAGTCCGCGCGGTGGGGGAGACTCGCGGGTCAACAGGACTAACAGTGGGGTGAGCAATGGTTTAAAGTTGAAACCCGCTTCACACCCGGTACGTAGCCTGCCCCTGTGAGGCTTCCCATGGCGCGAAGTGGGACAGAGACAAACTCTGGCTACTACTGGCAGTTGCTAGCAAGCATGCTAACAACTAACTAGCCTGTGGCTAAAACTGTTAGGAGTGCCCGTGGTATCTAATGTGATGCTAACCGAGAGAAGCCGCTGCTGACTGCTGACTGTATGCACGGCAAGAGAGAGAGACCCGGTTCTGTTGGCAGAAGAGCCGCGGACTGTGATTACTCTGTGCAGCATTTTATTTAATTTTTTTCCGGAATGAAGTGGGGTCGGTTTGGTGGGGCAGCCGAAGCATTTGGGGGGAGCATTGCCCCCCACCCCCGTGCCCATGCCTAGAACCGGCCTGAGCCAGAACAAGGCCAAAAGGTTTGTTCATTTATAAAAGAGACTCGAAAATGTTTAAATGATTGAATAAAGTGACATTTTAAACTCTAAACTTACTCTTCTGTATGCTTCAGCATCAGCCTGTAGTTCTTTATTCAGAGCAGGTCCTCATGTGGACACAGGCTGCAGTTTGTTATGAACTCCACTAGAGGGCGTCCTCACATCTCACTTATTCTCTACAAACCAGTTGGACAGGTTTAGTTCACATCAGCTGCTCAAACCTTCAATAACACAACATCATCTTACACTACAACCTCTCTCACATGTGATCTGATCTGAGAACAGCTGATGGTGTTTTTAATCACATGATTTGGTCGTTATTAGAAACATCAGCTGCTGAAAACAATGAAAAAAACATTTCTGAGGTAGAAAATAATCTTTATTTTACTTTTCATCATTTTAAAAGAGAAATGAGTGAAAATTACATTTGTCTTATCAATGAAATGTTCTTCAGCACTGTGTGCAACACTTCTTATATAAACAATGATCAGAACATGAAAAGGTTTGAATTTGACACCCAAATATTTAAGGAACAGAAAATTCTTGTTAATTTTGAAGATTTTGTTTCTGCCGAGTTAACAGTTATGAGAAAAATAGACAACGTTAAAACATATCAATCAGAACGATGCTGTGATGAAATAAGAACACTGACAGAGAAAATAGAAAATAGAATCTGAAAAAACAACAATGTACAAATTAAATATAATCAGTAAATGTACATTTATTACATTAGATGATGTGAATCTTTCTGTAGAAAATCAAATGTTTGTTCTACTCAGTGTGATTGACAGGAGAGATGATCAGAGGAGCAGAGTTTTTACCACCATGATTCAGACCAGGACTGAAGTATGGGTAGAGTTTCTGAGTGAAGCAGCAGCCAGTAAAGGAGTAGATAAGATCTGCAGCATCAACGTCATAAAAGGAGACCAGACCCTCCTCATAATCCACAAACACCCCCACCTTCTCAGGCCGACACATCAGAGAGAGGCGGACTGAAGAGTCAGCACAAGCTTTGTACTCATTTTTATTCCTCAAACCTATCGTCCAGTAACCATTCTGAGGAGATGCTGTGATTTGTCCCTTCCTGTTGATCGACTCTCTGGCCACTCCTAAATCCCACTTAGTCTTCTCTTTAACTTGAACCTCATAATAAAATCTTCCTGAAGAGAAACTCTGATTTGCTAAGACACAGGGACATTTATCAAATCTCTCTGGGTTGTCTGGGAGATTCTTCCTTACATCTACATGTTTAACTTGTTTTCCATCATCAGACAGGATGAGTTCAGGATGTGCTGTATCAGGATCGAGTGTCACATCCACTGCATACTGCTGGACCCTCTTCAGCTCAGGCAGCTTCTTCATCTGTTTACTGAGCGTCTCCTCCAGCTGATTCACAGCTCTCACCACAGTCCCCTCATATGAAGGTGGACGGACGCTGACTCCTGTCCAGTCCTTGGTGGGTGGAGCAGCGTTCAGTGATGGGAAGCTTTGGAAGAGTTCAAACAGTTGCTCTTTAGAACTTGAGATCTTCTTCACCTCAGAGCTTCTCTTCTCCAGCTCAGAGATTTCTTGTTCCAGCTCTTTGATGAAGCCTTCAGCCTGTTTCTCTGTCTCTCTCTGCTTCTCTTTGATGGTGTCGATGAGCTCGGCCTGGCTTCTCTCAACAGACTTCTTCAGAGCGCTGAAGACCTGAACACCAGCTGCTATCTCTCTGTCTGCATCTTTCTTACTGTGCTCCACTGAGCACTTCATCTCCTGGATCTTCAGTCGTCTCTTCTGGATCATCTGCTGAATTTCAGCGTCTCTCTTCCCCAGCTCAGCCTTCTTTCCTTCATATTCTTCTTTCAGTGGAACAACATCATGTGTCTTGTGGTCTAAAACAGTGCAGAGCATGCAGACACACATCTGGTCGGTCTTACAGAACAGCTCCAGCAGTTTATCGTGCTTCGTACACATCCTGTCTTCCAGGTTCTCCACAGGGTCGATCAGCTGATGTCTTTTCAGGCCTGATGTTGTCAGATGAGGCTCCAGGTGAGTCTCACAGTAGGAGGCCAGACACACCAGGCAGGACTTCAGGGCCTTCAGTTTGGTTCCAGTGCAGACGTCACAGGGAACTTCTCCTGGTTTGGAAACTTGTTGCTCTGAGCTGCTGCTGCTGGCTTTCTGTTGAGCTGACTGTCTGAACTGAGCAGCCATCTCAGAGATGAACGTGTTGACCTGCAGTTTTGGTCTTGGGTTGAAAACCTCTTTACAGTTGGGACACTGACACAGGACATTTTTATCCCAGTGTTGAGTGATGCAGGTTTTACAGAAGTTGTGTCCACATGGTATGGTGACTGGATCAGTGAACACATCCAGACAGATGGAGCACAGAAACTGATCTTCAGTCAGCAGACAGCTGGCAGCAGACATGTTTACAGTCTGAGGATCAAAAGTAAGAAAGAGAAAACTGTAATTAGATATGTGTTGAATAAATGTTTCATAAACTATCACTCTTTTAATTTAACGAGAGTCATGATAAGCTTTGACAGTTAAAAATGTGCCCTGGATACACCTCTGAGTGGAACTTCCTGTCTGTCAGTTCAGGTTTTGTGTTACAGGTAATAACGGTTTCTGAAACGCAGTAAATATTATCAGCTGTACAAAGACACAGAGCAGAAACAGTGAAGTTGAAAGGACAGGGTTATAAGTTCAAGGCTTCATTCAAGTGTTTAACAGCTATAGAAGTTGTAAAACAGCCATTTTGTGTCATTTGGAGGCAATAAAATACTCTGTCAGATAACATGAGACACTGTGCTCTGAGCTCGGCTAGTTAGCCTTTAGCAGACTAGTTTATCTGTGTTTGTCTTTGTTATGGTTGGATTGAGCTGCTGTGCTTTACAGTAAAGGTATGTGGTTTAACAAACTCAATTAATATCAGGTATCAAGCTTGATGTGTTAATATCAGGAGACAGATCAGTCAAAGTGGGTAAATTAGCTGAAGCTAAAGCTAGCTGTGACTGTGTCCTATCTAACTTTATCCAGAGTTCAGTCACTGTGGTTTGATTTCAACCTGTTTTGTAGTTCTGACTAAATGTACATGTTGAAATTGGCCGTGTACTCACCAGTGTTTGTCAGAGATTCTGCTGTTGTGTTGAGAAAGTTTTCTTCAGAGAGAAACACAGAGACTCGTCTGGACTGCAGCTCTGCTGTCACTCACACTTTCACTTTCATTTCAGGAAATGTGACTTGTAGATTTCTTCTCTCTCAGCACATTTAAAGACAAGTTAAGAAAGAGGTGTGTACGCTAAATCAGAACAGGTTACAGTGCAGTTCAAAGCCTGAAAATTGCTTCAGTGAAAAGCAAACAAGAAAGTCGTCAGCCTTGATTTAAAAGAAGTGAAAAGTCAAATTCATATCACCAATTTGAACTAAATATGATTTATTTTAAAAGTGGGAAAATGTCATCAAATTAGCAGATATTCAACTTGTGTATAAAATGTTTTGATGGCATGAAAAAAATATGCTGTCATAATGTCTTTAATAACTTCCTGTGTCCTTGTGCTTTTGTCTGTTGGTGTTTTAATGTGCTTCAGTGCTGATGTGATTTATTTGTGCTTTATATGCTGCGTGACAAATTGTCCTCATATGTGACTCTGGAATAGTGGTTGTCTTGTTTACTTGTTTGTGCTTATCTGTTGTGTCTGTTTTTTAATAAATATAAAAAAGCACAAGATGTAAAAACAAAAACAAAGTGTTTCTCGTCTTTTTTTTTTTGCAAATATATTTTATTGATTTTTTATCAAAGCAAAACATAGACAACATACAAGTGCTCTCTGTATTCACATATACATCAAAACAGGGAAGAAAAAAAAACACCGTCCAAACCAAAATTACTT
Organism: Diplodus sargus; assembly: GCA_903131615.1. Taxonomy (NCBI): domain Eukaryota; kingdom Metazoa; phylum Chordata; class Actinopteri; order Spariformes; family Sparidae; genus Diplodus; species Diplodus sargus. The sequence goes on along the minus strand of CAEMYA010001666.1, from coordinate 7,366 downwards.
CAGTTAGCTCATGATTGTCCTTACCCCAGAAAGTAAAAAACAAAGGCAACAGTAAAATAAATAAATAGATGAATAAAAATAAGAATAAAAAAATAAAAATAATTATATGAATGCACAAGACAATAACAGGATGACGTTACTAAAGATAGATAAGCAAATGAGATAAACACAGATAATCAATAAAAGTTACATTTAAGATACCTAAATAAATCAGATAAAACTGTCAGTATAACAACAATATATATACAAGTAGATAGTCAGATGGGATAAGGGCAAAAGCAGAGAAGGGGGGATCTAGAGACTGGCAATAACAGATGTAATGACATAAATCATCCAGTGGGGGTATTCCAGTCTAACGCATATCTCCCCTTATTTACAATAAGTAAAGTTAAGTAAAACTTTACTTATTGTAAGTAAAGGGTAAGTACCTCAAAAAAGCTGACCAGGTTCCCTCAAATGAATTATCATCCCCTTTCATTCGCGCAGAAAGTCTTTCCAAGGGTAAAACTTTATACGTTTCTTGGTACCATTGTGTGACAGTTGGAGGTTTGTCATAAATCCACTGCTTTAAAATACATCTCCTAGCCAGAAACAGAAGTTTGTCACAGAGTTTAAAATCTGTTCTACTCAGAGATAGTGTTTTTGAGGGTAAGCTTAATATGAAGAGGCCAGAGTCCTTTGTAATTTTAATTGAAACATTTTTACTAAATTCCTTGGCTACGTTGCTCCAAAACCTTGCAATCAACCGACACTCCCAGAAGCAGTGAATGTATGTCCCAACAGACGTTTTACATTTAATGCAAAGGGGAGAGGTCCGGTTGTCCATCTTATTAAGAATGAATGGTGTTATATGGGATCTGTGGAGTATCTTATATTGGGTTTCTCTCATTCTGTTGCAAATAAATGTGGTTTTGGTGGAGCCTATTGCTTCATGCCAGTCATCTTCGATAAATTGCCCACCAAGATCACGTTCCCACTTCTGTATCACCTTCCTTATATCTGATGGATCTAAGGAGTAGAGCAGTGAATAGGAATGAGAGAGAAAATGCCTTGTGTCTTTTCGGTTCAGTACGAGTAAATCTATATCACTGATAGGGGGAGCGCCTGTGTGGAGATTCTTCATCTTTGACAGAATAAAACTACGGAGTTGAAGATACCCATAAAAGTGTTCAGATGCAATGTTGTATTTTTGTTGAAGCTGTTGAAAGGACATCAGTGTAATACCCTGGTATACATCCCAATTAAGCCTGATGCCTTTCTTATGCCAGCTATCAAACACGTTATTATTCATTTTTGGAGCAAACTCCTCATTCCTAGTCACAGGCGTTAATGCAAAGGATGAAGCATTTTCCCCAAAATGCTTTGCAATGTCTCGCCAGGCTCTGATAGTGTTGTAAATAGTGGGGTAACGTTTAATGTCTGGCGACACCTTTTTTCCATGATTGGTGAGTTTACTCAGCGGGGAGTAGTGAGAGGAGAACCATTCATCAATACCTGCTTCAGATTTTAAATGAGACTGGAGCCAGTCCCAGACTATTCGGGTGTGGCAGGCCCAGTTATAAAATCTCAGATTGGGAAAAGCTAATCCCCCTCGTTCCTCTGGCAGTTGTAACGTCTTAATTCTGATTCTGGGTCTTTTATTGTGCCAAATAAATCGTGAGAGGGCCCTTTCTAAATCTAAGATAACCGTCTTTGGTAGCCATAATGGTCACATCTGCAAAGGGTAAAGCAACCTGGGGAGTATGTTCATCTTTATGAGACTGATTCTGCCCATCCAGGAGAGGGGAAGGTCATGCCATCTTTCAAGGTCATTCTTAACAGTTCTAATTGCAGGCACAAAATTAAGCCTCCTCAGGTCCTCAACATTAGGTGACACTTTAATAACCAGATAAACAAAGCCTGAAGTGGCCCATCTAAATGGGAAACTCGCATCTGAGCTTGTGCTACCATAACTCCCCAGAGGCATAGCCTCAGATTTTGTGTAATCTATTTTATAGCCAGATATGGAGCCAAATGAGTTGATAATTGATAGAGTGGCCGGGACTGATACCTCAGGTTTAGAGAGAAAAAGTAAGATGTCATCAGCATATAGTGCTATCTTGTGGGTGGTCTTGCCTAAAGTAACGCCATGTATTTCTTTACTATTCCTGATGCGTTCCGCCAGTGGCTCTAAAGTGAGGGCAAAAAGAAGGGGGGAGAGCGGGCAGCCCTGTCTTGTCCCCCTACCGAGTGGGAAGGGAGAAGAACATATGCTGTTGGTCAAGACACAGGCTTCTGGTGAATGATACATAAGTTTTATCCAATTTATAAACTCCTCTCCCAATCCAAACCTGCCCAGGACATCCCACATGAACCTCCACTCCACCCTATCGAACGCCTTCTCCGCGTCTAATGATATAGTTAGTGCCCGGTGTTGCGTCTCCGAAGAGTACTGTACCACATTAAGAAGTCTTCTCACATTAGAGTGCGAGCACCTCCCCCTGATAAAGCCTGTCTGATCATCATTTATAAGTGAAGGTAAATATTTCTCCAATCTTCTGGCCAGCACTTTAGAAAGTATCTTGCTGTCCACATTTATAAGGCTGACGGGTCCATAGGAACCGCACTCATCTGGTGGTTTGTTTTTTTTCAGGATTAAAGAGATATTAGCTAAATTTAGAGAGGGGGGGAGGCTTCTATTCCTGAAGGAGTCCAAGAACATTTCTGTTAGAGGGCCCACCACAACTCTACTAATTTTTTTTATAATACTCCGGCCCATAGCCATCCGGCCCTGGTGCTTTCCCACTTTGAAGTGTGCGAATAGCATCCAGGACCTCTTCCCTGGTAACCGGTCTATTCAAGAGCTCCCGTTGTTCTTCTGTAAAAGAGGGGAGACTGATTTGATCCAGGAAGGATTTTCTTAGTTCATCCGATGTGTTGCACTCGGTGGAATATAACTTGGAGTAGAACTGTCTCATAATATTGTTAATTTTTTGGGATTCATGAACTTTGTCTCCATTGCTGTCTTTTAGTGATGATATTACATTAGTGGCATTTCTGCCCCTTGCCAGGCGGGCAAGAAGGCGGCCAGGCTTATTGCCGTGCTCATATAGCCTCTGTCTGGCATGGAGGACAGAGGCCTCGGCTTTGCTTGTTAAGAGTTGATTAAGTGCCGATCTTGCTGCTTCTACATTTTTAAGGTTATGTTTGGATGGAGACCCTTTAAATGTATACTCTAAATCCTGGATCGAATGTTCCAATTCCAACTGTTTCCTGATTGTATCCCTCTTATGAGCTGCGGTATAAGATATAATGGACCCCCTCATAAATACCTTAGCCGTTTCCCATAACAGGGAAGGATTTATACCTGGTGTGTTATTTGTTGCCATGAAAAGTTCCCATTGCTTCTCCAGAAAATCCAAAAATGGGGGGCTATTTAAAAGTGAGGAATTCAGTCTCCAGCAGCGTGTGGAGGGATCAAAAAGGGGGGGGATATAATCATAGATACTGGGTTATGATCAGACAATGTACGTATTCCAATTGAGCATGCACTGACTCTATCCATTACCTCTCTAGACACCAGAAAATAGTCGATTCTTGATAGGGATTGGTGGGGGTGGGAAAAGAGACCCAGATCTGCACACAGCTCCTTCAGCCTTGCAGTCTTTTTTGATGTAAAAGCAGGCTTTGATGGGGATTGGTCAACACTAGCATCCTGAACACAGTTGAAGTCTCCCCCGAATATTGTCAAGGGGGTTAAACGTGGGGATGCCGCTGCAAGCAGTCCAGAGAAGAAAGAGGGCTCAAATGCATTAGGGCCATAAACAGAGCCAATAAGGATTCGCTCCCCATAAAGGAAACCCGAGATAATAACAAATCGTCCCTCATCATCCTTAATAACCTCATCTAGCTTAAAGGGTAATTTCTTATGGATGAGAATGGCCACTCCTCTGCTATGTGAATTGAAGGATGAATAGAACACCTGGCCTATCCAGCTTCTCCTTAATTTAATGTGTTCCAAATCTGTCAAATGTGTTTCTTGTAAAAGGGCGATATGTGCATTCTCTCTCTTTAATAAAAAAATAATCTTCTGTCTTTTTACAACATGACTGACCCCTTTGACATTTAAAGAGACAACCTTAATGTCATTCATGATTTCTGTATGGAAATAAGGTACGCCAAGAGTACACAGAACAAATAAAGTACGAGTTTGCGAGCGATGAAAAAGTACATGTAAATTAGTAGAAGTATAACGGTGGTGAGGAGGTAGTATTACATGTCAGAGCACGTGTTTCTCGTCTTTAATACATGCTTTTATTTTGAAGACAGAACATTGCACGTTCCGGTTGTCCGCTGCATGACGCACGCTTGACGCAGCTCTTCCTCCATGTCTCCCGGTGTACTCTGGGTAAATGTGAACGATGGCACAAATGTAAACAACCATCGTTTTCAGCTGTCGAGCTGAGGTTCTGCTGCACTGACCGACACACTGACACCACTTCCGGTGACCTGTCTGTTAGCCAGGCAGCAGCACGTCTCCTGTGCGCGTGACACTGTATGTGTGTCCGTAGCTGCACAAACATCGTAGTTACACACATTATTGTAACACACACTGCACATCCACACAACGGCCCACACAGGTGTCGGTTCTGATGGTGTTGGTGGGTTTACAGGCAGAGAGGTTCCGATGAACAAGTTTGGTTTCAGAATGAATTTAACCCATCAGTGGTCCCAGCCCCCTTCTTTGGCAGCTGCTGATTGGCTGCTGATGCTGCATTCACTTGCTGTGGGAATTATCAGAAATGCCAGTTAGAATTGCAAGGACGAGTGCAGTGTGACACCAGAATACATTTAAAACATCCAGATCACCATCACAGTTCACCTGTTGGTGTATGCAGCGTGTGTTGGTGCGATGAGCAACGATGTTACGTTAAGATGTGAAAGCAAGATGAGCTAACAAGCTAAGAGGTTAGCAGGAAGGTCAAAGGTCAGTGATTGGAGGAGCTGAGCTGGAATCATCTGCACACATTTTGCACACCTCACTGTAATTTGGAGATAAACCATCTAACATGGCACAACTTCTGTGAGCAGGAATTTCCAAAATGGAAATATGTGAAGATTTTATTATTTGACCTGTTCGTGTTTTGTCTTGTAGTAAAGACATGCGTCAAACTACACAAACACATTTATGGAGCCAGATCAATATCAGACAGATCAATACAGAGCCAGAACAAGGACAAAAGGTTTGTTCATTTAAAAAAGTGAATTAAAAGTGTTTAAATGATTGAATACAATGACATTTCAAACTCTAAACTTTAAAGCTTTTCAACAGTTTCAGCAAACTGTATTTCTTCTCATCTCTTGGTCAAGATAAGGAAAACAACTACAGTCTGACTTTAATATTAAAATGTCAACTTTAGTCTTGAAGTAATGAAACTAATAAAACTTCCCCCTGACATTTATTTCTCACCTCTGGCCCTGATACTCTTCTGTCTGCTTCAGCATCAGACTGTAGTTCTTTATTCAGAGCAGGTCCTCATGTGAACATAGGCTGCAGTTTGTTATGAACTCCACTAGAGGGCGTCCTCACATCTCACTTATTCTCTACAAACCAGTTGGACAGGTTTAGTTCACATCAGCTGCTCAAACCTTCAATAACAACATCATCTCACACTACAACCTCTCTCACATGTGATCTGATCTGAGAACAGCTGATGGTGTTTTAAATCACATGATTTGGTCGTTATTAGAAACATCAGCTGCTGAAAACAATGAAAAAAACATTTCTGGTTAAGGCAGAAAATAATCTTAGTATGGCTTGTTCTTCTCAAATTAAAACAATAGAACGAACCTAAGCCACTGAGGGGCTGCTGTACTGGTATGTAGTAATTGACGCGTCGTCTTCCGGGTCCAGATGAATGAATCAAACATGAGCGTCTAACTATGCACTCACTTACATGAACTCTGTCACCTGCATGCAAATCAAACAAAGGGCTCACGTTTGCCACAATAAAACAAAAGACGACGACAACGACGACGGTCAAAAAACTGTGTGCTTTCCCCTATCAGCAGCACACCTGCCGAGTAATTTCCTGCAGTCAGATTTATCCATTTCCTACACCCCACAGTGCAGAGTGCCACCTACTGTGACATCCAGGTATTACACAAAAAATACACAAACCAAAAAATTGCTCTAACAATCTTTATTTTTCTTTTCATCATTTTAAAAACAAAAGGAATGAAAATTAAATTGCTTTTCTCTTATCCACAAAATGTTCTTCAGCACTTTGTGCACCACTTCTTATATAAACAATGATCAGAACATAAAAAGGTTTGAATTTGACACCCAAATATTTTTTTTGAAGATTTTTTAGTTTCTGCTGCGTTAGCGGTTATGAGAAAAATAAACAACGTTAAATCATATCAGAGTGATACTGTGACAAAACAAAAACATTGACAGAGAAAAATGCATCATTAGAATCTGAAAAAAAAACAATGTACAAATTAAATATAATCAGTAAATATATATTTATTACATTAAATGATGTGAATCTTTCTGTAGAAAATCAAATGTTTGTTCTACTCAGTGTGATTGACAGGAGAGATGATCAGAGGAGCAGAGTTTTTACCACCATCATTAACACATGGACTGAAGAGTGGGTAGAGTTTCTGAGTGAAGCAGCAGCCAGTAAAGGAGTAGATAAGAGCTGCAGCACCAACGTCATACAAGGAGACCAGACCCTCCTCATAATCCACAAACACCCCCACCTTCTCAGGCTGAGACTTTAGAGAGAGACGGACTGAAGGGCCAGCAAGAGCTTTGTACTCATTTTCATTCCTCAACCATATCGTCCAGTAACCATTCTGAGGAGACAGTTTGATGTCTCCCTTCCTGTTGATCGACTCTCTGGCCACTCCTAAATCCCAGTCAGTCTTCTCTTTAACTTGAACCTCATAATAAAATCTTCCTGAAGAGAAACTCTGCTTTGCTAAAACACAGGTAGCATCAAATCTCTCTGGGTTGTCTGGAAGATTCTTCTTTACATCACCATGTTTAACTTGTTTCCCATCATCAGACAGGATGAGGTTGGGATGTGCTGTATCAGGATCGAGTGTCACATCCACTGCATACTGCTGGACCCTCTTCAGCTCGGCCTCAAACAGCTTCTTCATCTGTTCACTGAGCGTCTCCTCCAGCTGATTCACAGCTCTCACCACCGTCCCCTCATATGAAGGTGGACGGACGCTGACTCCTGTCCAGTTCTTGGTGGGTGGAGCAGCGTTCAGTGATGGGAAGCTTTGGAAGAAGTTGAACAGGTTCTGTTTAGAACTTGAGATCTTCTTCACCTCAGAGCTTCTCTTCTCCAGCTCAGAGATTTCCTGTTCC
>CAEMYA010001664.1:26246-54394 GCA_903131615.1 Diplodus sargus | reverse complement strand
AGCTCTAAAGGATGTCCATCCAGGAGCATTTCAGCAGCCAAACCAGGGAGATGAGACACTTTATCAGCAGGGTCTTCTGACTGTGAGGAGAACTCATAGATCAGTCCCATCTCTCTCATGTAATGCTCTATTCCTAAAGAGCTGTCGACCAAAGCCCGATCCAACTCTGCTATCTCTTTCACATCTTTCTTCTTGTTGTTGCCGTGCTCTGCTAACTTGTGACGCAGTAAAGATCGTTGACAGGCAGACCGCAAATGTGCATTTAGCTTAATTTTCATCCACTTAAGAAAAAAATCTCTTTTCTCTTTGTCACTTTCTGATAAGTGTGTGATGAAACTCTTCATAGCACCTGATAGTTTATGTTTGCTTAACTCCTTCTTAATCTGTTGTTTTTCTTCCTGTAGCTGAGATTTATATTCTTCCAATCCTTGATCACCAGCTTTTTTTAACCTACATTCCTCTCTCTCTAACTGTGATAACCTTTTCCAGTTTTCTCCTTGCAAAGAAAGCTTTTGTTTCTTGTAGTCTGGAATACTTCGCACCCCAATGCCATCCATGATCCCCTTAGCTGCTTTCTTTTGTTTGTCACTCTTACCTTCATCCACAGACAGACCAAGTTCAACAGCTTTGTCAACCATATTTTCAATGCTTATTTTGGCTGTTCCAAGTGTCATTGATTTCTTGATGGTTGTGCAAAGTTTCTCTGAAAACTCAGAGACATTTACTGTTGAGTCTTTGATTTTCACATTGTTGTTTGGTAAACCTAACTCTTCCTTTGTTGCCTTGACAGACATCATGTCCTCTTTAGCATTCTCTGCCTTGCGGTTAACAACCAAGAACAGTTTGGATTTCATGTCTTGAAGAGAAGTCAGAATCTTGTGCTCATTTTCTTCAACTTTGTCCAGAAATACAAAGGTAGCAGTTGAGACTTGACAAAGAAAATGGAATTGTGCAAGTGACTCACAAATGTCTCCTCTCAGATTGGTGAAGGCAACTGGTTGTGGAAATATGTCAAGATTTTCTCTGCCACTAGGAAGGTACCAGCAAACTTCTACCAATCCATTTGCAATTTTTCTTGTGTTTGCTCCTCCTTTCATATCTCTTTGTATGAAGATATTGTGATGCTGCTGGCCAAGACTGAGAACATGATTCAAACACTGGGACTTGGATAAACTGCAGTTTTTCAGTCTCACAAAGGAAAAGAATGGTATATGTGCTTGGACAATGTTGTCTTCAACAAACCCTCTTGATTCAGACAGATCATGTGGACGCCACTCTTTGACGATGTCTCTCAGAGCCCACAGCATCAGAGTGCAATTACTGTTATTGCCACTGGGTGGCAGCAGCAGTGGGAGAGAAAACTGGCACATTGACATCTTGAGGGCCATTTCCTGTTGCAAGAAGCTGTCAGCACAAAGGAAGAGTGCTACTATGAGGTCCAGATGGTTAATATTATCTTTTGCAGAGTTGTCTGCAGTGTAAAGGTCCAGGCTAAAAGGATCTTTGTTTTCATCGTCCTCATCATCATTCTTTGAAAGTTGTGCACAGCTCCTGCAGTCAGCATTGATTTTAAACAGTTTTCTGAGGAAACACCAAGGTATTTCCTCCACTGATTTAACAGTTTCATCAGACAAGCTGTTTTTGTTGATCTCCAACAGCGACTGAAGAGTTATTTTGTTGGGGTAAAATTTATTCAGTCCAAGATTTGAGAGAAAGTTGAATCCGACTGTGTAAAGAAAGAGAAGATCAATTTTAGAACATCATGTTGGTCCATTTCAAATTTTTGTGGGTTTGTGTGCGTTTGTCATACACAGAGATACATGCTGTTACTATTTCTTTATTTGAGACATTGAGATTTATTGAATTTCTCAGTCGGATTTGGAGCTGGATTAAAACGGAATTTATTGTTTAATGGAGAATATTGCGGAATTTGACATAATTTCACTGAAATGCTGTTTTCGTGTGGAAGAGGAACATATGTCTGGGGAAAACTGCATGGAGGGAAGCAAATCGGGGTGGCACAACAAGCCTCCTCCACAGACTGAACAACCACGTCAAAACAATGTAAGCACGGCGAAGTGGCTGCCCGGCTCCGTCTTCGTCGGCGAAAAAACTGAGACACAACATTTACCCCTCAGTACAGAGCCAAGCAGTTCCTGAACGACATGTATGTGTCTGGTGAACTATTGTTTTTGCAAAGAAGCAGACCTGAGAAATCATAATTAAAGGTGTAATCAGAGACGTTCTGCTTCTGTAGAGACAGATCACTCTGATAATTTTGAATGGGGAAATCTGAGACGCTAAAGATGGCGCATATCCCGCCCCTTTCACCCACAGCCAATCACCTGCATTGTAGCAGCCGTACCGGGAAACTTATAGCCCAATCATGTTGTTTCACCAGCGCATGCACACAAGTAGTTTTTACGACAGAGACCAAAAACATTTACTGCTTTCAAATCTTTATCTTATTTATAGAGTGAATGGTGAGAAATGATGTATCAGACATTATCTAGTTCATACATCAGTGGTCAGGTCGAGCAGAGCCAGAGCACAGCAGCCGGCACAGATTCAGTCGTGAAATAGACGTCGGTGTCGTAAATCCGCACGCATGTGCAGTGAAGTTCTCCCTGTAGGAAAAGAGTGTTTTAAACATCATTGCTACGGTAAAGCAGATGTTTTTTGGTTTTTAATTGTATCTTATTTCACCGGCGAGCATGTCTGTAGGTTTTTTTCCGTCCTGCTATCACATTAGAGGGTGGATTTGACCATGCCTCTGTTCATTTAGATAGGGGTCTGGTCTCTTTGGGCTTTTCGAGGCATCGCCAAGATGGCCGCCGAGTGGCGTGACTTGCCTGGAAGGACTTTGGTGTAACGCGTGAGGCTTAACCACCTGTCTGATTCATATTATCGGCATACGATACCAGAGTGACTGTTAACTGCTGCTACTCTAGCTACTGTTAGCTAGCTAGCCCTGTTAGCCCCAGCCCTCTTAGCTGGCTCTGCCTGGGCTGGGAGCTCAGAGGACAGCGGGAGGATTGGTATTTTCACTACTGGATGGTTGGTTTGCTAAGTTCTTATTTTGTTGGTCACCTTTGCAAATTTTTTAAATATTTTGGTATGCAAACATTTACTGGATCTGCCTGAGAGCTGCTCATGTTTTAATTCAATGAAACCCATAAAAACACAAAATATACTACTGTATGAAGATATGATGAAGTCAAAATGTGTTTTAATGTGCACTTTAATGTACTGTACGGTACAGTATTGAAGAGATGTGTTTGTCACCTCAGTACATTTGGGGTAATTTCTATTTAATTTGTCATTTACATTAAAACACACACACACTGCTTTTGGTAATATAATAAGAGATTCCCAAAACTTATAATGGAAAAAACAGAATTCCTAAAAATTAAAATGGAAAACTAGAACTGCAAGCAGTTATGAACGGGGTCCAAGCCCCCCCGCGCAACTCGGACCCCGCGCACCGAAGAGCCCACGGAAGTTGGCCTCGAAGGATGATGGGCTCGGGGCAAAAGTGAGGACACAGGCCAACATCTGAGCTGTGGTATTTGCTGTAATGGGAAGTGCACTGGAAGTGCAAAAGGCTGAATGTGTGCTGATTTGGATTGATTGTAATAAGCCACGCCCACATTTAGCAATCATGACCACCTTCAAGATATGGCCTCAGGATTGGCCCTACATCTTTGTTACGACCAGGGGCCTAGGGGAAACCCTGGCGCAACAAGAGTGTGAGACTCCCTCCCCCCCTCCAAACACCACCAGCAGCAATAGCACTTTTAAATGGTTTTATTAACAAAGATATTTTTGTCCACAATCATGCATACTGGCAGTCTGGGTCAATGGAGGAGAGCCTCCAGGAACTGGGCGGAGCCAACTGTTGGAATTATGAAGTACATGAATATTATCAGTTCTTCACATGCTACAATTTATAACCCTGCTTTGCTTAAAGTCTGTGGAATGTTGCAGAAGGTCGAGGCTAGCCACAAGAGACATATATCTGCTTATCCGCACGACAACAATGTTGTTATCTGTATTCTGTGTTAACCAATCGTATTACGACATATTACGATCACGGCCACTGCTTTGAATAAAAGGATGTGCAAGGGGAAGGTATCTTTGGAAGACTGCTGGTCAGACTCACAGAGCTGACATCCGTACTTCCCCTCTGCCCAGAAAGACAAAATACTCTGAGTCCGTGTCTGATTTCATGGTGTTCATTAGTGTTAAACCTAACACAGCCTTTAAACTTCCGGTTCCAAGGCAGCAGCCAATCAGGGGCAACCTACAATCACAGACACACCTGCAACCAATCACACACACATACTCTCACTCACACAGGTAAAAGAGGGATATTAAAAGACAAATAGAACCACATGACCTCTAGGGTTGTAACACCTCCCCCCTTAAAACTGAACATTTCGCCTTAAAGAAATGTTCAAGTTCAAGTTCAAGAAACCGACCAAATTTCGTAAAACGGTGTAGCCGTTCAAGAGATATGACCTTCCCATAATTTTAGCCCCCCCTACTGGCCAAAGTTCACCAAATTCGGCTCATCCCTTCCCAGTGTCATGGCAACCAAGGATCTCAAATTTGGTGTTAATAGCATTTAGTTTGACCAAGATATCAAACAGTTTTTTAGTTAGCTACAGAAATTTGTTTGTTAATAATTTCCGCATATTTTTGAGCGAGCAAAATTCGTTTGAAAACTTTAGATCAGGTCGAGCTGAAGAGTGTACGTGGCAAGTTTCACGCAGATTGGACAAAATCCCACGGCGGAGTTCGAAAAAGTAGGTTTTGCATATGTGGCGATTTAGCGAACAAAATGTGCAGCAGAAGTGGGCGTGTCCTATGTCAGATAACCCAGCTCTATTCAGGGAACATATGGATACAAGGTTTGCGAATGTGTTATTTAAAATGTGGAAGTTACAGTCAAAAACGCGATTGCATCCATTATAGCGCCACCTACTGGAGTACATGTGCAATTTTTGGTATGGAAGAACTGTGTCCTATTTTATCTGTACCATATAAATTTCAAAGCTCTCAGCCTAATAGTTTGGCTGAAATGAATGTCTGTTGTTTATCTTGCAATAAGCCACGCCCACATTGAGCAGTCATGACCACCTTCAAGATATGGCCTCAGGATTGGCCCTACATCATACCGACCAAATTTCGTAAAAATCGGTGTAGCCGTTCAAGAGATATAAACTTCCCATATTTGTAGCGCCCCCTAGTGGCCAATATTCGCCAAATTCGGCTTTTGGTGTTTTAGTTTGACCGAGATATCAAACAGTTTACATTTTTATAGCTAGCTACAGAAATGTGTTCATTAATAATTTGCGCATTTTTTGAGCGAGCAAAATTCTTTTGATATCTTTAGATCAGGTCACGCTGAAGAGTGTACGTGCCAAGTTTCAAGCAACTCGGACAAAATCTCTAGGAGGAGTTCGAAAAACTAGGTTTTCCAGTTTTTGCGATTTTGCGAAAAAGTGACATAGGGTGTGGGAGTTATAGGCAAAAACGTATTTTCCTCTGTTATAGCACCCCCTGCAGGCGGATATATGTAGTTTTTTGTGTCTGAGATATTCGCAGGAGTCTGGACCAACCCTCCAAATTGCACCGCCCTCCCTTGCACGTTTTAGCCTGCAGCACCACTTTTAGCTGGATAAAAATAAAAATAAAAATCTTTACACTTACAATAGGGTTCCTAGCACCGCTGATCCTAGGAAACGCGTATGCAAGCATATGTGTTCCCTCGGCCCCTCGGGCTTGGCCCCCTAAAAATGGGAAAAAAAATAAAGCGGAATTTGGGAAAAAATAAAAATTGATTTTATAGGGCCCTAAATCTATTGAAATTCGTGGGTTTACAACAAGACGGTGAAATTTGAAAACAGCATCACTGTACTAAAAGTTTCTTTTGAGAACCCTGTGGAGGATTTAACTCATTCACACTGTAACATCTCTTTATACTTCATTAGCTGGATCAGTATTCTATTTTTAATGCTTCATTCTCACCTAACTATTTGGAAGCTTCATTCTCTTCGGACGAGACTTCAAATGAATTAAAGCCAACAGTTCAGTTTGGCCTTAGCTTTTCAAAAAACCCTGCAATATTCCGTTGTTTTTAGATATTGAGGACATTATTCAAAGGAAAGATATGGATATATACAGATTAAAATGTACCACTTGTGTTTGATTATGGGGATTTAAAGGTGTAAAATGTAGTTGTTTGAGTATATCTGGCTCAGAAACAGGCTGCCAGTCACACGTGTTGGCATAATTTCTGTTTGTGAGCAAATCTTGCCAGGCCGTTTGCCACATTGACAGTTTGTGCCAAAAGTGATTTGATGAAAAAAAAAAGAAAGAAAAGAACTTTGCTAAAAATCTCTGCCACATTTTAATGTTGTCTATCGCCATACATTTATTCATAAATTTCTTTACTTCTGCTGGGCACATCGATCCAAGGATATCAAAACTACCTGTAGTCGCCCTTTTAATATGAAAGTGCACCACATCACCTTTTGAAGATAGATTCTAGCCTCAAATGGATAAATACTTTGCTCATCCACTGCTGTGCTGTTGCACACTCTGATCACTAGTTTAATATGAAACATGGCAGTGATGGCTAAATGAAAGAGGAACATAATTTGAAGCTACTTTACAGCTGTAAATAAAAACATCACATATCATGTGTGTGAAGATGTTGTTTACTGTACAGATTTTAAAGCCCATTGAGACAATGTGATTGTGTTTTTGGGCTATGAGCCCAATGATTGTGATTTTGGGCTATGAGCCCTGATATAGAATATAATGTGTCATAGGCATCCAGACAAATTTTGCAAAGTTTCCATAGCATTTTTAAATTATGTATTTTAAAAACAGCAATCAGGGGGAGTCACGTGATCATGGCTGACTGAAGACGTGTTTTCGCTGAGCTCTTGCTCCCACATGATTTTATTTAATCTATCTGTAAGTTAGTGCCTCTTTCTGGACTTATCCCATCAATATAGTGCTGAAAGATCAAGTGACAAGAAGAAAGGTGACGTTTTGATAATTTACAATGTCGAAACAAACGAAAATCCAGTCACGAATTCGGGCTAACGCTGCGGATGCTAGCCAAGCAACAAACACTCCACGCCCCAATTGACAAGGCATCACCGACTACGGAAACCACTGCTCTGATTCACGAGTTAACTCAAAGTTTCAGCAACGTTTTGGAGGAGAAACTTTCGAAATTCTCTTAATCGCTGGAGAAAATGTCCACAACTTTAGAGAGCCAGTCCAAACGCATCACTGCCACTGAGCAGCAAGTCTCGGATGTGGAGGACGCGGTGGCCGACCTGGAGACCAGACTCGCTGAAGCAGAAAAGAAAGTGAAGCAAATGGCTGATGGCATGGATGACATGGTGAACCAAAGCAGGCGGGACAATATCCGTGTCCTTAATCTGGAAGAGGGTGCGAAGGGGAAACATCCGATACAGTTTTTTGAATCCTGGCTACCTACTGTACTTGGCCTGACGGCGAGCCCAAAGACTAAAGGCGCATTAAAATTGACCACGCCTGGGACCGCGGGGGGCGCGTCCCCGGCCAATGGTCATTAAACTCCACAACCCCAGGGACAAACTGAGGATAATGGCAGCAGTAAGGGGGAAAACTAACTTGGAATATGAAGGAAAGCGGTTCTCCATTCATCAGGATCTGTCTCCTGCGGGTCGAGAGAAGCGTTGCGCTTTTAATGGAGTATGCCAAGCCTAAATAGACAAGGGGGTCCGCTTCAACATGCGCTACCCGGCTACACTCACCATCAACCACAATGGCACGGAGCACAAGTTTGAAACGCAGAAGGATGCAGAGAACTTTCTTAACAAACTGCAATAATCCAAAGGATGGCTCTGGACTATGACTTGTCTACTGTGGGATGATATGACCACACACCAATAGTGACTGAGTAAGTTTACTTGTATTCATACTGAAGTAGCCTATTCTGTCTAACAGAATATCAGTGTGATATAAGAAAGAAACAGCACGCTCAGTCTGTTTAATACTATAAAATATTTCATTGTTGAAATGGCTCAGTTAAGTGTCTTATATATTATGTTGCATGTTACAATCATATCTGATTTATAGGGTTGATGGGTCTGCAGAGGGAGGATAATGTTAAAATCATTTATAATACATGCTTGTTAATAATTTTATGTTGTGGGGGTGGGGTTGAGATATGGGAGGTAGTGCTAGGTGGTATGACGAAAAATGTATATCACGGTATTTTTCAAAATTCCTACGGTTTCACGGTATATGATGGTAATTTTTTTTTTTCATGCATAATCGGGTGTTCACAGTATTTTCTACTGGTTGAGAGAGGAATTACTAGCCCATTTTAGATAGAAAAGGCAGCCCGTTTGCTGCAAGGTAAAGGCAGCACTCTGTCTATCTTTAAGGTAAGTGTACTTTTCCTCTCTCAACCAGTTTCTCATTCCTTCTTTCCCAAAAAGCTGCCACTGGGGTCGGCGTAAACATGTGACGTGACGCAAAGCACGAAATTCGGTGTGAACAGTGACGTACAACATATGTATCGTGACACTTGATATATTTATTTAATTATAGATCCGTGGCCCATATTCTCGCCTCCTCAGTCAAACACACTCCGATGTTAAACCCCCGCTAGTAATGAAAGCGTGCGGCCGAGCGCACCGCCCCCTCCGTTAGCTGCCTCAAGCAACAGCTAGCAGGAAGCAGGTGGAATTTGTCTTCAAAATAAGAGCTTTACATTGCACCCCATTGGAGTTTAGAACTGGGTTCTTAGCGGGGGGCTTTTAATTTGAAAGTAGCGACCGTTCCTCGCTTGCCGCTACACAAGTAGCAAACACAACCAAACAGTTACAGAGACGAGGAGACGCTGCATCTACTGGATCTCAGCTGCTTTCTGGTTGCTCATCTTGACGTCCGCGGGTGAAGTCATGATCTGCAATGTCTATCCTATCCATCTTCACCGTAACACAACACCAGAGCACTACTGTTGACCCTGCAGTCGCACCATACCTGTTTAGCAGCGCAACATTGAAAAGGGTCCGGTCTGAAACAGTGTCGCGTGGCGCAGCATAGCGTTCCGAACGTTGTTTATTCAAATACAACGGTATGGCGGTGTATTAAAAATTCATATCATAACGAAAATATACACCGGTATTCAGTGTGAACCGGTATACCACCCAGCAATAATGTGAGGTGTTCTGGTTTTATT
Source organism: Diplodus sargus (assembly GCA_903131615.1). Classification (NCBI taxonomy): domain Eukaryota; kingdom Metazoa; phylum Chordata; class Actinopteri; order Spariformes; family Sparidae; genus Diplodus; species Diplodus sargus. The sequence continues at coordinate 45,138 of CAEMYA010001664.1, read as the reverse complement.
CTCCTGAAGTGAATACTCCTTATAGCAGCACGTACTCCTCTAATACTACCCATTGGGTGGCTCTTTGTGTTTGTTCTGTTTATTCTTTGCTGAAGTTTCATACTGCTATGCTATTTTCGTATTTGTATTTCTTTGTGAACATTGGGAAGGTTCTTGTTCCCCCATGTGTAGGAGATGTTTATGTCAGCACAGTCTATTTGCCATAGTTTTGTCATGGGCTATACCTGTCTGAATCTGATCATTTTTCTTTATCACCAGGCAAGTAATCTACACTAGGAGTAATATAAAAATTGTTACACTGAACATTAAAGGTATTAATCACTTGGTGAAGAGACTTAAAATACTTTCTATGCTTAAAAAGGATACAAGTGGCATTATTACAGGAGACCCACCTCACTGACCTTGAACACTTAAAATTAAAACGTGATTGGGTTGGCCAAATATACTTTTCTTCTTTTAACTCTTAGAGTAGGGGGGTAGCAATACTAATCAATAAACATGTGGCATTTAAACTAGATAAAGTCATACGCGATATAGGGGGAAGGTTCGTGGTCATTACTGGATGTCTGTACAGCGAACATATTCTTATAGGAAGCATCTATGCCCCCAACACCTTTGACAGCTCTTTTTACTCTCTGTTATTGGCCAATATCTCCTGTATTTGTCCTTCTTTGGTAATAATTGGAGGGGATTTTAATTGTGTTTTGGCCCCAGAAACCGATCATAGTCCACCTAGTGCCCTGCCTCTCTCCAAGATGGCTAGAGCCACAAGGGAGCTCTCTTCAGACCTCAGCCTGTTTGATGCATGGAGGATTATTAATCCACAAGAGAAAGATTTTACTTTTTTCTCCCGCCCCCACCACTCCTTTTCAAGAATTGATTATATATTTGTTTCAAGATTAGCTCTAGACAGAACCAATACTTGCTCTATTAACGCATGTGCCCTATCAGATCATTCATCAGTCACTATTGATCTTCTACCACCTTATTATGACCCTACATCTAGACACTGGCGTCTAAATCCTTGTCTCCTTAGCAATCCTACATTTTTAACATATTTAGAATCACAATGGGATCTTTTTATTTCTACAAATGATACGCCTGACATCTCTGCTTCAACCTTATGGGAAACAGGTAAAGCCTTCTTGAGGGGTGCCATAATATCATACACTGCTGCAAAGAAAAAAAGTACATTAGCAAAACAAATAGAACTCGAACAGCAAATTGCATCACTGGATAGAGAGTTTAAAGCTACCTCTTCAGTATCTGATTAGAAGATTAGAAGCGGCACGATCTTCTCTTGATCAACTGTTAACCCAAAAAGCAGAATCAGCAGTATTTTTTGCTAAACATAGAGTTCTCAACGCGTCGGGCCGAAAAAATACGCAAATGAGTCGGGTCAGGCCGGGCCTAGGGCTTCCTTTTTTATAAAACAAATTTCATAAAACACATTTCTTGCAGGTTGTAAATTATACAGCCTGTTGTGAATCATTGCTGTTCACGTGTGGTGAAGAGTGAGTCTGGCTGCTGCTTCATGCGGAGGAGCAGGCGCAGAACTGACGCCGCTGCGTGACGTATACTCGCGCCTATAGCGGGCTGGAGAAGATGGAATTGGCTAAAAGTAAACTTGCCACAGTTGAATCCACCCTTTTTTCGAGGAGTGGGGAAATCGTCTGTTTCTGTCTCTCCGAATATATTCTCCCGCTGGTCGCAGCGCGGTGTCTTCTTTGCAGCGGGAGCTGCTGCTGACGTTAACGCAGCACCTGTCTCCTGGCTCGCGTCACCTTACCGTCTGCTGTCTGTCTGATCATGATAACGAGTGTATGAGGAAAACAATTCAGGCACGCGGGGGGTCGGGCTCGGGCCGGGTTCGGGCAGACAATTCATGCTGGTGTGTCGGGCTGCGTCGGGTTCGGACTTAAAACTCGCGGGCCGGGTCGGGTCGGGCTGTAATTTTCAGGCCTGTTGAGAACTCTAACATAGATTATTTGAATCTGGCTCATTTGGCCAGGGGCCATACAGGGCTTAATGCAATACCATCACTCAGGGACAGAACAGGCACAGAACACTTCGAAACTAAAACTATATGTAAAATAATGAAGGATTTTTATCAGGAATTATACTCTTCAGAGTGCCAAAACACCTCAGAGCAAAGGAAACTCTTTCTTGATAGAATTAGCCTCCCCACATTATCCGAAGAATGTAAAAATGATTTGTGCAGACAAATAACAGCACAGGAAGTCTTGAAGACCATCAAATCTTTACAGAGTGGGAAAGCCCCTGGCCCTGACGGGTTCGGCCCAGAATTTTATAAGAAGATGGCAAAGTCGATGGTGGGACCTTTGACCAACATGTTTATTGAGTCATTTGAAAGAGGCTCGCTGCCACCAACTCTAAATCTGGCCCATATCTCTCTGATTTTAAAGAAAGATAAGCCCCCTGACCAATGTGCTTCCTACAGACCGATAAGCTTACTTGGGGTTGACTGCAAGTTACTATCAAAACTCCTGGCTAAAAGATTAGAGGTGGTGCTACCTGTTTTAGATCAACCAGACCAGACAGGATTTGTCAAAAATAGATATTCTTATTCTAATGTTCGCAGGCTCCTGAACATAATACAATTTTCACATAGTACAAAGGAAAGGGTCCTCGCCGTCTCATTAGACGCTGGAAAAGCATTTGATCGCGTAGAGTGGGAGTATCTTTTCGATGTTCTCTATAGGTTTGGCTTGGGTTCGAGTTTTATTGAATGGATTAAACTTCTATATAGATCTCCTATTGCTAGAGTTTATGTGAATGGCTCCATCCCTGATTCTTTTGAGTTGAGCAGAGGTACACGACAAGGCTGCCCCCTCTCACCACTATTATTTGCACTTGCGCTGGAGCCATTTGCCGAAACTATTAGGAGCCACCATGCTATATCTGGGGTCTTATTGGGAGACAATGAATATAGAATTTCACTCTACGCTGATAATGTTTTGCTGTTTATTACTAATCCAGAGAGTTCTATCCCCACCCTGTTATCAATCATTGGTCAGTTTGGTCAGATTTCAGGGTATAGAGTTAATTATAACAAGTCGGAAGCTATGCCATTGGGCAATTTTGGAGACCAGGCAACCCTGGTTAACTTCCCTTCTAGATGGTCACCTTTGGGCTTCACATACCTGGGCATCAGAGTATCAGCAAATATTAAAGAGCTGTATAAATTAAACTTAACACCAACCCTGGAAGCAGTTAAAAGTGATCTCAACAGATGGTTTGATCTCCCTCTGTCGTGGATGGGTAGGATCAGCCTGATAAAGATGAATGTGCTCCCCAGAATATTATATCCAATGCAAATGTTACCATTAAGGATTACCAGGAGAACTAATTTAGATATCGAAAGATCTCTCTCAAATTTTATATGGTATGGGGAGAAACCCAGACTAAAAATGAAGACCCTACAATTACCAATTGATAAGGGGGGTCAGGCCCCTTATTATTATAATTGGGCTTGTCATACTAGGATAATATCAGGCTGGCTTAAACATTTTATTCATCATGAGACACACGTGGATGCTTGGTGTTGTGCTCCTTTCTCCCCCCTCTGCTTTATTTTAACTGAAATTAGTAAACTTCCTGCTGAGGTCAAAGATAATGTCATCATGCTTAGTACGCTTAAGATCTGGTGTGATGATGCTAAGCATACTGGCAGGGGAGGATTCTCATCAGCTTTACAACCTTTAACTCAAAATAAGTGTAACCGGGTGGTAAATGAGATTTCCCACTGAGGTCAAATGTAGTTCTCAGGGTTCATAAATGTCATTATGTGTTTTTGTTCTTTCATTTTGTGTGTAACATCCTTTAAGTGTGAAATGAGTTAGAGTGTAAGTGCATTGGCACACGTTATGGTGTTGTTGCAGATTATGGTCACAAGGCGGCAGTATTGAGTAATGTTATTGTTACCGCGCCAAGTGCATCATGGTCTCTCTTCCTGGTTTACGAGTGAACAATGTGGAGATCGTTAACGTGGAGAACAGTGTCGCGGGCGGTGGCGTGAAGTAGTAGGTAACTGGACATATTTCTTGTAAAATATCCATGTGTAAACATGTCAAAAGCATTAACTGTTGATATTTGAATGAGACGGTTTGTCGTATGCACTGTGGGAGCTTGTGTCCTGTCGTTTTTAGGGCGCGTCCACAACAACTGTTTGGCTAATGTGCATGCTAATGTTTGAGTGAATAAAATCTCACTATGCTTGTACTTTGTCGTGAGAGAAATGCGAGAGAAATATTTTACTTGTGAAAGCCTGGGAAGTTTCAAGTGGCTTTGGAGAAACAAAGGAGAATGTAAGTGTCCTGTAAAAGTGTACTGCACTTTCCGTAGTAAACTTGTTGTGTGCATGGTCACGGTTTTTGATGTAACATATGTATTTGACAGGATGTATTTTCTGTTTTCTTTCATTAGCCACGTGCCACTGCCGTATTTTCTGTATTTTTTTGTAGTTTGTATTTTGTCATCTGGATAACCAATTATTTTGGGTACAAAGCTGCCACAAACTCTGGCACTGTTACAAGTGACCTGTTCCAATTTATGTCAGCAATAAACTTCCAGCCAAACGAACCCCAGAAGTAAATGTGTCCTGTGTGGTATCTAATTCCACGGGCTACATAAGGCCTTTCCTCCTGGTGTAGGGAAAAGTATTTTTGGTGACTGGTACTCAGGGGACCTGAGATTTATAGCTGACTTTTTCATTATTCACACAGCTTCAGACTAAATACAGGATACCACACAATCACTTTTTTGGTTTCCTCCAGTAAAAAAAATATTTCCCTGTTTTATGCAAACTATATTCTCTTCATCCTGTCATTGCCAGCAGGTATATGGAGTCATGGGGAAGGGACTTGGGGGTTGACTTTGATGCCAACGCATTAAATCAGTAAAGACATTTTTTTACTTGTAATAGACTCAGAGAAAGTCAGTATAGGATACTACACAGATTACAACGCACCCCTTACTTTCTCAACAAAATAAATCCCCAGATTTCCCCCCTATGAGTGAAGTGCAAAAAAGATGTAGGAACATACTATCACTGTATTTGGCAGTGTCCCTTGATAGCCAGATACTGGAAAAAATATTACTAAGGAGCTCTGCTCAATCTTCCACAAAACAGTAAAGCTGGAGCCAGTCTTATTTCTTCTGAATATACCTAGAGGGCAGCTGTTATTATCTGCAGAACAGCGGACATTAATGGGTAAACTTCTCCTTTTGGCGAGGAGATGTGTTCTGTTTCAATGGATAAAAGAAAAAGCCCCTTCGGTCACACAGTGGTACAGGGAAATATTCAAGGTTTTTCCTATGGAACGCCTCAGTGCCACGTTAAAGGGCATTGACAATTTGTTTTATAGTGTATGGCAACCTTTCCTGAATTACCTTCCTGGTGATCTTGTTGATCTGCTACAGAAAGGGCGATCATATTTTGCCTTTACCAATAAGTCATGAAGTGCTTTCATTAACTCTCTGCTTTACTTTCTCAGGATAGTCCCCATGTAAACTTTTTGTTTGTTTGTTTGTTTGTTTGTTTGTATGCTTTATGATGTGCAATTCATGAATGTGAATCAGTGTATTTTCATTTTGCTGTGCTGGTTCGTTGTTTGTGTTTTTGTAAAATCAATAAAATATATTACAAAAAAAAACCAGCAATCAGAAAATCTGAAAATCCTTATTTAATGAAACTCAGTATAAACATTGTTCATAATTAATCAGTAATTGATTAATGGATTAATTGAAACACTTGAACATTGTCAATGAACGGAATATGCACGCTCCTGGTAGACTGCAAAGTTTGTTAGATATAAACTTCACAATGTTTCTATTTTCTCTCTCCAAAAATGTAATGACACGGTGCTGAGAGTGTCACGGTGCTGCTGTGACAGCCGGATTATGTGTTGTCTGTTTTCCTATGTTTCTCCTTTCTGCCTTCTTTCCCCCTCCCTTTTCCCCCTCACCTGCTCTTCCTCCAAGTGTGTGGCTGGAGGTGTGCCTACAGCAGCAAAGTGGCGCATCTGCTCTCTATCTTGTCATCACCTGCTGGCTACATATCCCTATGGCCCTATAAAATCCGTTTTATTTTTTCCCATTATTTATTCCGTTTTTTCCGTTATAATTTTTGGGAATCCCGATTTTTTTTTTTACCTTTTACTCTTATTATACTACCAAAAACAGTGTGTTTTTAATGTAAATGACTAAAATGTACACAAAATAAATAGAAATTACCTTAAATTAATTGAGGTGACAGACATACTTCCTCAATACTGTACCGTACAGTACAGTAAAGTGCATCAAAAAAATTTGACTTCATCATGTCTTCATACAGTAGTATATTTTGTGTTTTTATGGGTTTCATTTGGGTTTCATTGAATAAAAACATGGTCAGCTCTCAGGCAGGTCCAGGACATGTTTGCATACCAAAATTGTTCTGAAAATTTAAGTTGTAAATATTAAAAAAAATTTGCAAAGAGGACCAACAAAATGAGAAATTATACTCGTAGCGTTATGTCAACTTAGCATACTAACCAGCCAGCAGTGAAAACACCAGCCCTCCTGCTGTCCTCTGAGCTCCCAGCCCAGGCAGAGTCAGCTAAGAGGGCTGCGGCTAACGGGGCTAACTAGCTAACAGCAGCTACTGTTAGCAGTCACTCTGGTATTATGCCGATAATATGAATCGGACAGGTGGCTAACTCACGATTACACCTTTAATTATGATTTCTCAGGTCTGCTTCTTTGCAAAACAACAGTTCACCTGACACATAACAGTCGTTCGGGAACTGCTCAGCTCTGACTGTACTGAGGGGCAAAAGTCAAGTTTCTCAGTTTTTTCGCCGACGAAGACGGAGCCGTGGGCAGCCGCTTCGCCATGCTTACAATGTTTTGACGGGGGAGCTCAATCTGTGGGGACTGAGGGGGGCGGACGCGGCTTGTTGTGCCACCCAGATTTGCTTCCCTCTGTGCAGTTTTCCCCAGACATACGTTCCTCTTCCACATGAAAACAGCATTTCAGTGAAATTATGTCAAATTCCGCGATATTCCGCGTTAAAAAGTAGATTCCGTTTTAATCAGCCAATTCCGCGATTCCGTCCGTGATTCCGTGATCGCGGAAATCATAGGGCCCTATATCCCCAGTCTCCCCATAAAAGTCTTATTCGAGAACACTACCATTCACACGTCCTGTGTTTATTCCTTTGAAGCTAACACTCATGTCTGATTCACCTGCAATAGACCTCCCCGCCGCCTGCCTGCCTGCTTGCCTGCCAGGCCCACTGAACCCGATCCGCCCACCTGCACGTCCAAACCAATCTAGACCTCACACCTGCCTATCTCCTCAGCTACACCGTGAAAAAATACCTTTTCCAACTTCCATGCTCTGTCTCCGGTCTCTGCGTTGTGGGTTCACCAAGACTGAAACGTAAAAGAGAGCACTTATTTATACATAACTTCTGTACAGTAAGGAACATTCTCTGGCTCACTGTTATCTTAGTAGCCTGAGTAGCATATTTGATGTGTTTTAACTCTTACTAATGTGGTTTGACTGGATCAATGAGCTATTTAAGGCAATCCAGTAAAATGTGTCTGTTCAGGGTATACTGTGTGTCAGGTTTGCCATGGCCCACTGTAGTCGGATATCGGTGTCATTGCCTAACGCTACTGTCCTTTCTGTGTTTTCACTCATATCCAACAGTTGCACCCAATTAATTTACCATAACGCACATCTTTTCCCAGCTACAACCATGTGTTTTTAACTTTCAATCAAATACAACATTGAATTGTGGTGCACTTTCATATTCATGCTTAATAAAAGCTGAATGGATTTGGATATAAACTGGATATTTCTTTTGACAGTTAATGCCATTTAAAATGCTTTTTGACGGTAACAGTATTAACTGTGTGTTTAGGTACCTGAGCTGTCGTCTTCAGTGTCCATCATTTGTGTTCTGATGTTCCTCTGCTACTCTTCATGAACCTAAAGGAAAATTATGTTTTTTTATATAGCAGTAATAGAAATAAAAATTGTAGCTTTACGTCCAATATAGTCTACTGGAAACCCCTATATGACAAATACTAAACCCAGAAATGTTATTTCCTATTATTATTAAAATGTCATCTATAGTTTTAGCAGATGAGATTAAGCTTGGTTGCAAAAAGTTGCATGTTGGGCAATTTGCGTAATTAGCATAATATGGAAATTGAGGGGAGACACTACAGACGAAGAAAAGGGACATTTTTTTAAACATATATCACCATGAAACTTTTCCAGTTGATTACTTACAATAAGACGGTTATTTTTTGTACTGTGAGTGTTCTGAAATTGTAAGTTTAGATATGCAAATGAGGCATTATCTAATTAAATATGCGCTTATCTGCAAAAGCAAAATAACCCAAAATCTCAAATTTGACAGTGCATAAAAAACAATGTTTTTGCCTGCCATGCTTCCCCTTAATTGCGAGAAACTGAAAATGGCTATAATTTTGCTTCTGGTTAACTTTGAAAGATGATCTAAGTCCATGTATGTAATATCCAGAAATCCCAAAGTGCCGAATGTTTCATAACCCCCCTCCTCCACCCTTCTATAGATTTCTTATACAATGCATATAAAGGCTGTTTTCTCAAAATGAGTTTTTTCTCATACTCTGAGCCAAAAATGTCCACTTCAGTAGCACTTACATACACCAAACGTTCCAGTTTTATTCCTATCTGTAATCCGAAGGTTTTGAAAGAGGGCTTTTTTCGTATATCATTCATAACCTGATTTATATAACATTTTATTCCTAAAAACAGGGTGAAAATTGCTTTTTTTATGGCTGTTGACAGTATTTTCTGATTTATGGAGTGATAAAAAGATATATCCAAAATTCCCTCTATAAGAACCTTTGGATACAATACGTCAACAAAATGAAACAAGAATTTTGAACCTGGCTTTATCCAATGTTTACAATTATGTTCTGGAAATATATGCAAATTAGCGCATATTTAATTAGATAATGCCTCATCTGCATATTTAAACATACAATTTCAGAAAACCATTCTCTAACCATTGTCTTATTGTAATGAACTGGGGAAGTTTCATGGTGATACACAGTAGTTACACTGTAGCTCAGTGGGTAGAGCTGAGGACTAGTGACTGATTCGCTGGTTCGAATCCCTGGCTCCCCGGGGGGACTGAGCCACATCCTTGAGCCGAAGTATCCTTGAGCAAGATACTGAACCCCAAAATTGCTCCTGATGTGTAGTTGGCACCTTCGTGGCAGCCACCACATCAGTAAGGGCCCTGCCATGAACTGGCGACTCATCCAGTGAGTACCCTGGCCATCGCCCATAGAGTCACTGGATTTGGCCTTGAAGAAGGTGGTATAAAAGCGGTAACATGGAGAAAACGAAACGAAAAACACAATAGTTAAAAATTCTTCACCTGTATTGTCTCCACTTAATTAGCTCATTATGCTAATTACTCAAATTGCCCAACATGCAACTCTTAGCAACCAAGTTGAATTTTATCCACTAGGCCTATAGATTACATTTCAATCATAAAAGATTATAGTAAACACAATTTCTGGGTCCAAGAAATTTCCACAAGACTAATACATATAAATGAACACAAACTGCATACATCAGTATTCTTCTATACAGTTCACACAAAGTCAACTGTCCTAACTATAACATTCATTTATACCTTCGATCGCTAATATAACTTTTGTGATAACGACCAAAGTGATGACAGCATGAAGCTTTGACTTACCAGACATCAGGTTACAGGAGGCTGAATCATCTCTCTGTTCATCTGAGCTGCCTCTTTGGATCTGCTGGCAGTCGGTGACCTCAACACTATCTGTGCTTTTGCCCCTGATCACAGGGGACATCATCCTGAAGACCGACTCTCTTAAACATCTTTACAGCTTGCAGCACCTTCTCCTTGTATTGCCCAACTCACTCTAGGACTTTGCCCGCAGGGCAATCAGGGAAATTTCGGGTCACTTATGCTGACTTGTTTTCATCAGTTTGAGTTTCTTTAATTACCACCATAAAGACATAAAGACACTCACAGCTTAATCTTATCATCCTGTCTTTGTACAGCCTGCGACCTTAAGACTTACTAAAAGAGCAAAGATTGACCTGATTTCTGATCAGCCTCCCCAAAAGACTGCAGTTGAGAACTTTTGGGAAACTTACAGCTGAAGTAGATCCAGTGAACAAGACCAATAGTGGGCTAAACCATCTTTACAATCAGCTGTATTAATAAGAAAAAAACATAACATTGTCCCATATTTCATTGCTTTTCGGACTACAACTAGCTTCTAGCTAAATAGGATGTCCAAAAACATTGCTTGTTCAGCACATGTTAAACTCAGCTTTAAGGTGAGCACAGAGAAATGTTTCAGCAGATCAATGTCCAAACATCCTCCTAACGACAAACTCTACACATACATCATTCTGCTCGGAGAAACACAAACACCCAAGTGAAATAACAATTAGGGAAATATCAACTTCAGTTATTGATATAAAGTTCGATGTAAAGCTGTTTAGGATTAGAGACCAAATTTACTTTTGTATTCCATGTGGACAACATGTTCTGATTTACTGAATAGTTGCAGGCTGATGACGCCTCATTTTTTCCCTGGGTTGTTCACCCACACTTTTTACAGTTAAGTGGATTTTCTTTAACTTTTGAAATCTTTATTTCTTAATGCTTCATAATCAGGAGACATTTTATCATGTGGCCATTTTATTGTCAACATCTTTATAGCGTCTTGTTCTTTTTATCAGATTTGGATGTCAAAACTGAAAGTTACATTTATTTTATGGCTCCATAAAAAGAATCTATAACCTTGAATGTTGCTGCATCAGTTTAAACCACAGTGACCTGTTTTATTATTGCTTTTGGCATTCAAAGTAACTGATGTGCTTTGTAAAGAGGGCTGAAGTCTAAAGAGCAAAACAGTTAATATACTACAATGTGGTGTTTGTCACTTCAGGGTTCTATTCATTGTCTCTCTACATACATGAGTGCAAATATAATGTGAACATGTTTTTTTTCTTTAAAAGAGGCATTTTAACCACATGGAGACACTGATCAGGAGTATGTGTGTATGAAACATCCCTATAATCCAACGCTGGTTAAAAAATAAAAAGTTATGGTAAGACGCGTTTTCCCATTAAAAGAAAATCACGACTTGTTTTGGAAATGAAAACTCAGCTTTAGCTTCAGGTTTTTGATCATTTGCAGTTCCCAAGTATTTATAATGGAGTTTACAACCTCTATCTCACTTCCCCCACGAGTTTCTACTGCAGCAATATTTGACCTCAGTCTTATCTGCTAATAAGTAAAAGATTATAAACAACTGTAATGTCATTTGAAAGTATTAAAAGGACTTCACAAAAGTTTCCATACAGTATAAAAATTTGCATCAGACATGTTTTGACACCAGATTATTGATAAGATAGTTCATTATTAAGTTTGACTGAAGAATGAAAACGACCCTTCATCTGAACCAGGTGTGTTAAAGCAGGGAAACATCTAGAATTTTTGGGGGCAGGAGACCAGGACTGAGGAACAGTGTGATATAGTGTACCACACGGTTCCTTTTATTCTACATGCTGCCACATGGTGAACTGAAACATAAGAATAATTACTGTAATAAGTCAGATATAAAATGCTTGTCAAAAAAAAGTACAACCAGCAACCTTCTTTTTTTATTTTCAGGGATGCACATTTTGCAAAACTCTCTCCTCTGTAAGTCTTGCTCAACCTGACGTCGATCACTGCTCTTTAACACAGTGAATAACTGTCTTTAATTTTGTGTCTTTGGTTCCCTCTTTCCATTTGAACTCTTTAGTTTCTTCATTGAAATCTTGAAACCCCCCCAAACTAGAGAAAACATGTGTTCACTTGACACACACAAAAAACATACCTTTTGCTCTCAAGCAGCAGAAGTAACTTGACTTGACTTGGTTGCAGTTCTTCAATGGAACCACTAGATGTCAGCGTCTCACATACATGAGTATGAGTGAGACGCTCTGTAGGTCAGAGTTTCCTCTCAGTTTCTGCAGTGACTGTAATTTGTCATATTCAGTCTCAAACTGAGAGACTTAACAACACCACCATGTGAGACATTTATATTTTAATGTGCAGGGCCGGATCGCCTTCAGTGACATGAAACACTGATTTTATTTGGACAACTTGAGGCTTAAATCTCCCTCAGGCCTCCTGCTTGTTTGGCAAATTGAGGTATTTATGGCTATAGAGTGAATATTCTCCTAGTGAATGAACAAACATGTCCACCTGATAAACACAGTTACAAAGAGCTGAATGGGTGTGAAAGTTTGAACCGTGCTGAATTGTTCCTGTGTGAGTCTTTCTGCTGTCTGTTTAGAAAAACCTGTAAAATGTTCCCTCTCAGAAGGAGGCAGGTGTTCTTGGTGAAAAACATTTTCTTCAACATGGCAGCCGTTGACAACCAAACTCTCCTTTTTCCATCATGAAGCTCTGATACTTTTAACATCTGCAGGATTTAATGAGGAGCGGTCCAGACTGGCTCTGACAGATAAATAGGAAAACTAGATGGAATGTGAGGTTGCGTATTGTGAGTGGTGTTAGTAATTATAGTCTTTTTTGCCAATTTAATTGCAGTGCTGTAATCTAAATGGGTTTACGGAGCAACACTCTAAATTAGCAGTTTTATAATTACCAGTGAACTGCACGCGTCTCGCTGCATCCCCCACTTAATTACTAACAATTTGTCTCTGAAAGAGCTTTTGTCAAGCTGCAGTCTAACAAGAAGTGAGCACAACAACAGACTTCCAATTCAATTCAGATGTAAAAAAAAATGTAAATCCAAACAACAGCAACATGGACGGCAAGATTTCTGCATTATAAACATGTGATAACAGGGAAGGGATGCAAATTATTGACAAGTTGAGTTTCTGAAAAAAAACAGAGATGTTGAGACTTTATGTTTCTTTATGTTTGATTTCAGGTTACTGAAGCATAAAAACATGCTTCGGCTCAAAATACCTGTTTTTCTGGCCACAAACAGATTTTATGATATTATAACAAGGCTGATACAAACAGAGCAGCTGATACAGTTCAGTGCGAGCTGACAAGTTTTACATTTCATCTGCGCTCTGAGTTGTTCTGCCGTCAGATTCCTGTAACTGGAGCTTTGTCGGATGTTTCGTTGCTCTGATTGTTTCAGAAGTTGAAATAAAAACTGCAGATTCCATAAATAAATAAACTATAATTTAAATTAATTTAAATAAATAAAGCATGTTGCTGTTGGAAAATAAAAGCTAGCATACAGATGACAGTAGCACCTGTGGAATCATTAAAACTGCTGCAGCAACACTTCATGTTTGTGGACAAGTGAGTTGCAAAGTAACAAGCTTAGAATGCAAAAAGTTTCCACAACTCGTCATGTTCACAGTACCAAGAGCCAGAGCTGCAGCAGTTTGAAAGATCAATCAAAAGAGAATTATTTGGATAATCGATTTCAAGCAATAATGTCAAACGTTTGCTGGTTCCAGCCACTTAAATGTGAGGATTTTCGGTGGAGTTTGTGGGATAAGAATTGGGAGATTTACCGATTGCTTGTGCAAGAGCGATAACAACATCCTGACAGGAAGTGTTCAGTGAGAGGCCACACACGACTCGGACCACTCCGTCCACCCACACCTTCAGCTCCATCACTCAGCTTCAGCACCACCAGTGATCTGCACGGAAGAAGACGGACATGTATATATTGTTATAACACAATATAAAAACCCTCAGACAATTTAAATTTGACAGCCATCAGAACTAAGCATGATAGTAACTCTAGATGCATTTGACCTTGTAATGGATAGATAGCAGTATTAGATTTTAATATGAAAATGATCTTTTAAACTGACAAACATCATATGTGTGATTAATAACACAATTCAAACATGATCAATGCATTATTTGTCTCTCTTTATTCACGACCACACAAAGGTTTAATAAAACAAAGTCTCATGAGGGAAACCGGAAGAGGTGTAGCTTCAGGTCTATCCGGGACTCTTATTTTGAAACGCTGAAACCGGAACTGTTCTCTCTTCAGCTGCCGTTGAGACGTAATAATTTATATTTCTTGTCAAGTATAAGCGCCCTCCATAACTCTCAGCTACATCAATATGATAATATGACATTATACTGGACGTTGCCTATATATACTTAAGTATCATTGTTAAATATTAGAGTGCAATTTGTGTTGTAGGATGATAAAGTGTACTGTCTCTTTAAGAGAACGGCGGCAACCGCTCTGACCCAGTTAGCAGCACAAACTGCCGGAGAGAGGCGGGGAAGCTAGCCTAGCCAGGTAATGCTAATTAATAAGTGGAGAAAGACAAAAACTGAAGGTTTTGACACATTAAGCTGTTTTACTCATATTTTAATGAGTGAATTTGAGTTTGGCTTCTGTGTTTCCGTCACATTTTGTCAGCAGACTTGCACCTGTTGGTCCTATGTAAGTAGCTAGCTGTTAGCCAACGTTAGCCAAGTTATTTTTGTGTGTGTCTTTAAGCTGAATGTGTAACCAAAATTGTCACTAGCAGGGCAGTAAGTGTGTAAAAAAGTAAGTGTCATGCTGTGTTGCCATGTTTTGTCAATTTATGTTTCTGTAAAGAAAATTGTGAAGCCAGCATCATGTGTAGGACAGTTGCAGTCACGCTCAGCTGTTAGCGCTGCTATCACAGTCACAGGGTGTGCTGCAGATTCAGCTGTCAGTTAGCTAACCTGCATTTTAAACATTATCTAAGTTTAGATAAGCCTCAGGCAACACAATATTTCCCTGATCTGATTTTTGCCTTCACCCAAATACAGCAGACGTAGAAAAAAAAATGTTGTGCTTTATTTGCAAATATCTCTATTGAAATTCCATTCTCTTGTAAATCAGCCAATCCTGGACCATAAAACCCCCAAAAGTATCTGTTGACAAAATAGCCATTTTTGTTCAGTCATTTTAGAAGGAGAGAGGTTGTGGTTTTAATTGGGAGGAAACAAAGTTCACAGCCATTAAGCATGAAGTACCACAACACAGTAATACCCCAAATAGGCAATAAACAGACATTTTCAACCAAGGTGGTAGCCAAAAGTGTAAAAACGGCACACCTGTCAATTAGACAGGCAGCAAGAACCCAGACATTTATTACAGTGTTCTTAAGAAGCTGGATGCTTCTGTGTATTTGATGTTGTTCTGCTGTATCTGGGTCAGATGTTAACAGGTCAGAACTAGTAGCATTGCCAAGTGACATTTAAGATTGCAGGCACACTGACATGTGAAGCTACATCAGCTCGTCAGTGAACATTTCGTCTGACTGAACCAGATATTTCTCTGACTGGATTTATTCACTTCAGACGTTAGAAAACCCCTCCGAGCGATCAGCTGAACACACCACGCAAGTTTAAATTTCAACCAATGGAAATGACGATGAAGCGAGTGAAGGTTTCTGTCTGTGTAGTTGTTCTGTGTTTGCAGAAGAAGACCGACAGGTTTGCTGAGCGCAGGAATGTGGCAGAACACACTGACATTCCTGAAGACTCCGCCTACACATACCTCCTCTCACTGTTTACTAACCTCCACCGCTCAAATCACTTTCTGTATCATCATCAACATTCAGAAAATAATCTACAGGAAGTACAAAAATATTATTAAAAAACTATCAACTCAAAAATAAATTCTTTGTGTGGATTAACATGAATTTCACTAACTTTTGAAAGACTTGAAACTGGTCTCTCAGCTCCTCTGCAGATAGAAATGTTTGTGTTTTGGTTCAAAAAATCGTATAAAATGATTGAAGTAAGGTTTTAAGAATTGCACTTTGGTCTACTGTCTGTTCTGCAGCTCATATTAATCAAATCACTGTTTAAAATTAAATTTCTTCAATTTACGACTTCTACACAAAGACTCACAATCATAGGACTGTTGTTATATAAAAGTCAATTTTCAGCCTGAGTACTTGATATTATCTTTGTCTTCTCCCGGGTTTGTTTCTGGCTTATATTGAGCTAATCACTATGTTTTTTAATCTAAGGGTCTAGACAAATGAATTTAACAGTGAACGCCTTTACATGCTAGATTTAAGCAGAGTTCCATTAACCACAAATTTGTTAAACAAAAATGTAAACCTCTTGTAAAACAACTCATTCTGATTTGTTACGACAGTAGCTGGTGTCAATCCAGCCGTTTTAAAGGCTCATTAGAGCTCAGTGAGGAATTTTAACACACTCACCTGTTAGTTCAAGCTCCTCTCAGTTTCGCTGATGGTCTTGTTCTCTCTCACTGTCGTGTCTTCAGGCTGGTGGGCGGCTCTGACCCAAACACTCACCTACACACACTTCAGCCAGGCAGGAGGAGGAAGAAGAGGAGGAGGAGGAGGAGTGAAGCTGTGGAATGCAGCCTTTCTGGAAGTTGTGCATGAGATGTGATGTCACTCTGAAACTGGTGCCAGGTAATTAACTTAATGTTTAGAGAGGTAAGATAATAGAATATTGTAAATGTCATCTTTCTTTGATTTTTTACATCTTTGTTTCTCGTTCCCTTCCTTTGGGAAAAATTCCAAAAACTGGATCTTTTTCTCTATCAGGACATTTTACCAACATGTCTAATCTCACAGAAGAAAAGTTTTGAATGATCTTTTCTTGCAGTATATTCTTTCTCTGTGATACTCCTACTTTTCTGGTTTAGTGAAAGCTTCATGTACTGTACATCTCCCACTACTGTCTGTCTGTGTAAACAGTGATGTCACTGTGACACTGACACCAGGCTCCTCCCACTCAGAGGAGTGGCTCTACCAGCCTCTTTCACCAAATATCCAGCATTCCACTCTGCAAGTTATGTCGACATTCAAGTGTGAGTGTGTCAATTTGTGCTGAGGATTAACAACTCAGCTCAGCTGGTTTTCCTCAGACCTGTTCAATTACAGCAGCAAACAAACACACACGCAGCAACTCAACTGTAGTATAATTAAATAATTAAATTATTGTAGTGTCCGATAATTAAATTAACTCCAAATCACAGCTTTCACCTCTCAATACTGACATTTATTAATTTAGGTAGTTAGTTTCTAGGTTTTAAATCAAACTCCAGCTGAGAGCAGAATGAAATGCACTTGACGTAGGGTTGAGGAGTCGTCCTATTAGACATAACAAAAGCTGTAAAGATCGTTTGAATTATAGATTACTCTGAAGAACATTTTCTCAATCAGTGTGAAATTGAACATCATTATAGTAAACATTTTTGAGTGACACATCAATAGACAATAGAATGGTGTAGTTTGTGGTCCTAAAACCTGGAAATCAGTTAGCGTTTTGCCCATCTGGTTCTCTTGTCTGAAAGTCAGTGTGTTTTTTGATTGATCTTCTGTTAAATGCTTGAAATAAGCTCTTTGGTTATCGCAGGCTGAAAATGTTTACCAGTTTTGTTCTACAACATAAAATGCATAATTAAATGTCCCACAGTTTCATTATAAAGCTCTTCTCTGTGTTAAAACCGATTAGCGGTTGCTAACGAGTGTCTGAATGAGACTACAGAGGTTGTCGGGG
The DNA here is from genome assembly GCA_903131615.1 of Diplodus sargus. Lineage (NCBI taxonomy): Eukaryota > Metazoa > Chordata > Actinopteri > Spariformes > Sparidae > Diplodus > Diplodus sargus. The sequence continues at coordinate 27,550 of CAEMYA010001664.1, read as the reverse complement.
ACATTAAACGTCCTCACAGCGAACACGGAGACTCATCTACTCACTAGTCCGTCTTTACAGCCACTTTAGTTACACACTGTTGTAACTCTGACTTTACAACTTGTCCGTGGATCAGTTTATAGAAAACCTGGATAGTAATTGTGTGGTCGTGACGTTTGAGTGATGTGACCGTGATGTCGTCTGTTTGTAGCCTAGCATTAGCTTCTTACTGCTAGAGATTTAATTTAGCTTCAAAAATCACAGAGTGGTGTTCATCTGTGAAGATTATCATGATGAACAAAATGTGAAAATACCAAAAACTTTTTTTCTACAATAATCCAAAAGCCAATAAAAACATCTGAGAGGGAACCAGAGTGCTGCTGACTTCAGGGTTAGCCTACATAAATACGTAGTCCTTGCACTTCTCTATAAATATCTTTTTAGTGACTGATTGCACAGTGTAAAGGCTGTAACAAAATGACTGGTTCATTGTAAACGGCTTGCCACTGACCTGGTCTGAGTTATTGCACAAACGAAGCACGTCTGCCATTGCGCAACCAAAACAGGAAGAGGCATTTTCTTCCCCTGGTCACTATTCCCAGGTAACTGTCGAACAACTGGGATAACTTTGGAAACTTTATACTGGAAGAGAAAAAGAACCCTGCTGATGGAGGAGGCAAAGAAGGTGAAGAGGGAGAGTGGTAGAAACAAGAGTGAACAGACGGACATTCATTGGATGGAGAGCGCTCCAGTGTCAAAGTCTGTTCCCCTGTTGATATGTGTTTCCTCTCACCACCTGGACTTGAGACGCTTCTACTAGATCAGCAAGTAACACAATCTTCCTACTTATTAATACAGCTAGCAGTTTTACTCTGACTTTTCATTATACTGAGATTAGGGTGCTAGTGGAAGACATGTTGATGAAGCAGTCTTTGTGACAGCAGTGACAACATTAATACCACAGGGAAACACAAGGAGGGGGGAAAGTTGAAAAATAATCAATGAAGTCATTTATTTGGTTGTTAAGGGTGCTTTGGACGCTCAAGTCTTACCTGAATAGTTATTTTTTTTTAGCTACGGCATTGCCGCATTGGCAAGTGTTAGACTAATTCATTCATTCACATTCATTCATCATCATATATTTTAATTGTAATCCGACTAATAATTCCAATTTTTTCCAGATGTATCTGTAATCTGATTACGTCTTTTTTTTCTGTAACTATAACGGAATACAGTTACTGTTTTTTTGTATCCTAATTACGTAACGCAGTTACATGTAGTCCGTTGCTCCCCAAGCCTGTGTATAAATATATATATATATATAT
>CAEMYA010001664.1:2385-26222 GCA_903131615.1 Diplodus sargus | reverse complement strand
TATAAATATATATGTGTATTAGAGGTGGGAAAAAAAATCGATATTGCAATATATTGTTGTGCTCTCTGTCGCAATAAATAATCGATACACTGACGGCAAATATCGATATTTTATAACAACACACATTATGGATTTACCCCGTGAAAACTTGGGCCCGTTTTAGTTTAACAATAGCTAAACAAGATAAGAATAACATAAAAATTAAATGAAATATTGGGCACATTTTAGTATGCAACCAATTATGTGCAGAATTATGTTCACCCATCCAGTACCTGGGAAGTGGGAACATAAAAGTGCTTTTTGGTCAACCTGGACACATCAAGGCATATTACATTTATAGAAAATAAAATAAATGCAATAGATGCATAAGATGTTTTCCTTTTTAATGAGTATTTTTCCTTTTTCAGACACATCGTGATATATCGTTGATGAAATTTCTTGCAATATATCGAATATTGCAGATATCGTGTATCGTGATATTATCATTATCGTGGGCAAAATATCATCACAGTATCGAATCGTGAGTTACCCGTATCGTCCCACCCCTAGTGTGTATGTATGTATATACATATATATATGAACAAATGTAATATGTCACTTTTTAAACATTGTTATGGTCATACAGTATAGCACATTGTGATATAAATATATCACGTACACTAATGTGATTGTGCAGTCCCTGATCTCTTGCGCTCTCTAGTGGCAGGAGACTGAATTGCACACAGTTGTATCACTGTACTTCTTTCTTGTGTTCACTATTTGCTTTTCAAACACTTCTGTGGGGTCCACACTAACTGGGAACTTTTATTTATGTACTTTTCAATGATCTGAGCACCACATATAACATTCCATTCACCTCCATTGTATTTAAGAGAGATGCAGTATTCTTGCATATAACAATACCTCTCTATAATATACTTCTCTGTGAATAATATATTATATCCTAATTGTAAACAGTGTTTTGAGATGGTTGTGCTTTAATTATAGATGCACCATCTTCCCATAAATCAATGCCCAATAGAAATTAAGGAATGAGTGGAAAATGAAAACAGGTGTTAGTTACAGCTTCAAATACAAAAAAACTAAAGAATAACTGTGTAGAAAATGATTTTTACATCCATTATTCTGAAACGTCAATTTTGAATTCAACAGAAGAGACTTTAAACATTATTTGTCTTTGTATTAAATTTATTTAAACATTGTCACAACACGTTAGAATACATACCATAATAATCACTCTCTAGTGTTCACATGTCTGAACTGTTTATCAGCATCAACATTTCTCATCAATAAAAATCTAACAAACAAAAACAAAATACAGAGCATGTTAACAAATATGAGATAACTACGAGCTTTTCAACATCCTCGCTGATGTTTTTTTGTCACCGGTCTCTGAAAATCAAAGTCAGAAATTCAGCATAATCAACTGATAAAATGATTCCACTGTATCACCTGCTGTCTCCTTGTTTAGACCGTATTTAAACATGAACAACAAAGTCAGTTACATCAACATTTCTTATTCACTGACTTTTATCAAACACACATCAAGAGATACACATGTTTTACATCTAGCTAGTATAAATAAAAGTTAAAATATTAAAGAATAATAATGAAATATTCAAAAACATCTGTTTCACATGGCCTTTGTACTTCACCATCATCCTCATCATCCTCCTCCTCCTCATCATCATCATCACTATTTTTAGCTATAATGGACAGAACTGAAAACGTGTTGTAATCATCAAAACAACAAACATTATGAAAAACAGTAAGAACACATTAAAGTCAGAGAAAACAAAAATATTTCCAGCTTTTAACTTCTTGGTTACTTGCAGTGTTGTTTTTGACAGCCATTTTAGATTTAGTCTTAGTCTTAGTTTTTTGGACTAAAATACTTTTTAGTTTTAGTCAAATTTAGTCATTTCTGTGTGTGATAGTTTTAGTCCAGTTCTAGTCGACGAAAACTCAAACAGGTTTTAGTCTAGTTTTAGTCAGTTTAAGTAAAAAAAAAAGAAGTATAGTCTTTTATCACATTAATTTAGGTCAATAAAAAGATCTACAATCTCACAATGTCTTGCAGTGTGATGAGCTTGTAGATCTGCTATTTTCACAACTTATGTGTGACACTCTTGTATGAAGAAGTAGGGCATCAATTCATGAAAAAACAGTTAAAATATGCCGATATGTGCTGGTTGTTATTGTATACCGATGGGCTTTTAATTTGAAAGTAGCGACCTGTCCTAGCCTGCTGCTACAACAGCAAGCGGACAACGAGGACAGAGACCGAGGAGACGCTGCATCTCCCGGACCTCAGCGGCTGTCCAGTTGCTACACAAACATTAAGCAGAAATGTCATGCATTTTGAATGTCTGACAGACCACCCACTAACATTTACGTCCATTCTCATCTCGTCAATGAAAACTCACACACGTCTCATCATGTTTTAGTCATCAAAGAGCCATGTTTATCTCGTCACTGTCTCGTTATCGTCATGAAAAAAAGGGGCGTCAACGAAATAATTTCGTCATCGTCATCGTTGACGAAATCAACACTGGTTACTTGTTCAACACATCATCATCATCATCATCATCATCTTCATCATCATCATCTGTCTAAAATAATGGAAATCATCAGTGAATCATTTACAACAAGGATGCCAGAGTATATGCACATGAAACAAAAAGTCACTGGCATTAACATGGATAAATCTCAGCCACTGCTGATGTGTTTACTCTGATTACCTTTTCAGGTTTCGTTTGGAAAAAAATGTAGAGGAATAAAACAATAAAAAAGGGAAGTAGTAACATATTCAACAAAACTCAATCTCGTCACATGGTCTTTGTATCACATAGACTTACATCGTCATTATTTTCGAGAAAAAACAAGAAAAAAAATGTTAAGTATGTAATAGTAAAAAAAAAGAAAGTCAGTGCCAAAACTCATAAGAATCTGCACTTGTACTTCACTGACTGGTGTTAAATGTACATATTTCTTTCTTTTTTTCTTTGCAAATTACAATTATAAATCCAAGTGTGAAGTTAAAAGTCTGTGAGTGAACCATGCTGACATATCCATAACAAAACATCTCATTCCGCATGGTCTTTTTAGTAAATCATCATCATCATCATCATCATCATGATTGTGCACACCAGTTATTTATGCAGTGATATACAATATCAACAAAGAAAAATAAAAACAGAAAACCAAAATGATAAAAAAATAAATAAAAATAACATGACAATAACATGCTCCATGTGATCTTTGAAGCGCATCATTGTCATTTTCATTTTCAGCATCATAATTGTGCTGACCAGTATAAATGTCGGCACTTATCAAAGACAAAACAGCCAGTGAATACAAAAGAAATTGAAAATCCTCTTCACAACATCAGCATTTTCTTTCTTTTCTTTTTTCATTATGTTATTATGTCAACATCATTATTGTCCACATCAGACCTCATGCATGATGACCTATGTAAAACTGATAAGTGAAAGCGCAACATTTGTAATTTTCACAAAAAGAGAAAGCAATACAATGTAGAAAAAAATCAGAATTTTATTAAAACAGGGTTCGTACGGTCATGAAAAACCTGGAAAAGTTTTGGAAATTGAAAATGCATTTTCTAGGTCCTTGAAAAGTGGAACACAGTGTCGGGGAGACACTGTGTTCTAAGAATTTTGGACATGTGGGGCGAACTTTTATCTTTCTTAGCTGAAGCCAACAATGGGACAAATTAAATGTAAAGAGAGACATAGTGGAGCCGTATATTTTCCTGCTTTTTTGTCCTTTGCCAATCACTCCGAGGATCAAGATGTGTCTGTGGTTTGATTTAGAGTTACCGATTTTCGGTCTTGGAAATTTAATGAAAGGGTATGGAGAAGTCATTGAAAAGTCATGGAAAACTATTGCTAAAAAAGTGTACGAACCCTGTTAAAATCAGTGACCAAGTTCTCAAATTCTGTAACTTACACATGATTAAAAAATTCCAAAATATTTGAGTGTTTTGTCATTTCTCTGAATCAGGCTGAAAATGTGACTGATCATTCTGCTGAGTGCCATAACATTTTCAGTCCTCATACCTTTTTGCACTTCTCCAAAGTACATTTATATATTTGCATGGTCAAACGCTTGTTTGAAGGTCTTAGTCTGACTTGTTCACTTTATGTTGAAAGCATCTTTTAATCCTTTCAGAGCTTGTTCCTTTGTGATTCTCCTCCAGGCCTCTGGAACATCTGCTGGCTTGGCTTTGTACTCTTGTGCAAATCTGTCATTGTATTTAACCAGGACGTACTTCCAGTAGTCAGATGCCTCTATGGAGGAGTCAGGAGGAATGTGCCACTCTGGATAGTACGTGGTGTACTTCTTGTAAGGATGACACTCCCAATTAGTGTCTGGGTTTCTGAATTTACCTTCACTGTGCACTTCTGTTGTACACAGTGTTTCAGCCAGTTTCTCACTTTTTTCATACTTGTAATGACCAAGACCTTGTGGCCGATGAACAGCTGCATGATGTTTCTTGTGTTCTTTGCCTCCAGCCTCACATGGAACTTTACAAAACGGACATTGTAGTCCACAGCCAAACACCCGCTTGAAAAGCTCATCTTGTGGTTTGAGTGGAAGAGTGTTTAGAGTCTCAGTGATGTCTTCAGATTTTGAGAACTCCTCCTGCAGCTGTTTGTACATTTCACTCAATGATCCAATGAGGCACGTTGTAAATGGATGGCATGTGCTCTGGATTTGAAACATGATGGTTTTTTCATCCTCCTCTGAAATTGAGATGTCTTTAATCAAATATTTGCACATGTTTTTGATGAGCACTGTGATGCTTTCCTTGTCATCTGGCAGCTGAACACCATCTTCTCCTTTTGAGGCTTTTTCTATTGCTTCTGTTATTTTCTGAACTATGATCTGCAGAGTCTTGATCTTCAGTTTGCACAAAGTTTTGTCCTCTGACATTTTTTGTAGGATGTGCTGAAATATCCAGTCCTTGACATATATTTCATATTTACAGATGTACTTGACAAAACATTCAAAGTTTTCCTTAAGCAGCAACTCTTTCTGAATGGTGTACTGAAAAAAGGAGCGGGAACTGTACTGTGTTGAATGGGAACTTGTAAAAATTTCATCCACGATGTCTATTCCCAGAGATCTACTGATGTACTGTTCAACAGCAGGTTTGATACAGAAACTGACAAAATTAGTTGCTTTGCGTTGACAGTCATCCCTCTGTTTGTATAGATCAAGAAAGTCTGACAAGTACTGAGGCTTGACCTTCCCCAGCTGAATTTTGGGATCCATTTTTGACAAGAACTTTCTGTGCATTAGGAGGAACTCTGTTGAGGCAATGCCACACATGTGAAGTTTCACATCAAACTCAAACTTGGACTCAAACAGATTGCTGTTTTTTTTTTTAAGGGATTAATTTACTTTTTCCAGAAGTTCATTTGTAAAAGAATCATCATAATCTGCGTCTGTTTTTGCAATATCTTCTACAAACCTTGTGCAAGAGTCAATGACACTGTTGGCAAATATCTGTAGTTCTCTCTTTGTCTCCTTACTCCACCTAATGCAAATAAGTTTTTCTTTTACATGTTCTTTTTTTACTTCAAATGAACCCTTCAAAATTGTTATGTCTCCAATGTTCTGCAAGTCCTCATTGACATTATGATTTCCGAAACTCCTCCTCAATTGTTGGAGGATGCTTTCAGATATATTTTGTTCTCTCAGGCCAGACACATTTGCTGTGGCCTCAGTCCACATCTTTTCAAATTTTTGTGTCAGTTCCTCATCAGACAGTGTGCGGTGTTTGCAGTCACCCAAGAGTTTCATTACTTGTTTTTCAATCACTTCTCTGGATTTTCTTTGAATGTCCTGAACCTGTTTTAAACTTTTTCTGAGCTCAAGTGCACGATCCAAATTATTGTTCACTGAATGTTGGATTTCATTTTTAAGACCTGTGATACCGTTGAAAAATTCCGTTTTGTATTTTTCAATCAGGTGCACACGTCTGTCCTTTCTTTTATAGTATTCCTCGAGCTTCTGCTTCATTAGTTTTTGTTGGTCTGCTATTTTTTCTGATGCCTGTTTTTTTTTTGTTCGACCGAATTCATTCACATGATGGAGTTCAGATTTGTCAGCGTTTAAGATTTCCAACTCTGCTTCTTTTTGCCAAGAGAAGATCTCTTTCCTGAACTCCCATTCCCACTGATTGAACTCTTTGCAAAGGTTGTCGTAGGCTTGAGCAACAAGAGTGTTTCTGAAACTGAAGATGAAGTCCTCATATTTGACTGCTTTCCAGAGACTTCTCATCCATTCTAGAAACTCTGGGATCTGGGAGAGTTTATCACTTCTGTCACTTTTCACTGTTTCCAAGAGATTTTTCTTGAAATCTGCTACAGCTTCACTGTAACCTGTGTTCACCGGTGCCATTGGTGGGGTTCCAAGCCAGAGTGCTGGGATGTTCCAGTTGTTTTTCTGTATGTCATAATCAAGCACATCTGTGAATGACTTTATAGACGACTGATTCTCCATTTCAGCTGCAATTTGTGTCATTTCATTAAGTTGGTCCAAGAGATTTTGTCTTTCGGGTATCATCTTTTCATGAGCTGAAACTCCAGCAACATTCTGGTGAACAAAATGACAAACTGGCTTTTTACCAATTTTCTTCATTCTCAAGAATGCATGAGCTGCGATTTGCAGAACATCTTTCATTTCTGTTGAGTTCTCCATTGCAACATTGATAATGGTGATGTCACTCAAACCAATGACGAAGGTTGCCAGCTCATTGTCATGCTCATAACTGTCATCTAGCTGTGCTAACTGCGGAGACTTCAAACCTTCTGTGTCAATGAGGACTATGAAGTCACAGTTTAGCTCTTCTCGCATGTCCTCACCCACTCTGAGGAAGAGCATGTAGGCTCCTCTTGTGCATCTTCCACTGCTGACAGGAAACTGTACTCCAAACATGGTGTTGAGGAGTGTTGATTTCCCTGAACCTTGAACACCCAACACAGTCAGTACCAACAGTCTGCTCTTCTGTCCAACCTTCCTGTGAAGCTCCTTGAGCACATCTGTCACCCATCTCTCTGGGATGTTGGAAGCATCTCCGTCCAAGAGCTCTAAAGGATGTCCATCCAACAGCATTTCAGCAGCCAAACCAGAGAGATGAGACACTTTATCAGCAGGGCTTACTGACTGTGAGGAGAACTCATAGATCAGTCCCATCTCTCTCATGTAATGCTCTATTCCTAAAGAGCTGTCGACCAAAGCCTGATCCAACTTTGCAATGAGTTTTGCATCTTTTTTTTCACATTGCTCTTTAAATCTGTTACGGAGCTCAGTAAGTTTGTCCCGAGAATCTGTGTTTAGCTTGAATTTTATCCACTTAAGGAAAAAATCTCTTTTCTCTTCGTCATTTGTGGATAAAGTTTCAATAAAGCTCTTCATTGCTTTGGATGGTTTTATTTGGCTTTGCTCCTCCCTGATTCTTTGTTTTTCTGCCTGCAGCTCAGATTTATACTCTTCGAGGTTGGAGTAACCAGCATCTTTAATTCTACATCCCTTCCTCTCTAACTTTGATAACCTTTTCCAGTTATCTCCTTGCAAAGGAAGCTGTTGTTTCTTGTAGTCTGGTATACTTTGCTCCCCAATGCTGTTAATGATCTCCTCAGCTGATTTCCTTAGTTTGTCAGTTTTGCTTTCGTCCACGGACAGACCAAGGTCAACTGCTTTGTCAAGCATATTTTCAATCCTTATTGTGGATTTTACATCAGATGGTTTTTGCTTGATGAGTTCACAAAGTTTCTCTGAAAAATCTGCTACATTTATTCTTGAGTCTTTGACTTTCACATTGCTGTTTGGTAAAACTAACTTTTCTTTTGTTGCCTTTACAGACTTCATGTCCTCTGTAGTATTCTCGGACTTGCAATTAACAACCAAGAACAGTTTGGATTTCACGTCTTGAAGAGAAGTCAGAATCTCGTGCTCATTTTGTTCAACTTCATCCAGAAATACAAATATAGCAGTTGAGACTTCATAAAGAAAACTGAATTGTGTGATTGACTGACCAATGTCTCCTCTCAGATTGGCGAAGGCAACTGGTTTTGGAAATAAGTCAAGATTTCTGTTACCGTTGGGAAGGAACCAGCAGACCTCTACCAATCCGCTGGCAATTTTTCTTGCATTTTTTCCTCCTTTCATATCGCTGTGTATAAACATATTGTGATGCAGCTGGCCACGGCTGAGAATGTGATTTAACATCTGAGACTTGGATGAACTGCAGTTTTTCAGCCTCACAAAGGAAAAGAACGGTATATCTGCTCGGATAATGTTGTCTTCAACAAACCCTCTTGATTCAGACAAATCATGTGGACGCCACTCTTTGACGATGTCTCTCAGAGCCCACAGCATCAATGTACACTGACCATTATTGCCATCAGGCAACAGCAGTGGAACAGAAAACTGACACATTGACACCTTGAGGGCCATTTCCTGTTGCAGAGAGCTGTCTGCACAAAGGAAGAGTGCTACGATGAGGTCCAGAGGGTTAACATTATTATCTGCAGAGTCATCTGCAGTGTAAAGGTCCAGGCTAAAGGGATCTTTGTCAACATCATTATCCTTGTTTGATAACTGTGTGCAGCTTCTACATTCTGCATTGATTTTAAACAGTTTTCTGAGAAAGCACCGAGGTATTTCCTCCACTGATGAATCAACTCCTTCACAGAGGCTGTTTTTGTTGATCTCCAAAAAGGACCGAAGAGTGAGCTTGTTGGGATAAAAATCCTCCAGTCCAAGTTTGGAGAGAACGCTGGAAACGACTGTCAAACAGAAAAACACAATCACTTTCACATAGTCCAGCTGCTCTCTTTCTTCTTTTGAGTTTAGCAGTGCTAGATCAGCTAGCATTAGCTCATAGCCATTTTTGCTCTGAGATCCTCAACGGTATGTTTGCGTGTGTGCTGCTACTGTGTGTAAATTTACTTAATAGAAATGCCTGGAAGGCAATGATGTAGCTGTGTGTGAATGAACAAAGGGTCAAACTTCAGGAATTAATTTGCTTGGCAGCTGTGTGTAACTTTGAGTAGTGCCCTACAGTTAGACTGTTTCAGAGCTGTAATATTATTGGCCTGCTGGGAAGTGAGGCAGAAGATAAGATGGATCATTTTCCTTCTCTGTCATGCAAAGTCTTTGCTTCAGATTTGGTTCTTGTGGTTATAGTTGCAGTTGAAGTGCAGCTAACTTGAGGCTAAAAACAATGGCATAGTTGACGCATTGTTATAACAATTAAAATCTGGATACAATATTTAAGGGGCGCTGATTTCTTGTGAAAGCTGCTCAGTAGCACATGAAACCAACAAAGGTTGACTTCCCATCTATGAAAGTAACCAGATCTTCCCTGCTGTGGGGCCCATAGAGCATGCCCACTAGAGAGTTCTGCCTACTGAGCCCTCTAATTTGAATAGAAATAAAAGTATTGGACAACGATCACACAAACATATTCTCTACAGCATGTTAACTGGGATTAACCTCTTCTCCTTTGGAGTAACAAGTTAATTGCTCAATTTGGCTGAAAGATAATTTCTCAGTTTTCTCTCCTGGTGTATATCAGTACTGCATCTACCATGTTAACATATTTCTAATTGGAGGAGTTTGGTCGCCTGTACTGCTTTTGTTTGCAGATGTGAATAACATGGATTCTTTATTGTAAAGCAGCTGCTATTTTTTGTTTTTTCAGAATAATATTTGTATTAGTTTCAAATAGTGCAGGAAAGAATGTTGAATGAAGAAACAGCTACAATGTGCTGAGTGGACAGAAAGCTTCAGACAACAGAACAGAACCAGCACAACTCCAATATGTCATCATGGTAAACAACTCCTTATAAATTAAAATCCTATTGGACCTGTGTTTGCATCATGGCTTGGCACAGGGTGAGTGTCTCTAATTTGTTACTTGAGATGCATTACTTGTTTACTCATTCTTCTACATTTGAATGTGTTTCTTCTTGGTTATAGTATGTTATAGGATATGAGCCTGTATTAATTTACCCTGTGGTGTTTTCTTTAAAAAAAGCTAAATTAATCTTTCGAAAGAGTGTTATTGTAACATGTTGTGTGTATCATTGCGGTCTGCACTTCTAGTGGTCATCAAACTCACAGGGTGTCTCTAATGCTGCACTTTCTTTTCCTTTTGACAAAACATAAAGAAAGTTATGATCTGTCCTTGGAAGTTTTGGTGACCAATTCTTTACTGGTTAGATCAATCATCCATGTATATGATATGTAGTGTTGAGGCTTCTGTGCAGGATCTTTTATGCAGCCACTGAAGGCTCATCACAGACTCAAGTGGCACTTTTTGTTACTGTGTGACACAGTGTACATCTTTTTTTCTTCTTTAAAGAAAATACACATACAAATAAAAATTGTAATGAATTAGTGAATGAGTAGTGTGTATGAGTAGTACTCTGAAGTAGTCTAAGTGGGACTGTACCTGCAGGCTCTTGTCCTTCTTTGTTCATTGTAGACATGGTCTGACCTTTCCCTGAACTTTCCTGTCTTGTCAGAACTGGAGGCAACAATATCATCTTTTTAATGTCACAGAACCAAAGACCTCATTGCAGATCAGTAGCAAACAATTAAATCAGATCAGTCAAAACTCCACATACATCAGCGTTAGACTATGGTAGCATGTCACTGATTGGATCATTCATTGCATCCAATTTCAGCATAAAGCACAGGAGTAAGTAAGTTACTACAATATATTTGGATTAAAATTCAGTACAAAACAGTAAAATGGTTCCAACAGATAACGCTTAACTGAAACTAACCTGAGATCAGACGCCTGAAAAGGTTAGGACCGTCTTGTCCAGCAGTGGAACTCATCCTGCACACACAAAAAAATATTTTGATACAACAAAAACAACAATAACAATAGGTTTCTTAATGTATTGATCAGTAAAACCACTCTTGCTGAGTTTAAACTCAAAATACCTCAATTCCTTGGATACAGTTTTGATTAGACATTGAGACTCCATTCAGTAAACCAATTTATATTCCAGTTATTATTTTAATTATCATGAAGAACAGTTTAGTCATTTATTTATATGTATTACATACAAATGTAAATATTAAGATGTTGCCACCTTGACCTTAAAGTGAAACTCTCGCCAAAATTTAAGATTCACTGTATTTTCCTTTTCGGCTCAAACTCATTTTCAATGGGAGTGCTATGGCCATTTTTGAAACACTAAGAAGGCTCGACACAACATGAAACTTTGCTCCTAGTATCACCAGGGACAAATAAAGCCTGGGTTGCATTTTGGCGAGAGTTTCACTTAACCAATGTAGCATGTTTATGCAACATACGTATGTGTTGTCAAATTATTGCATGTATTTCTTAATTTGCTTGTGTTTTATTTTCAGAAGATGCAGGATGGTATTGGTCACAACACACATCTGCAAACTTAGAATTAGTTTGAAGTACTCTGTGCAGGCACTGACCTTATGTATTTCAATTAGGTGTACAATTTCCATGTAATACTATTCCATACTACAAGTTCTACGTAAAGTATGCAATTTAATGCAAAGTTTTTTTATCATGTTGGGTCGACGTAAATGAAGTAACTTTTAGTATTAATTAGTAATCAGTTTTATAATATATTAGTATTATACAAAAAAATAAAAGAAGTAGTGTTATACCTAAAAGTAAAGTAATGTAAGCAGGTATGTCTTTATTCTAAGTGGGACTGTACTGCAGGCTCATGTCCTTCTATGTTCAGTGTAGACATGATCTGACCTTCCCCTCAAGTCCCTTTTGCTTTCAAACACAGAGGGAAAAAACACCTTTTTAGTTTCACAGAATCACTGTTATCATCAAAGAACAGTTAAGGTGTAAAGCAAATGATTTACAGCAGTTAAGTAATTGCAGTATTGTTTGATGAAAACTCAAACCACATACAAAACAGTGTATTGGTTCTTGCATATAGGCTGGATTGCATCAACAATGATTGACTTTTAAACCCGATTAAATAATGGTTAGAATTTTAAATTCTGCCAAACTTTGAAACTAGCTTGAAATTAAGAAAAAAATAAATGTAAACCTCCCTTTAAACGTCAGTTTAGTTTTTTTCTCTAAACCTAGATTAATTTGAATTCAGCTGAAACAACATTTTGAACTCTAATTTAAACTGTGATCCAGTATTAACTTTAAACTTACACATGTGAAGGTTTGCTTTTAACTTGCTGTCTTTATTGAACAAACTGAGCAAAATTAACCAAGAGTTAAAGGTCCCATATTATGGTCATTTCTGCTTCCTGAGATGGTTCCTTGATGTCTAAATGGAATGTTAGTAACATGCTTTGGTCGAAAAAAGCTGAAGGATTGAGCACAGCAGGGTTCTTGAAACACCAGTTTCACAGCCCTGCTCCAGGTGGCCTGTTTCAGTGCCTTTCCCTTTAAATGCTAATGAGCTACTGCGCGCCGCCCACGGTACCGCCCACCTCCTCCTGCCTGCGGAAGACGTGAGGACGGCATCGTGTGACCATGGCAACGGCGGAGTTTCTGGGAGTAATGGCTGCCGGACAACAGACTGCGGTCCGACCCACAACAAGAGGCTCCAGAAGAAAGTCAGCAGCCAAGAATGAACATTGGTGTTTCTCAGTGGTTAGTAGTTAAGTTTGTTACCTCGACATTACTTTTATGTTACTGCAGATAACGAAAGTTTTACGGGCTTACTGGCCGTCTGCCCCGCGTTGCCTGGAGTGTTTACATCATAAAGCTTAGCTAAACCTCGGCCGGGTTTTTACTGCTGTTAAGTTGCAGTAACGCGGATGCAATTTAGCAACAGCCGTTACAAGAGAAAAGCGTAACCCCATATTGTTATTTACCTTTTTGTAGCCATATAAGTTGATTGAAAACCTGCTCTTATTTGCAGTGACGACCTAATTAGCTACTGCCAGTAATTTTCAACAACTGTAGTTTTCATCAAGCCACAGTTGCCTCCCATCACCTCTCTGCCAGCAGAATTGTTTTTAACCAGTTACAACGGTTTATAAACTTTAAATATATTACCAAAGAAACAATGCTACATGATTAGTGATCATAGTTTCCAATGAATGATAAAAATTCTGCATAACAACAGGTGTTCCTGTGGCAATTGTGAACAAATGCCTACAGAACCTGAGAATATCTGCTGTATGTAAATACCACAATTAAGTGTGAACACTGGGCAAACATGGTTGTCATTTTGCTCTTTTTTCTCTAATCTATTGTCACTCACTTACCTTTCATAATTTCTAGGTTACACGAAGACTGCAGCAGCTTCCTGAGCCATCATCGTGCATGGTGGACCGTCCTGGCCTGTAACCTGTCCGCCTGAATGTATCTGCACTGCAGAATGCACTGAACATTTACACTATGGACCTTTACATCTGAGGGGAATAGTGCAGTAAGCTTTTAGTCACATAAATACTATTCATTTATCACAAAAGTGTTATGATGAAAAGTACAGAACTGCTTCCTCTATCTTACATTGTTTATAGTTTATCTTTTACTTATTACCATGAAAATTACATATCAAACAATGAAAACACAGAACAGTTAGGAAAGATGTTTTATTGTAAGAAACATTTGTAAACATGTGTTGACATGAATGAAATAATAACAAGTAGAAGAAAATACATATGTGAAGTGAAACAGTTTGACTTTAACTTCAATATCAATATGAAAATAATAAAGAAAGTATCGAGTTGCCATGGGTGTAAACATTCAGTGCTGACTTTATATTGAATTGTGTTCAGCCAATATAGCCTACAGAAGCTTTATAAGCTGGTGCTGGGGCTCTCTGGGGCGGGGAGTGAAAGTTGTGCTGCCTGTCTGTGTGGTCTGAGAGGTCTTCAGGGTTTATGAGTTTCAGCACCTCGTTCACTTATGGGGCAGGGTCCTGGAAAACCTTCTGGAAGATCAGGTCCAACAGTGCATCACCGCAGTCTGCAGTGCAATAAACAAATGCATGTTTACAGGAAAACTGCAGTAGAACCAAAAAGCCTTGTGCAGCAGTGTTGTAAAGTGTCTCTTATTTCTCCCAATTACTTCTCATTTACACATTATCATTATTTATTTTGAAAACCATCTTAACAGAATTCAGATTTTAAGTGTTTGTTTTCAACCTTTTGTGTGATGTCTGTGTGTCCATGTTTTAATTTGAGAGGTTCAAATAAAAGATTGTAAAACTTACAGAATGTCGTCTCTGTCTTCACCGGTTTGGCGCTGCACTCTCCCTTCCAGGACTTTGGAAAGCTCAGTTTGAAAAGAGGATCTCCTGATGGTGGCTTGTCCTCTATCAGCATTCTCATTGTAATGCAGTGCAGCCAGGCAGAGTCTTGAACAGTAAAAAGACAATCAAACATGAAAACAATATCAAGAAATGGGCAAATGTTCTCAACAAGTAATCACAGTTTAATTAACCTGCACAGCATTCCCAGATATGGATAGGAGTAACACATGACAGTACTGTTACAGTATAATTCAAGCACTAAAGGCTGCAACGCCTTACCTTACTCTAATCTGACCACTTTATTTCAGTAACGAGTAATCTAACGCGTTAATATTTCCAAACCAGTAATCAGATTAAAGTTATTTATTCAAGTCACTCTGCGTTACAATTATTTTTGTCATTTTCATCCGTAAAAATATATATTGCTTTCTTCTTGTATCTCGGGGAGTGATGTCCCGTACGTCTCAAGTCACGTTTTAGCCATGAGGATAACTCACGTGTACACCACGCAGCAACACAAAAATAGAGGGAGGAGAGAGATGCGCGTTTCCTAGCTGGAAATATAGTCATTATTTTGAGTTATTTAAAACAAATAAACACGAATGCTTGGTCAAGGGCCCAGCCCGGCCCGGCTTGGGCAGAGAATCTAAACTCTATGTAACTTAGCAGTCAACAGTACACTCGTATATCCCCGGCCTATGCCAACATATTCCAGCTTACAAAACATTTTCAAATGCATTATTTCACAAAATCCTGAAAGCTTAGACCCGGTGGAGGGTGTGTGTATGTACTACTTGACCAACCGGGTCTCTGGGTTTGTATGTGGAGACCGTGTTGATCGCAAACTAGAGGCTCGCTGTTAGCATTAGCTTAGAAGCTCGCGGTTAGCGTTAGCTGGTACTATGTGACACTGGCTGGTTAGTTCGTGTAAAATTGCTAAATAAACACAGCTAAATACTTGAACATGCAGACATTTCCCTGGGACACGCATTACATAGTTTGCAAGATCAGAAACGTACTACACACAATGATTCTGCTTTAGCACTAACTTGTGTGGTCAGAGAAGCTAACGTTAGCGGTTAGCCGCTAACCTTACCTTAGGCCCCGTCCAGACGGGCGAAAACGATCTTTTTTTTCTCCGTCTTCCTCGTCATCGTTTTAAGAATATTTGCGTCCACACGGCTCCACTGACAACGACCGAAAACGCTGTAGTTCATATTCCAGCCTCTAGGTGGCGTTTGACATTCACCAAAAACGGAGAAGAAGACACGGAGCATGCGCATTAAGCTTGCGCGCTGTAAACAAACAGACAGCAGACGGAGAAAACCGAACACAACAAGAAGAAGATGAAAATGGCGAGTGCAAGGAAACCAGAATCGTTTGTGTGGACCATTAATGAGGTCGAACTGCTGCTGCGACTCACACTCAACTACAAGGCGGGTAAGTTGCAAGAAAGGCTCAATATCTTCTGCAGCCCGAACACGAGCATGTAGTCCGCCATTGTTGTTGTTGTTGTTATGAGACGTCGCGGGGTGGGGCGATGGCGTCATCGTTTTGGAAAGTATGCGGATTCGCCGTCCACATGAAAACGGGAGGGCTGCGTTTTCGGATTTCTCCACCCTGAGACCCGTTTTCAAAAAAGTGCGTTTTCAGGCGCTGCGTTTTCAGGAGCCGTATGGACGGTCGGCCAAAACGATGCAATACGTGTGCGTTTTCGCAAAACGGCGTTGTCGTCTGGACGGGGCCTTATTCTCAATGGCAAAACACAGTACATCACACACGAGTTCAGCCTAATCTACAGAAACACACAGCACATTATTTGTATACTTACATGTCCTTGGTCTGCAAGTATTCCTTTGAGTAAAAGTCTGCCGACTACTCCTGCCTTGTACTGGCCCAAGTTGGTGAAACAGGTGTCAAAGTGGTTCACACACACCCACAGTTTTTTGCCAACTTCAGCTGGGACATTGCCCTCAAAAATAAATTCAATCCATGCCGCTATTTTGTCCTCTGCAGCTGGGAGACGATGGAGTGTGTTGTGCTGGTCCTTGCAGCCAACAACAGAGCACTTTTCCTTGCGCTTGGCCATGGTGATTTCAGTAGGGTAATGGTGGATCTCGAGACCGCAGTTGTACCTGGAGGGTGGAGACACCGTGCGGTGAAGGGAGGGGCAGTGGGGTAGCCATATGCAAATGTGCGGCCGTCGACGTTGACAGCCGCAGCAAATTTGACTCGTGTATCTGGAAACTGCAGGCAAGACCTCTTTAGAAACCTGTATCTCACTCAAAAAAGCATGGATAGTCTTTTTTCAAAGTTTCTCGGCGTGTGGCAGCACCATAGACCCACAATAACATCCCAAATCCCAGAAAAAGTCAGTTTTTCATAATATGGGACCTTTAATGAAAACTAAGTCTAAAACTAAAACTAGCAGTGAAAAAATAATTTAGTTAACTGAAATATAAATAAAAACAACAATTTAAAAAAAAACCGAAATCTCAATAAAAACTACAATGAACCAAGCTAAACTAATTAAAACTAAACTGATTTGTAGATAAATTCAGCTTCGTTTTCATTTAGTTTTCTCCCTTGATTAATGCCTGTCCTGCGGCAGCCGCTGTGCTGCTACCCTTCCTCCAGAGGGTGGCAGCATAACGGCTATCATCTGCGGCATACCTCAAGAAGAAGGTGTTTAGCAGGCATTTTATGATTAGCCAGAAATGGCTGAAGTTGCAATAGGACGAAAACTAGGGATGTGAATCTTTGGGTGTCTCACGATTCAATTCGATTCCGATTCTTAGGGTCACGATTTGATTCAAAATCGATTCTTGATTTAACTGATTCTCGATTCAAAAATTGATACAATGCATAGTGTGTTAAGGCAAATTATGGCATCAAAACAATACAGTTTGTATAAGAATGTGATTTTTAAATAAACTGATTCCAATGATGTAATCACACAAAGGCAAACTTAACACAAAAGGTAACATCTATCTATGGCCACATTATGCTATATAAGAAATGAGAACTTCCTCCATGAAATGCACAACAGCACAACTTTAATAGCGCAATCTGCTGCAGAATGAAAAAAGCAAGCCCTTAAAGAGTGTGTTTTGACTAGATGAATATGGGTTTTGAAAAAGTTGCTGTCTCTCTGCTTGGAAGGAAGGTGCTGGCTACACTGTGTGTGGATGTTATGACCTGCACCTTCTTTTTGTGCACTTCTGTTTGACATTGTGCCTGCAGTGCATGGCTGCCCTTGTTTGCATAGTTAATAGCCGCTTATATACTGGGCAGCAAGCCGCCAATTTGACCATCCTTTTTGTGGCTCGGTCCGCGGATTTAGACAGAAGCCGGTAAATTGGGGGTCTGTCCTGGTCCGCCAATTTGCCTCGGAGGGTACACTTTTATCCAACTCCATTCCGATCTAAATCCGAGACGTCGTTATGCCGGAAATTGCGTGAGATGGGCGGAGGTGTGGATGACCTGCGCTGTTGTGCACCCCACAGCTGAGGAGTTTTAAAACCAGGAAACAGCTGATCACAGCAGTCAGTCCATCACTTCATCCGCGGACGTCAAGATGAGCAACTGGACAGCCGCTGAGATCCAGGAGATGCTAGCGTCTCCTCGGTCTCAGTAGCTGTCTTCCCTGTTAGCTTGTTGTTGTATCGGCTAGCTAGGAACGGTCGCTACTTTCAAATTAAAAGCCCCCCGCTAAGAACCCAGTTCTAAACTCCAATGGGGTGCAATGTCAAGCTCTTATTTTGAAGACAAATTCCTTGTCTTTCTTTCCCCAAGCTTGCTGCAACGCTGTGTATCGAAGCCCGTGGGGGCGCACAGAGAGACGGGAACGTTAATAAAAAAATCGATTTTTGAAGTTTATGAATCGATTCAGAATTGTGGATGATTAGAATCCCAATTCTTATGTGAATCGATTTTTTCCCCCACCCCTAACGAAAACGCCTCACATTCTCGGGAATCTCCCGTAATTTTTAGAAGCCCCAAATTTGTTTATTAATAGTTATAAGGAGTGCACAATAACAAAGGTTTTATTTCAAAAGCTTAAACTGGAAGCTGCCGCAGCTCTGTTAGTTTGACAGAAGCTGAACCACAAGCAAAAAATGTTTTTAACTGTAAATAAAAGTGCATTATTATTACGGGCACAGTGGGTGATGGTGGTGTGCTGATGTGAATTATATATTGAATGGTGTTCTTAATCAACATAACATTAACATGAGGAGGGCAAAATAATAAGAGCACTAGTCAAAATTATGCACCTCAGTACTCACCACCACTTACTAGTACTAAGTGGTGGTGAGTACATATTTGATTGATTACACAAGTCAGTGTTTTTGGATTTATTTGATTTTTATAGAACTAGTCAACCTTTTGGACAATGCGGACAACAACAAGTTCCAGAGGATGCCCTGCCAGGCCCACACCTTGCAGCTCACAGTGAAGCACCCAGGTGTCTACTCCACTATAATAAAGGCAAGTTGGATGGTTCATGCTGTACGGAAGTCATCTGTTGCAAACATGTAAACAAATGGTGAAAAGATGTGGCAAAACTCTCATATGGGACTGCAGCACATGCTGGAAAAGCACCCTAGACATGATCAACCGACTGCTGGAGACAAAAGGAGAACTTAATCAGGTGCTGGAGGATTTGAATATGGACACTCTCCTCACAGGTGACTGGGCAAAGCTTGAAAATTGACTCAAATTTTTCGAGCCTTTTGCTGTGCACACTAACCAGCTCCAGATTGACAGCCAGTCTTTGTCTCACGTGTGCCATGCCTTTTAAACCTGGAGGCACACCTACTTTCCAGCACTGTTATTCTGAAGCCTGTTGCTCAATTGTTGTTGAGGTCACTGAGAGATAGCTTGCTGGCTTTCTAAACCCTGACTGTTGCACCTTTGATGCCACTGCAGCAGAAGCCTGCCTCCTGGACCCCAGTGTTTCATTTGTTCTGCAGTCACCAGAACTGAAATCTTTGCAGGAGGCAGCAGATTTGTTTGTGCAGGCCCTAGGAGGACAGTCTCTCTTCGACCACAGACGAAAATGCCTCAAGGACCACTGAAAATGTCTCACCGGTGGTGGCCAAAGCCCTCAAGAGTTACTCCTATCTTGCATCGCACCTGGAAGGGAGCAGGTCAGCCTATAATGTCATGAACTCTACATCAAGTGAGATGACAAATTAGATAGATGAGATCCAGCAAGGGATTGTCTCTAACAACCCACTGGAAGCCATTTATTCAAGACTTGCCCCAGTGGCTTTACAATAAGTCAGTGCCCCTGCCACCCAAGCATTTGTGGAGTGCATTTTCGCTATGTGTAGGCCTCTATCGTCGGGTCTGAGAAATTAGACTACGGCTTCTATTGAACAGAGCGTGTTCCTCAAGATTAACAAAAAGTTATTGCACTAAAGATATATGGTGAGAGCGGTATGTGTGCCTGTGTGTGTATATGCATGTTTGTTAGTCCTCTCCACAATGGAGACCATTTTCATAGAGATTTCATAATGGTGATGATCATTTCAGCTAATTGTCTCAGGGGCATAGATGCAGCCTTCATGGTTACAAGAAAGCATTAAAGAAACAATTCCAATTTGAGACCAGAGATATGTGAATATAGCTGTTTCATGAAGCTGTTCAAACCATCTAGTCTCTCTCACCTTCTCTACTGCCACTAACATCCTGTTTTTGTTGCTGTTTATATATATAGATTGTCTTTGGATAAGGGCTTGTTAAATAAAAGTTGAAACATACGTTTGACAGATTTTCATTCAGGAATCATTTTACTAATAGTGCAAAAAAATGTCAATTTTATTTTCATGTTTACAATCTTTTACTTGGGCAGATATGAAGCATCCATTTCTTATCAAGTCCCATGTGAAATAACTGAGCATTATAACTATATGGGGTGAGATGAATTGTTTTTTGTTTTTCAGTTATAGAAGTCTCACCAGTGTCACATGTCCAAGGTTTAAAGAAAAGAAACATTTAGCCTTTTCTCTGGCGGTTCACAACTGTTTTTGTGTATTGATGTTTTTCGAAAACTTCATTCTGGAATACGGGCCATTTGAAGTTTTACTTTTGATTTATATGCAGGTGATGGTTAAAGAATGAAATTAAAGGATTTGATAATCCATATTTGGTGTCACACATTCTTTCATCCTTTTCAGCGTCTACAAGTCAAGGCTTTCTCTCAATACCTGAAAAACTAAAATCAAGACTAAAACTAAATAAAAACTAAACTGAAACTAGTCAATTCCTCAAATTAAAGCTAAACTAAAACGACTAAATCATTTGTTGAACTAACTAAAACTAAAATAAAATAAAAAAGCAAACTGAAAAACTAATGAAAAATAAAAACTAAAATAACCTTGGAATCAACCAAGTGAGATTTATGACAATGCTGATTTTTTATCCAGACACCAGTTCAGTCAGTTCTGGAGCTTAATTGAAGACTCCATCGACAGTAACAGAGATGCAGGTGTTTTCTAACTTGGCTTGACTTGGTACATCTCATTTATGATACAGAGCTACCTGTGTCTTTACCTAAAGAGCACTTGTCTTCGGTAGAAGACATGTAAAAGCACCTCCATGGCTGTGCTTTCAGAGGAGTGGCTGTATACACTCTTCCTCCTGGCAGTATTATTGATGAATCTGCATAAGCAAAGCTCTGCTGATTTGATAAAACACACATTTAATTTTGTGAAGTAAAGTGTTTTATTAAGCAGAGAATAATATTAAATGGTTCAACAGGGTTCTGCTAAATCTGGATTACTTATTTAAATTAATTTTAGATTAAATGAATCCATGTCGGTTCAACTCAACCATGAAGTCTCACTGAAACTCAGTTAACATCAGGCGGCAGGAAACTCAGGCTGCCTGTGTGAGCTGTGTGGTTGTTGTGTTTTTTACTGCACATAGAAAACGAAAGCATTTGTCACAGTTGAACAGCAGGTTCCCTCTGAGTTTGTACAAGAACGAATCTGTTTAATATCATTTAACTAGTCTGGCTCGGTATAACCCTAAAATGATTTCATCTCTAGTGCACCAATGTGAGAATTATTGAAAATAAATACCAATTTCCAGCTCCTTAATCATTGGATACAATAATAACAGTAATCATTATTATCAGTAAAATATAAAGGTCTCTCTCCTTCTAGAGATCATCAGTCTATGTATGAGAGGACAGAAGTATGGCTGGAATAACACTAGTTCTTCTTTTAAAGGACAAAATCAGCATAACATTTTAGAAAAATATTAGAAAACAAGATGCCCTACCTTGTTTTGTAGAAAAAAAGACTTGGATCAGATGATTAAATAAATGAAAAAACAGAAAAGGTTATTGTCTTTTCATAGAAGAAAATCTTCAGAAAAATCATCATACTTTTTTGCCTCTGTACTACTGGTTTTATACAGATGGAGTTAAGGGTTTTTCGACGCCCTCAGGGATTATTCTATACATGGTAAAAACTTGAATTGAAAGCTTTCATTGGTTATACACAGTATGCATGCATGATAGGCTTCTTATTGGTTATTAAGACTGTGCATGACCACAAGATAATTTTTTTTGTAGCTTAACTGTCACTCAGTCTCTTTATGCACGTCTTCCTCTTTGCTGCTCATTTGGTTAGGTGACACAAGCAGAATGCAGTTGCCCTTTACCAACACTAGTTTGTTGAATCCTCTCCAGGGAGATGCAAAGAATTTCTTCATTATTTTTGTACCAACATAGTTGAGATTCTGCATCAAATTGAAATTCAGAGAGCTTGATGTTGACTCCTGCCTACGTCTTTGTCAAGTCTTTGTCAACCCTGGAACACAGGGAACTCTATGTTGACTGCAGACATGGTCCAGCCTTTACAAACATAATATATATATATATATATATATATATATATATATATATAAATATCTTTAGTTTCACAGAATGACCGTTATTTACACAGAACCAAAAACACCTTTTCTGAATAACTTATTGCTGATCAGTTGCAAAAATCAAATCATCACTCAAAATCAAACTACTGCACAGACAGTGTCCTAAGTCTGTCATTGATATGATGCAGTTCTGTACAATTTCAATGTAAAGAATTTGACAAACTCCATTTAAGAAATTCACATATGTTGGATGAAAACTGAGACCAAGTAAAAAATAGTAAAAAATGTAAAGCATATAAAGTTGACAGGGTGATGAGTGTAACTTCACAATCATTATAATTCAGTGGGTCAGTGTATAACATTTGAGCATATGTCTTGATAATTGTCTTAAGATGGTAGGAGTTTGGTTCTACACTTTGGTGCTACTCTCTTTTGTCAAAAAGGCTTCAGACAGTTGGCGTTACTGTGTCTGACCCACTTCTCTGTACGGTGGCCATGGCTACGGCTAGACAGGAACCTGTGGTTAAGATGAGGCAGATGCAGTTCTCTGAGTCTAGCTGCAACCTTGTTTTCCACAAGCCATCACTGCACTGAACATACATAGGCACTGACACACACACACACACACACACACCGGGCAATAGGCAATATTGTAAAAGACTGTACATATTTGTCTATTTATTTATTTATACTTACATTGCACTACTGCCTTGCACGTTTTTACTTGTACTTTTACTCTATTTTATGTTGTGTGAATACTCAGATGCTGCTAAAATTTCGTTGTGCAATGACAATAAAAAGGATTCTGATTCTGAACCTCAGTTAGCTTTTTGTGACAGTTGTCTGACAGCCCCTTCCTTACATGCCATCTTTTTGAATTAAGAACAGACACAGAGAGCAGCTCGTTGCTCTGGAGTTCACTAATGTCTGTATGATTAAGCATATATGTAAATGCTTTGTGTAAACAGAAAGATGGATCCTTGTAGATTTCTTTATTTCTTAGATCGCCACCACACCTCCCTGCCCTATCCACCTGTTATCTCTCATAGACTCCCTGTATAACATTTATATAACATATAACAAATTAAACTTTTACTTTTCAGAACCCTGATCAATTCAGAGGTTAAAAAAGTTGTTTGGTATGTGTTGCGAAAGAGGCGAAGATGTTTTCTTGGTTTGCGGTTAACATGCAGGCATGTGTTTTGGTCAGTACTGTGCCAACTTCCTTCAGAGTTAACAGTAAAACCAACATCACATTGTGTTATCACCAGATATTTGCTGATGAATCAGTACCAACCACATTTTTTCACAGTCTGTTCCTGTTTCTCAGAAATCATTGATGCATTTCTCTTTCACTTCCTAATCCTTTTTTTTTTACATGGTCTTCAAAAGCACACCATTAACTTAGTGATCACGGTCTGAGCATCTGAGATGTCTTTTCAGCCTTTTAAACCATCTAAAATATAGTTCCAACATCAACAACACAAAAAGTTGTATGTTGAAACAGAGACAATATTGAAATGTTAGAAAGTATTTCTCTAAAGTTACATGGCACTATTTATACAGTTCTATTAAGTTTGATATTTGATGAGGCTTAATTGAATTAAAATGGACTTTTAGGCCTTTACAGAGGTATGCACTCTGCTGTGTGACATTCTAGTTGTTTATTTATTCTAT